>OW240915.1:21882475-22056065 GCA_933207985.1 Pelobates cultripes | reverse complement strand
AAAAAACAAGAGAGGGGAGAAAGAAAGAGACAAACAGGGGGAGTAAGAGACACAAAAGAGGGTTAAAGAATAGGCACAAAAAGGGGGCTAAGGAAGAGACTCGAAAAGGTGGAGAGGGTGAGAGAGCCAGGGCTCCGTTTTGCCCTCGTTTTTGACACCGGATAAAAGAAGTAGTTTTCTCTTACATATAAAAATCTGTGATTGACAATGCAAGTAAAACTTGTCCCTTCTTTCCGGATAAATCTTCAGTGTTTCGTAGAATGTTGATGGCTAATTTTAGCTTCCTGGGCACTATGGATTATACATAAACATGTGCAATGCCAGGACTGACCATCACTGCTTTCAAATATGAATAAATACAGAAAAACACATTCCATTTTTCACTCTTACTTAACAGTTGTTTTGACACATCTATATAAAGTACATTCTGTGCCTGGTCTGAAAATGCACAAAAATGAATGGATTTGTATGCAGACGGTACAACCATGGCTTTAAACTCTTAGGAAATGTAATGAAAATTTACAGAACCATTTTCATGTCTGAATTCATCATCTTGCTAAACAGGCGAGGCCTTAAGTTCAAGCCGTCAATTTGCTTTTCCAATTATTAACACAATTTGTGTCCTCCCATTATGCTTACCTTCTTTCTTTTTTTTAACAAATGGGTAATGCATTTTTTTAAATACAAGTAAGCAGGCTGTAATTATTTTTCAGTAGATTTTTTCGATACATAAAGTTGTTGTTTTTTTGTTTTTTTTTAAATGTAAGTTTTGTTTTCTGTACGATGTACCTTCTCTTGGCCTTTTGTCCAGTTTTAATTGGAGCCTAGCATTTCACTTAAACAGATGTACTTAGTAATATTTTTGTTTCTATATTTTTTTTATTCATAAACCACAATTGAAATCAGCAAAGTGTCTTGTAACATTGAAACATTGCAGTTTGCTGTGAAAAGGCAAAAATATTCTAAACGAGGGTGTCTATTCAATATCTCCTTTAGAATTTGTATGATGAGTCTATGATTCTATGGTCTTGATGAGAATCTATGTTTTGTTTCCTTTCTGTCGGAGGATATCAAGATTCATCAAGGATAACACTTCAGGGAGAATAAATCTAATAAATAATGATTTGATACACTTACAGGCGTGAACACGTGATTTGGAAATAAAATACATGTAGGCCACAAAAACCTAAAGAAAAAACATAAAATGAATGGCTACCAATAACACGAGCAGATGAAAAATGTTATACAACAAAGTAATAAGAGCCAAGATTTCACATGAAGGAGAAAGCACTGGTAAATAATTATTCTAGGGCCTTTGTAATTATATACAGCATTTGTTCTGAACAGGATTAATGAGTCCACATTGTGACATGTGTGAACAGAAATTAAGTATTATTCCAATTTACTGACAGCTGAAAATATTTGTAGCATTCTATAGGATAAACCCGCCCCCTTAACCATGCCTCTGCTTTTCATAAAAAGTCTTCCTGATTGGTATGAACGTCATAGATGGCGCAGCCAATGACAGCTCAGTGTGAGTTCAGTAGTTGACATGGGTCAGCCCCACAGCCAATCACTGACCGTTTATCATCTGTATATTATTAAAAAGCTATTTCAAAGGGGAACCACGAAAATACAGAGATGTGAATGTAGCCAAAAATATAACGTGAATATAAAGCATTTATCTATCAAATGCACTTATGTTTTGCTGGTATCAGAGTGTGTTCTGATTGTCCCTTTAAGTCAATTCTTATCAGCGAGAGTCCTTTACAATAACTCGATACCGTAGCATCATATTATAAAGAGAATCTTTGAGAGCATGTAGAGAGATATACTAATGAAGACTAATCCTGAAACTGACAATTTAGTCATTTGTGCGCTGGAAACAGCATCCGTTTTTATCAAACTGCTCCAAAATAGCTAGGTAAAAATGGGAGAACCCAAATACCCATGGCATCTTATCCACTATGATGTATTATAGTGACTATGGTACTTAGAGTAAAGAGGACAGGGAAATTATAAGAGAGGAAAGAGCAAAAGAGGGTGAAAAAAAAGAGCTACGCTACATCTAAAAAAAAGGGAAGAGAGATTTGTTCACAGTTTTGCACATAACACACATTGCGTTTGCATACACGCAAAATACATTTTAATTGTACATAAATCACACATTTATCTTTTATTTTTAGATTTTTAAAATCTGTTAATGAAAAGTACTATCTTTAAAATTACTAGCGAGTCAAGTGAGTGCGAGAGTGTAAAAGTGCAAAAATGAAATTACTCTGCAAATGTATGTCGGAAACAACAACTTTTACAACTTGTTATTGTTTTAATAAATTACTACAAGTGCTAAGAGTAAAAAAGTAATGATTGTTGTAGGACTTGCGGACCAGCCTGTACTTGTGATCTTTTATTTTCAGTATCTTTGTTTTAATGTAATTTACATTTCCTTACGTTTCTCCTATACAAACAGTTGATAAGGCTGTAGGGTATAGTGCAACGTTTTCTCCTTAATGTGAAGACACGTCCACATGCTCTACGATTTACATTTCTTTTACAATGAAAGTTAATTTATATTTTTTTTGTTTTTTTATTAGTTACTTGTTTTTTTCTTATCGTGACGATATGTTCATACTGAAAGTTTTAAGTTTATTATTATTTCTCTTATGCCAATAAACAAAAACAATTGTGCGTGTTGTATTTATACTTTTAACTTTACACCGCTTTCAAAGTTCAATGACAAATTGTCTGTTTTGTGCCCTTGAATAGAGATGAAGTTGTTATGAAATGGGTGTGTTCCTGTAATAATTAGGAATTTTTCAATTTTATGTGTGTTTATCAAAAAAATGATCATGTTGTTTTTAAGTTTCATGGTCATTGCAGAAGCTTTTGTGTCTCAATAAAACTTAATTGAAACCACATCAAATAATATCTGTTTCTGAACTCTGTGAACTAAAGTTATTAATTTCTATAACAGATCCCCATGGAAATATAGTTACTTTCAAGCACACTGTGTCTTTTTCATCATTGTAATACTTTAAGTGCCATAATAAAACAATTTGGAGGTAATAACTTGGAATGAAATGAGATTTGAGCTTTACAAAACAAAATCTGTACCTCACATCTCAGTGCATGCAATACATACAGCACAATAATTATTATCCCTTCTTATATAATAGTGTTTCATTAAAGCTGAAACTAACATTTATTTTTTGAGGTGTAATTAAATAGCGAATACAAGTGTTTTCAAACAATATATTTAAACGAGTATAATGTGCCTGTACAAAGACACAAAATAATGAATAATATGATTAAACAATAATTGTGTTTTAAAATTGACAATCACAGATATAGGAAAAGCATTAAAATGTAATTAAGTTGACTTTTTATACATGGTCAAGTTTATATTTTTTTTAACTTTTTATGTATCGTCTTGATATATTCCGAGTAGAAGTGGCTCTGGAAATGTTCCTTAGAGGCTTAGAGGGTATATAATTCAGGGTTGTGATAGAGCAAATATTGTTCATTGCAAACATATTTTTTTTTTAAATGGACAGTCCTAATGAAACTTTAAAAATAAACAATTTAAGAAAGTTTAAAATTTTTAGGACTGTCACCCAATTATATCGAAGCTAGATAGTGATTTTTTGTAACCTTTGCTTTTTGTTTTAACCTTTACTTCAAGCCAAGCCATTAGACATTTTACATGGATCCTCGATGCCAGGATTTCCACCTGTGATTTCTCTAACTTAATAGGTCAATCCCTTGTGTTAGGTAGCAGAGTCACCAAGAACTGCCAAGATTGGGAAACTATTGGAGTTTTCTAATTGGATACTCATCACGGCGTCATAGGTAATATGGAGGCCATGAAAATACAACAGCTTAGATGCAGAAAACAGGAAAGCAATTTGCAACAAATAACACATTCATCATGAGCCTTCAAGGCCTCACATTACACACTGCCAGAAACTTAGGTATCCAGAAAACGGAATGCACTCCAGGGTCTTTGTAAAATAAAATATAACTTTTAATTCATATTCAAAATTAAAATAAAATTAACATCAACGTTTCGGCTCACATCTGGAGCGTTCTTCAGGATGGCAAATACCAGGAAATAAAACAGTGCCCTGTAGAAGATGATACAAATATCAAATATTGGTGACATAAACGTATTGACCCTCATGCTCTATAAACCTGCCACTCAACTTTACCTTTGCAACCTATTCAGCAGTCTTTAAACAATACTGAATGCAGTATTTGTAGCTAACCTTTGCTCCCCTTGAGCACAGAGGGTATTAGACATTATATATAGAGATATTTTACACTTTCCAGGACTGCGTATAATTGGCTGATTTATTTTATTAGTAATTTTCACTGAATGAAAATTGTGTTGCATTTTCAAGATGGCGAATTATGAAGTATAAGAGTACCTCCTCGATGAAAATCAGGAATCAGTCGTGGACATTTTATAAAAATGTCTCAATGACCAACGTCTATGCATCCATTATTTTATATATTACATAAATCAACAAAACTTAATTAATGGTTGCATTTTTACATGTATTTTTATGTTGGACAATGCTTTTTAAGAAATCGGGCCTACCGAAAATTGCCATTTTATTTCTATGTATTAACCACAAAAGTAAAAACAGTAATGTGAATCGAAAAGCGATGTTGGCGTAGCTATCATTGACTCTCCAGGCACAGATGAGGTTAATAAATACTGACATATTCCTTGGTTCATTTTAACATTCTCTCTAGCCTGTTAATAGAACCGGTTAAACGGATGGCTTTGTGCATTTACAAACCTGGCTTGCCACAGCTCAGAAGGTTTGCTATTCTATCCATTGTTTACCTACCAGGTGCAATAGCATTTTCAAATGGCATTGTATATCAAAGTTTGAAAGATACAGCTCATTCTTTGTTGTCCGTCTGATGCTCTGATGATCGATTTACACAGTGCAATTTAAAGATACATCAAATGGCATCAAGCCAATTATAGATGAGGTCTATCTCCTTGTTAGGTGGCCGGGTCAGTCACAAATGAGCAGCCTTCCACAATTTGTCAGTGAATCATCCACTAATTTGATAGTTAATGCATGTCTCGTGATCATGCAAATGGATTTTCCAAGCCTTCATTCTTTGGTGTCCGTTGTCTCTTTGTTTAACGATGAAAGCCATTATTACAGCGTATTTAAAGAGAAACGCTTATTTTTTATTAAATGACTATTCTGGGAAACAGTGTTATAGGCTCGTCAAATCTGTGGATTCAGTTCTTTGCAGTAAGGAATTATAAGCACAAATTAGAATTCAAAGGAATATGTTGTGGGAACAGGACCTGTCTCTCTTTATTACTACTTACAAAGACTTACCATATTGGTAGGTATCCTGAAACATTAACTATATAAGTTCCAGTGCGAGTAAAAAAATAAATATCAAATTCATATGGTTTCTTATTTCAGGGCAACTTCCTGAGTTAAATTAATACTCCATGCACCATAACCACTACAGTAGGATGTAGTGGTTATGGTGCCAGCAGTACTCCTGCCCCCCTATTGTAAGTAGTTTAAGAACCATCAGATGTACAGTATAAAAATACCCATCTCTATGAGAAGCTTTGGACTGAAGACTTGTCCTCAATGCACATCTCCAAAATACA
Source organism: Pelobates cultripes (assembly GCA_933207985.1). Classification (NCBI taxonomy): domain Eukaryota; kingdom Metazoa; phylum Chordata; class Amphibia; order Anura; family Pelobatidae; genus Pelobates; species Pelobates cultripes. Next base: position 22,050,409 of record OW240915.1, on the reverse strand, counting down.
TTGGATCGGACAATTCCCAGCACTGTCAAGGAAATCAGTGCTTGGTAAAAAGGGGAGGATTTTCATTCGCTATGGAGGTCAGTTCCACGACTAGGGAAAGGCAGATTTTCAGCGCTTACAAAATATTTGTTAAAATGGCAGTAAATGCTGATTTTTTCTGGCAACTAATTATATACATTTAAAAGATATATACATTTGGACACAAAGCCCGTTTTAATAACATATAAGAAAGGTTGGCGAATCTCACTGTCATTAGATTGTACGTTCTGCTCAGAAAGAAACCCTTTTTTTTTTATAGGTAATAGAGTCATCATAAATATTAGGACAAATATCCCTAAACGAATGAACTAATTTATGCACAATACACACTATTGGTTAACTGTGGATTGCAGGGCATTTAAATTGAATTCAAAGTGAATTCAACTTTTAGGCCGAACCAGTCATGTTGGAAACAATTCTCTTAGTCCGTTATGTTTTAATTCGGATATTTAGGCTAGAAACTTAATCCACTGCAAGTTAATTCTTATACAATATATCATAATTCATAGAAAGTACACACATTTCTAGAGATGTTCATGTACAGATTTTTGAATTATGTATAATTATCATCATGTTTACCATCGGAGTAATTGTAGATGTTTGTGAAATTTTTTTAATGATGACAGTATAAAATATTTGGTCCTTATGTTATTTAATTACTGAAGACTTCATGGGAGAATCACTAGAAAGACAGCAGGCAGCATTTCCGTTCAAACAGCTGACACAGCACACAGAATGAAAACTTTGGCATTGATATGACATACCCATTGGCAGTACTGTATCCATGAACCAACAAATGGCACCACTCAGCCAAGATATGCAGCTGCCAAAACAAGGATATCAGACATTTTAGCTTTTTTCTGCCTTACTGCTGATCACTCATGGGAAGAAGCTGAAAGGAAGTGCAGAATATTCTGTTTTTGATAAGAGAGCAGGTGAGATAATTTAACCCTTTCCACACAGGGAGATTGCACTAATCACGTTCTGCTGTTCAAAACAAAGCAATAAGTGAGATGCGCATGCATTGGTGGTGCACACACGCACTCACACACATATATCCATATATAAACAATTTGTGTCTGTCCTTTTAGATTGTAAGCTCGTTTGTGCCTACTCTACCTGTATGTCAAAGGTGTTTAGTTAGAATTTATATTGTGTCTTGTTATAGGTATTGCACTTTGCTGCGGAATATGTTGGTGTCTGTCTGTGTATCTATCTATCTATCTATCTATCTATCTATCTTTCTCTTTATCTCTCTCTCTCTCTCTCTCTCTGTTGTGTGTGCAAGACATTTTATATTTAGTCCTGGGACAGCTTTAAATCTTTCTTAAAAACAGAAATACATGACACCAAAGATTAGCACCCATGGTATCATCAAGTCAATACCCAAAGTATATCGTTAAAATTGGCACCCACTCATGGGCCTGTGTTCAATGACTGGCATTAACATTTTTTTGCACTAAATGTTTCCTTACTGTAGGGCTAAAGCAGAATTTGTTTCTGTAAAGGGCACCTAGTTTTGGATCAAGTTTTGATGAAAGTTTTTCTGTTTGGAGGTCAGAAGATAGATTGGGGTTTAGCAACATACCTAGATATTTGAAGGAACTGACTTCGGTCAATGCGTTATTTGATTTTTTTCTGATGCATAAATGGGAATTTTGTCCTTTATGTACTGTTACAAAGGGCATTGTGACAGTTTTGTCTGTGTTTTGTAAAAGTTTTTTTTTTTTGCGATCCACTTTTCTATCTCTGTGAACTGGAGCACAGCTTCAAGCTGCGGAAGATTTGGTTTGCTAGCGTAGATTACCGTGTCGGCTGCGTACATGTGTACATTTGAGGATTTGCAGACATTAGGCAGGTCATTTATAAATAATGTGAATAGTAGGGGGTCGAGAATGGAACCTTGTGGAACACCACACATGACTGGGAGAGGGAGGGAGTCGCTGTGAGAAATGGACACGTATTGTGATCGATCCTATACATATGATTGAAACCTGTTTAGCGGACGATCATCAATACCTGAGTTTTTAAGTTTTTGCAATAGAATGCCATGGTCTACTGTGTCAAAGGCCTTTGCAAAATCAAGTAAATAGATTCAGTTAGGTCTCCTTATTCTATGCCAGTTTGGATGTTATTGCAAACTTTTAAGAGGGAAGTTGTAGTTGAAACATATGGACGAAAACCTGATTGATCAGGGGTTAAATATTTTGAATGTTGATTATACTCACATAGTTGTGTGTACACATTTTTCTAAGATTTTTGACAAAACGGCAATATCAGACGATAGTTGGATACCAAAATATCATCACCACTTTAAAGAATAGGTACTGCTCTTGCAGTCTTCCAAAGTTTGGGTATGGATCCAGACACTAAGGATTCAATGATTAGGGTTGGCAATTGCTGGCGCGCTGATTATAGTAAGAAAAGTCCTTCAGAAAACTGAAGCACAGGATAACAGTCTGGTTCTTGTCATAGTCACAATGGAAAATGCTTTGCCAAGCAAGAAGTTAAATTTATAATGTTCTGATTTTTTCGATTTTTCGGTTCTGAAGAATTTCGGTCGAAAATGTTTTGGTTCGATTCTAAATTTCAGTTTGAATTGAAATACTTCAAATTGATCTGAAAATTGCCGGGGAAGTCCTAAAATGAATGGGGGAAAAAAGTGCCCACAGAGTCCCTTTAAAAAAAACAAAAAGGAATTAGCGATTCAAAGTTGATGTTAAAGTCAGCTTAATGAAGTGGTCTGGGTGCCAGGTCCATCTAGGATTAACCCTGCCTGCTGTAAACATAGCAGTTTCAGAGAAACTGCTATGTTTACATATGGGTAATCCAGCCTCTAGTGGCTGTCTCATTGACAGCCGCTAGAGGCGCTTCCACGCTTCTCACTGTGATTTTCATAGTGAGAAGACGCCAGCGTCCATAGGAAAGCATTCAGAATGCTTTCCTATGGACTGGCTGAATGCGCGCGTGGCTCTTGTCGCGCATGCACATTCAGCCGAAGAGGGAGGAGAGTCCCCAGCGCCGAGGAAGACTGGCGCTGGAGAAAGGTAAGGTATTAACCCCTTCCTCCCCCTAGAGCCTGGCGAGAGGGAGACCATCAGGGTGTGGGCACCCTCAGGGCACTATAGTGCCAGGAAAATAGTTTGTTTTCCTGGCACTATAGTGGTCCTTTAAGTGACAGAGGCTAAAATACTTGTTTGTTCTTCTGAATTGATATCATTTTGATTTTCAAAGTTTTATAGTTGTGAAGGGCTTCGGTTGAAGTTTGATTTGAAATTCTTAGATTCAAAACGACAACGAATCAGTCAACAATGTACTACATTTTTTCGATTCTGATAGATCCACATCTCGAAATCTACTGATACAGGATAAAAGATGGGTATTTTGTGGCAGCAAGACGCAACTGGGTAGCATCCAACAAACTCCATGGTTCTAAATATGACTGCGTGAGCCTGGAGTGAAATGGTGAACTGTAGGTCTTATTCACACATTTGCATGAAATGTAACTACGGAAGAATAAAATTAAATTCACTGATATCAAATTCAAGGAAAATCCAATGGGACACATAAAAGGTTATTCACTAAATTTAAAACTGCTGGGAATTCAAAGTAGATTCATAGTGAATCTCAAAATGTCGGCCAAAGTGGTCAAACTGGATACATTCTCAAACTCACTTCTGTTTCAGTTGATTATATTGGTTTTATGTTAGAAATTCACTCTGAATCTCTGGCAATTCACACATTAGTGAATAGCCCTGATATATATATATATTTTTGTGTTAGCTATGTCAAATTGGAAACATAAGTAGAAATAAGTGTTTTTACCTACTTGTATATCTTGAACCCCTTTAAAGACCAATGTCTCTCAATTCTGTTATAACGATATGTTAATAAAGTAGGTTTAAGTGAATAAAGCAGTTTTGTTGTATAGATCATGCCCCTGTTGTCACATTGCTCAATTCTCTGCCATCAAGAACTTAAATCACTTTGTTTACGCAGCCGTAATGACACCTCCTCTGACTGTGATTTACAGGTTTAAACTTTCTTTATTGCAAGATTTGTCTAATTTAAAATTCCTTATCTACTGCTCTGTTAATATTCGGATAGAGGTTTACATTCAATTAACGGAGCAGGGGATGACAGCTTCTGGAATAAACTTACTATGCTGTAAGAAATGATTTCAAATGAAATACATTTTTTTCATGTTGCTGTGTGAGTCAAGGCCAGTAGAGGTGTGCCTTGGGCTACATAAACAGAAACAAAAGTAGATTAACGTCTAAATGGCAGTGAATTGAGCAGTGAGAATTCATGGGGCACGATCTATTCACCAAACCTGCTTCATTAGGATAAAGTTGTTTTGGTGTGTAGAGTGTCCCTTTAAAGGTAAACTGGCATTTCTTTGGAAACTTACTATAGCCATAGTTATAAATCCTTTGCTATAATTACATTCGGACTGTATAAGATGCCTCTATCAGCCTATTCACCAGCACTTGCCAAAGTTCAGAAAACAGCTTTGCAACCCCCACTCACATCCCTAAAATGAAAGTGTTTTTCCATTAGAAATGTTGAGAGGTATGTACATCAACACAGAAAATGCACCTACCTATTCGCTAACCATTTCCTTCTTATAAAATAAGTTTATATATGCACTTTATATACGGCCAACCCCCCCCCCCCACACACACACACACGGGGCACATATACAAATCACATGCCGTCACACGCATTTTTTTTTGGTTTAGGATGCTGGGAGTAGGAAATGTGTTCCATCAAAATCTACATTGGTATGGTTAATCTCATAGATTGTAAGCTTATTTGTTTCCTATAATGATCGCTATTGAGAATGGGTTGCTGGCCATATAGATAGGGAGAAGAATGAGATGTGCTAAAATCTGAGCAATTTAGATATATCCATACACAGTAGGGACTCTTGGCTCAGCCCTGCAGTATAATATAGGGAGGGACTTTCCTGCAAGAGATTTTTATGATAGTGAGTAATTCAATGTAGCCTTTTCTCAGTCCTGAAAATAGCATTGTATTAGAATAGAAGGTCAGTTCTCTTATCATTGACAATATTTTAATTGAGCTGTTAAGGTGGCCTCCCTTTTAAAAGTCTCAGTATAGTGAATGTATATGGTATGCTAGAGTTGGCACGGTGATGACTAATTTCACTTTACCGGAATCTGAATTTGGACATATACCGACACTGCGTTCCACTTTTAGATTTCTCCAAGGGTCGGGAGCCGATAGGAATACTTACGCTGCCTTTTAGTTTAGATACGTTATATTAAAACCTTTCAAACAAAGGGAACCAATTTCATAAGGTTTCCAAATTAATGAGAGTCTGGTTGCATGTTGGTCGCTCTCTTTATGCATCTGGACCTCGGTATAGCTTGCCATTCTTAATCAAAATTTAATTTTCAAATAAATTGCTTTCATTATCCCTTCATGTACAATACCATGTGTGCATTATTGCTCATTAATGTTTGTCATCCACTTTGCTGAAGCCAGTTTTGAACTAGATGCTGTTTAAAAGATGTGATTAAAAATGATGAATATTATTTTTTTAATTTTACATATTAAAATCATACTAAAAAAATAATAGCTAATTTACATTGCTATGAGCCTCTGTATAAATAACAAATAAGTAAAGGACCTAAATCTAACAAGTCTACAAGTAAAAATAATAATAAATAATAAATGTTACTTTTAGGCATGTGTATAAAGAGAAATAAAAGACCAACAGACCGACAGACAGACAGACAGACAGATAGATAGATAGATAGATAGATAGATAGACAGATAGACAGACAGACAGACCGACAGACAGACAGACAGACAGATAGATAGATAGATGGATAGATAGACAGACAGATAGATAGATAGACAGACAGACAGACAGACAGACAGACCGACAGACAGACAGACAGATAGATAGACAGATAGACAGACAGACAGATAAATAGACAGACAGACAGACATACAGACAGATAGATAGATAGATGATAGAGAGGGTGAGATAGATAGATAGATAAATAGATAGATAGATAGAGAAGGAGAGATAGATAGATATATAGATAGATAGATAGATAGATAGATAGAGAAGGAGAGATAGATAGATAGATAGATAGATGATAGAGAGGGTGAGATAGATAGATAGATAGATAAGGAGAGATAGATAGATATATAGATAGATAGATAGATAGATAGATAGATAGAGGAGAGATAGATAGATAGATAGATAGATAGATAGATAGATGATAGAGGGTGAGATAGATAGACAGACAGACAGATAGCTTGTGTTATCTTAACAATATATTTTAATGAGAAAGGCCTGCTCAATTAATGACTGTAGGACTGACTGCTTAAGAAGGGAATTTTCCATTCTCTGAAAATTACAGAATTGGACAAAACATTGAAAATCACTTTTACTTGTGCTAACCTTTTCTGCATGTGTTTCTTTGTTGCTTTTAAATGTAGCTGAAAGATTTATCAAATTGCATCACTAACCAGATCAGTCGAGGCACAGCCAAGGCACACATTGCAAATGAGGAGGAGAAATGAAGACATTGTGTCTATTCTCCTTTTCTCTGTCTATTTTTTTCTGAACTGACTACTTGGGTGCAAAGGACAGAGCTTATAATAATGACTGACAGGGAGCACTCAGTTGAAGGACAAAGAGGTTTGGATTTCTACATTTAATGTTATTTTTACACCTCAGGAATACATATTCAATATATATAGATACGTAAAATAATATTGAACATCTTTTAAAATGACAGCTCCCCTTCCATAAGCAGGGCGTTATTATTAAGCTCTTAAGGGCTTCAAACATATTCTGTTATTAGGTGTGGATGATAGTGTTCCGCTTTTTCCGGTCCAGATTTAGCATCGACAATCTTGTGATCTGGAAGATGACACATGCAACAAAATGTTTTATTTTCTATAATATTGGAAAAATATGCTGAAACATGGAAACTTCTTAAAATCTTTGAACATGAAAGGCAACGCACAAACAAAACACACAGTATCAAATGTTACATTTATACAGTTGTGAACCCATTAACCCAGAAGCTCTATCCACGGGGTCTATACCTCGTCTGTATTGCCTAATGGAGCAGTGAACCATGATGAGGTTGATCCAAGTGCCCGGACCATTTCTGTGTTTTGAAGTGATCATGGTGGCCCGAGTCTGTATGTGCAGTGTTTCGCTGTGAATTTAACACTTTGGCTGTCGGAGGTGTAACTCCACCTCTGTCAGCAACATGTAGCGTCAATGTCAATTCTGTGCAATTCATTGACGCTCTCAGCCAATAGCTTATCATCAGCTAGAGAGGAGAGTAGGAGGCCGACGGGGACCCAGGTAAGGAGGTGAACCATTATTAACCAGTTTGCCCTGTTACCAGGGTTACCTGGTCAGGGTACTCATGGCATCATAGCCACTGCAGATGGCTGTAGTGGTTATGATACCTGAAGTAACCCTTTGAGCTATTCAAAAGGATATATCTTATAGATCGTATAGCAATTGATGTACTGTTCCTTAAAAAGAAATATATCTATATATTAAAAATCAACATATAGTCTCTCTCTTTCTCTATATATATACACACACACACACAGCATTTCCTGTCTATAGAATATAAATAACACTCTATAGATTGCTGCTGTAACAGATATATAAATATATGTATCAGAAGGTGGGCACAGTATGTTTCATTGTATTGTGTGACTTGCGGTAAATGTTCTTTCTGTAATGATAGAGGCATGTCATTTGAAAGTCATTTGAAAGTGTGTTGGGAACTTGGAATTGACGATGTTAAATTGAAGAAAATTACAGCTCTTTGAGACTAAAGAAAAAGGTAGATGCACAGGGTAAAATCATAAGGATTTTTGAATTGTTAGACCCATAAATGTAGTGTTTAAAAACCATGCGCAGGGGGGAATTGCTGTGAAAAAATAAGATTCTTATATTATACTCTTCCTTATTCTAAATTGCTATATTTTCTATTAAACGTACTTATTTAATAATGTAGGTTTGTACAACCCACTAACGCCTTAATTTGATATATTTGGACACGCTTTTAAAGTGGTTTAATATTTTTGACTAAGCTTTTCAAATTAATAATTATTTTTGGATACATTTTTTTTTATTATTTTTTTCAAAATCCTAAAAAAATTTAATTAAAAAAAATCATATATAAAAAAAATCAATATATCAAAAATATCAAAATATAAAAATATTTTTCAAAATTATTAAATCATTTTGAAACTATTAAAAAAAAAAAAAAATGTCAAAAGCTCTTGCAAAATTATCAGGTTTAGGCTTTAATCCAGGCTTCCCCAAACTCCGGCCCTCCAGATGTTGCTGAACTAAAACTCCCATGATTCTATGAATGAAACAGGCTGAGAATCATGAGAGTAGTAGTTCAGCAACAACTGGAGGGCCGGAGTTTGGGGAAGCCTGCTTTAATCACTTAGAATTACTATGACTTTAATTATTCACTACGCAAGAATTTTAAACAACTGACAAGAGAAAAGCAAATTTTACATTTTAGACCACCAGAGCTGAATGATAAAAACACCTTTAAATGATCTATACGATTAGCCTGAAGTTCACAGATAAACTTGGTTTACTAAATGAATCCCACAGTATTGGAATCTCAGGATATGTGTTGATGGTTGTAAACTTGCCCAGCTTGGTAAAAATATTTTATTTCCTGTTAAAAATCTGTTTCTAGATCTTTGACTTAAATGACTGTCATTTATCAAAATATTTGCACTGTGAATGCAGAATATAAAAAAATATTGTATAAACTGATGCATTCCAAGTGTTATCAACTGTATAGATCTGACTATGGCAACATCAAACGTCTTCCCAGCTGTTACAAAACGTCAGCTGAATGAAAATTCTGTAACATTCTTTGCCATGTCAGATTCTGGCTAAAAATCAAAGAAGCTGTATTTCCAAAATATGGATAATATAGTCTATTTTGGACTAGACTTCTCATCAAACCAAGGAAAAATGTATCTAAAAATTAGAGTAGAAGAGGGCAAAAAAGACAAGTCAATTAATTCTATTTTATCTGCCATAAGAATGGTCTTTTTATGTCAAGTTATTTGCATATGCATGCAGTCATTTTGGTGGTTTTGGTTCGGGTTAATCATGCAATTTCTAAATCTTTGTTTGTTAAGGCAAGACATTTGTTTGAAGTTCCATTTTCACAATACACAGATGCCTTTTGGAACTTATAAAATTAGACTGTCACTTCGCTACTTTCTGCCCTTTGCCCAGGATAAGCTACCTATGCTTACTTCTGCCGCACTGTGGCGTTTAGGATTACATTTTCATCCCATAATGCTCCAGGTATGCTCATCTGTGCACATCTGTCAGAAAATAATGTAATCTAAGTGCATGCGTGCACAGGCATTCCACTAACAGTTCTGTACACACATCTAAGTCACTGCGTGGGTAAATGTAATTAATGCCATACTTGGACAATCAGGCATTGCTTGTACATTAATGATGAAAACTACTGAGAATTTTACTTAATATTGTTACGTACCAGGTTACTGTAGTGATAGTGCCCTTTTGTCATTTAGGTTATAGGCATTGATTAAAGGATTGGTAAAGGCAAACATTGTTAATACTTTAGCAAAAGTAAACAAAACGTGCTCACGGGCCAGTAATTCCAGATCTACGGGAGCATCTTGTGTACAAATACATGTTCACTTTATACTCCTTCCTGCAACATCAGTGGTCCGGTAAGTGTGGTGACCTGTATTATACAAACCCTATAATGGACATTACTGAAACCAGGCGGGCACACTTCAAAGGCACGTGGCTGCCTTTCCCTTTAGACTGGCTATGGCATCAACTTTATAGCAGGAGGTAGAAACACCACATTATTTATTTAAAAAATATTTTTATTTTTAAAATATTTTACCAGGAAAGATACATTGAGATTTCTCTTGTTTTCAAGTATGTCCTGGGTACATTATATGGTGTACATGTCAGATGCTTTATATTGCAATAAAAATAATAGGTGTGAATAAAAATTATATATTTTTATTCAATTATCAGTGATAAAAAAAAAAAAAAAACTTTGGCATGAGTGTACCTTCAATTGACAGTTTCTTTAATGGACTAATAGGACTTTCAATAAGGAAGTTGAAAGACTGAATTCACTGTCCATTTTAATAAATCATGAATAAGTCATATTACCTCCCTGTCAATGTCACAGTTACATTGTTACAATACGTCCCCCGTTCTTCTCCCCTAAAGGTTTAACTCTATTTCTAAATCCTTTTTAGACCTTCTTCATTGATTCATTCTTCTGTCATGACAAGCTGTCAGCTTTTATACACCATGTCATCATTAGGTAACTTTATACGTGAATGAAAATGGCTTTATCTTATTCGTGAACTGGTAGCGCGAGCCAACGAGGAAACATAAATTAACATATATTGGATGAACAAATAAATGTCCAGTCCGGGGCAAAATGGTTACTTGCTGCTTTGTAACTAATGTGTCATTTTAATTTCATTCTGCTCCAAACCCCAGCCCTGTGCGTTTGCTATTCTTGTCTGAATAGTCAATGAAACATTAAGGAGCCAATCATAGTAGCTGAACTCTGTTACTTGGCAACGGCTGCTGAGGAAAGTCGAGAGATGCTGATTGAAGAGATTAGCTGCCAAAGATAAACCTTTTAATTCTGCCCCGCCGCTTATCTTTCCACCCATAACAAGCTGCAATAAATATGACAGAAGTTACTGGTTTGGTTAGAAAAAGAACCTTGCACTAAATGAAGAATAACCAAAAAAGAATGAAAAGTGTATGAAATGACTGACTGATCTAATATTGATGTATATTATTACCCCCCTCCCTATTCATCCCTCTATGCATTTGATAAAAGATGTATGTTTTAAGAAATGGTTAAAAAAATTCAGAACTTTACCTTTTGTTTTTTCTCTATTTTTAAAATCTAACAAATGTGAGATACGCAAAGATCGGTCAGCGTGCTTATTGTGGTCAAGAAGTCCCTGTCTCGAATTTACAGTGCCTCCTTAAAATTTTTATTAATTTAACATTCTAAGGATTTATTTCAGATAGTGATTTTAGAAGGTCAGTTTTGTCCAGGTCTCCTACCCCGCAGAACATTTTATAAGGAATTTCCCTTTTCATACATTCAGGCATCAGAAGTTAAAGTCCAATAGACAACAAGGTAGGATGTATCTAGCATAATATTCAGGGATATAATATTTAATATGTAGTTTAACAGCTCCTTAATCCAAGGAGAGATCTGACTACCATCCTTACGTTGAGAAGTGATTTATTTCCTAGTTAGTTGCAAAATTAGAAAGAGGGTTTTGCTTTCCTTTGGATCAACACCAGAAACAGCTGTAAGAAAGGCTTAAATTGAATCTTTTTTTCAGCCTGTGTCACTATGTAATGTCACATATAGAAGCATAGGCATGGCTAACGCAATGCCCAAAACTGCAGTGTAGATTTTTTTTTATATACCATCAGTACTTCGATAATAAAAATGAACGTGACCTTGACATACTTAGGATAGAGAAACATGCTGCTATTTCCTATGTTTAATACTAATGCCCTTGAATTCACACATTGCTAAATCATTATTCCATTATTTAGATGGTTTATTGTTTCATGCAATGTGTATTAAAATGGGTGCTAATATTTGTCTAACGGAACTAATGCATTTCGAGTTTATGGAATTTATTGTTAAGGCTCATTAACACAGATATGATGGGGCGATAGCTACGCTTCACATACAATCAGAAATCAGAAAAGAACAAAAAAAATTAATATACAGTTGGGATAGACTGATAGTAAAGAATGTTGACTATGTTTAGTATATATCTGAAAACACATATGTTTTAAATTGCTACACTGAGTCCAAAATGATAAAAAAGGGAAAATAATGAAACTAGTCTTTGCTTAAAAAAATTTAAACATACTCATTGTATGACTTGGCCTATAGAGAAATACAGTTGAACCTCGGAACTCGAATGGTCCCGTTCTCGAACAATTTGGAAGTCGAACAAAAAATTTGAGTTGAAAATGTCTTGTTACGTGAATGATATTCGGTACCCGAACATACAGCAAAGAGCCATTTCTCATTTTAAAGTCAGAAAAGGGTGCATTTGCAAGTTCCATTTCTTTTTTTACTACTAATAGACCACTAATAGTGTCACAGGTCTGGAGTACGGTAGGGAGTTACCAGGGGACAATTATAAACGGCAATATGTAAAGTAAATATAAAAACGTGGCTATCGTAAAAAACTTAAAGAAAAGTATATCCCACACTGTGGCTTTATGACTCCATAACATACATTGCTAAAATAATCATTTATTACGTTTATATCTTGCATTGGAACTGCAACATTGTTGAATGCTGTATTCCATGTCTGCCCATGTAAAAATTTTTGAGGGTCTGGAATAATCAATTTTACATTAATTCCTGTGGGAAATGTTGATTCAGTTCTCGAACAAATTGGAACTCGAACAGCCTTCTGGAACGGATTAAGTTCGAGTTCTGAGGTTCCACTGTATGTGTAACACGAACCACAGATCAATAAACTGCCACATAATGAACTTTAGCCAGTAAACCAGATTTGTAACTGTTGTTTTTTGGGTATTTTATATAAAAAAATGCCTGATTAATACAGCGATGTTAAATTGGAAAGTCAAAAGAAAATATTAATTTATATTGTGGCAAGACATCATTCATTTGTAAACTTACCTTGACGAAGCATTACAATTAATTTTAACACCCTGTAACTGTTCTAATTGCAGATCTCAAGGTCCTTGATCAGTTTGTATTTAATTTCCTGGTTTGTGAAGCTTTGTCTGCATATATTACTTGATATAATTAATAAACTACTGTAGATACAACATTGATAATTGTATCAGTAGAGCTGCAGTGTAGAATGTTGTTGAAGAGGGAAGATCTGATATCGTTAATAATCATTCCTATTCGAGTGTATCATACATGCACCATGACTTTTCATAACCATGGCTTTTCATGGTGTTAAGATACTTATATTCATCCTAATAATGGCATCTAATACATATTTACTCTCATAATCACAGTATTAAGAGCATTGCAAAAAATAAATAAATGTGTGTTTATGAGAGTGACTGTGTATGTATAATGGTGACTGTGTGCGGTGTGACTAGGTGTATATGAGAGTGACTGTGTGTGAGTGGGGTGACTGTTTATGTATGAGGGTAATTGTGTTTGGGGAGGTGACTGCTTGTGTAGGGTGACTGTGTGTGTGTATTTGGGTGGCTGATAGTGTGTGGCGTGACTGTGTATGTATGAGAGTAGTTGTGTTTGGGTAGGTGACTGTGTGTATGTAGGGTGACTGTGTGTGTGTGTGTATGTGGATGGCCGATAGTGTGTGGCATGACTGTATATGTATGAGGGTAATTGTGTTTGGGGAGGTGACTGTGTTTGTAGGGTGTCTATGTGCGTGTGGGTGGCTGATACCACCTGGCAAAGGCGCACACCTGTAGCTCTTTTACTGTTGCATAAGGGCAGAGAGCTTGTATGAGATCTTTAGGTCCCCTTACTGCCTGAACAGAGCTACTGCTCTAACAGTAGTGTCAATTTTGTCTATCGCATGGGCTGCCTGCCCAACGTACTATGAAGACCAATTGCAAACAAAATTCTTTTGCAATAAAATAATTTCACTAGCAATTGGTAAAATTGTGCATACACGGTTCTATGGTACGGAAACATACATATTGTAAATATACGTGGGTCCTATAGTGAAGGGGTTAAATACATAACCTGATTTAATGTAGTTTTAGTTAAAATAATAAACATAACGCAAAATGAATAGACTATTAAATACATGTTAAAACAACACATTAGCCAATGTGCTAAAATATTTCTAATTTGTGAATATACACTGCTCCAAAAAATAAAGGGAACACAAAAATAACACATCCTAGATCTGAATGAATTAAATATTCTTCTGAAATACTTTGTTCTTTACATAGTTGAATGTGCTGACAACAAAATCACACAAAAATTAAAAAATGGAAATCAGATTTTTCAACCCGTGGAGGTCTGGATTTGGAGTCACACTCAAAATTAAAGTGGAAAAAAAACTACAGGCTGATCCAACTTTGATGTAATGTCCTTAAACAAGTCAAAATGAGGCTCAGTAGTGTGTGTGGCCTCCATGTGCCTGTATGACCTCCCTACAACGTCTGTGCATGCTCCAGATGAGGTGGCAGATGGTCTCTTGAGGGATCTCCTCCCAGACCTGGACTAAAGCATCTGCCAACTCCTGGACAGTCTGTGGTGCAACATGACGTTGGTGGATGGAGCGAGACATGATGTCCCAGATGTGCTCAATTGGATTCAGGTCTGGGGAACTGGCGGGCCTCAATAGCTGAGTGCCGAGCTCGTACAACGTATGTTGCCTGACTCTACTGCTTGGTGGACAATGGATACATATTTATTGAGGTTTATTGAGGTCTAGCATTGTCTTGCATTAGGAGGAACCCAGGGCCAACCGCGCCAGCATATGGTCTCACAAGGGGTCTGAGGATCTCATCTCGGTACCTAATGGCAGTCAGGCTACCTCTGGCGAGCACATGGAGGGCTGTGCGGCCCCCCAAAGAAATGCCACCCCACACCATTACTGACCCACTGCCAAACCGGTCATGCTGGAGGATGTTGCAGGCATCAGAACGTTCTCCACGGTGTCTCCAGACTCTGTCACATCTGTCACATGTGCTCAGTGTAAACCTGCTTTCATCTTTGAAGAGCACAGGGCGCCAGTGGCGAATTTGCCAATCTTGGTGTTCTCTGGCAAATGCCAAACGTCCTGCATGGTGTGAGGCTCTAAGCACAACCCCCACCAGTGGACATCGGGCCCTCATACCACCGCCCTTATATGGAGTCTGTTTCTGACCTTTTGAGCAGACACATGCACATTTGTGGCCTGTTGGAGATCATTTTGCAGGGCTCTGGCAGTGCTCCTCCTGTTCCTGTGCCTCCATGCTCTGGACACTACGCTGACAGACACAGCAAACCTTCTTGCCACAGCTCTCATTGATGTGCCATCCTGGATGAGCTGCACTACCTGAGCCACTTGTGTGGGTTGTAGACTCCGTCTCATGCTACCACTAGAGTAAAAGCACCGGCCAGCATTCAAAAGTGACCAAAACATCAGCCAGGAAGCATAGGAACGGAGAAGTGGTCTGTGGTCACCACCTGCAGAACCACTCCTTTATTGGGGATGTCTTGCTAATTGCCAATAATTTCCACCTGTTGTCTATCCCATTTGCACAACAGCATGTGAAATTGATTGTCACTCAGTGTTGCTTCCTAGGTGGACAGTTTGATTTCACAAAAGTGTGATTGACTTGGAGTTACATTGTGTTGTTTAAGTGTTCTCTTTATTTTTTTGAGCAGTGTTTTTGTGCAGATATGGTCTTTAAACAGTAACGGTAATTCGATGCAGTTAATAGGCATTTAAAAATGTAAGTTATATTTGATCAAACTCCTTTCTGAAAAAGGTCAGTCACATAATGCGCCACATGTTCAGAGGTGGACATCCATTGTGAATTATTATGCATTTTATGCACAAGACACATAGTGGCAAATGTGTGATATTTGCAGTTAGAAGCACAGTACCAACGCATTTAAAATGGCACCCAGCTTTCAGGCCAAACTTATAAACATGCACAAGGTGTATAACTGTACGTATATGCACAAGAATCGTTGGAGCTGGAAGAAACGATATTGGATGTTATCACCCAGTTTGTGCATTTGTGCTTTTACTTTTAAATTTATTATGAAAAGGATTAAAGAACAGTTATAGGTAGAATATTTCATACATATGTATTTGTGAAATCGTTTTATTTTCTAAGTGAAAATCCCAGTGGAAAACAACTAACACCACAAATTTAAAGACTCTAATAGCATAACTAGAAATGCCAAGATAATCTTTACATAAAGCTGTGTCTAGCTGTGATAAAGCCAATGTGGTTTTTTTTTGTCACCAAAGCCCTTTATCATTTATAAGAATGGAAGTTTTCAAAAAGAGACTAAATATTTTATTAAAGGTTGTGTGTATGCTGTTCTGACTTGGATATATGTAATGAAAGTTTCAAGAAAATTCAGAAAATGTATTCAGAGTTAAAAAACAAAACACCCTAAAAGATATTTCAGAAGCTGTTGCATTTCAAAATTATTATTTTTGTTAATTGCACAGAAACGTGTGTTCTGGGGTTTGAAAGGTCAACAGAAAGTTAAATGCCAGTTTTTGCGACTCGACTTTTCAGTTTACCTTCTAGTCATAACAAAATCTATAGCAGACATTTTACATTCTCTATGGATAGCGTACTAAGAATATATATACTTATTAAGAATATATTATATATAGCTGAGTGCCGAGCTCGTACAACGTATGTTGCCTGACTCTACTGCTTGGTGGACAATGGATACATGTTTATTGTGTCAACT
The DNA here is from genome assembly GCA_933207985.1 of Pelobates cultripes. NCBI lineage: Eukaryota > Metazoa > Chordata > Amphibia > Anura > Pelobatidae > Pelobates > Pelobates cultripes. Next base: position 22,033,862 of record OW240915.1, on the reverse strand, counting down.
TCCTGCTGACCACTTCTGTGTTTAGAGGATGCTTCATATGATGTACTAAGCCTCCCTAACAGTGAGGTAATGTATCCTTCGTATCCATGTGGCAAAAACCGAGATAATTAACTTCCGAAGATCGAGGAGAGTTCCGCTCGGCGGTCTTCTGCCATGATGCCTGGCTTGTGCGGCATGTTGGTGCATGCCGGCTGCTGCGGACCCATGCAATTATATAGCCCCACGTACATCCACGGTAAAGACTACGTCAACGTGACGTCACGCAAAACATGCGCACACACATGTTTTTTTGGGTCAAGGGCTAGGTACAGCTAATCGGATCTCCAATTTAAACTCACTTATTCCTTAGCTCATTGCCCTGTCATGGTTTCCCTTAGATGGTTATACGAGAGTGTGTTCCTGATCGTGTTTTTCTGGTTCTTGACTTTGGCTTCGTTTTGACTTCCCTGATTTCTGGTAACCTTGACTTTTGGCTTTTCCTTATCACTGTGTCTCGTTCTCTATCCATGACCTCGGCTAGTTTTCTGACTATTCTCGGGTACGTTAAGTCCAGCCATTCTAAGGTCCGGTAAGATGATACCCTTAGTCCTAGGTGTGATACTATTCTGAGTACTAGATCAACATAATCCTGACAGGTAGCCGGGAACAATTCAGTAAGCCACCTTGGAAAAATATAGAATACATGCAAGATGGATGTGGACATGTAGGAGGCTGGTGGAAAGGGAAATGCTTCTTGACACTACAATATTATTGATAAACGTGTTTACAAAAATTGGATTAGTTTATGATGTATGTTAATATCTGCTTAAGAGAAAGAGTAAAGATAGTAAATACAAATTCCAAAAATTTACGCAAACCAGGGAGAAATATGTAATATGAGGAAAAATTTCCAGGATACCTGAAATTATTGAAGCAGCGTCCAAGGCTACTTCTTCACCTAGCACTCCGTACACCAAGGCCCCACAGGAAATACTTTTTCCCTCATATCTGCTATCAACTTAAGGAGTTTTTATAAAAACTATATATAGCCAAGATCCAATATAGGTATATTGTTCAGGGCATTCTGTGAAAAATCCTGCTGAAGACTTCAGAGCATATTATCCATGGTGAGGATAATACCACCTATGCTAAAAAACACTGAGCGGTTTAGCTGCTCTCACAAATGTGAGTCCAGGTCTTAAAACGAACTGGTGATCAAGTGCACACAATGTATATTAAATAAAAGAAACAATAAATCACATTTTATATAAATCAGTCTTTTCTTTGCAACACTGTATCTAAATGGAAAAAGTGATTTTTTTGTGATGAGTTTTCTTAATATAAAGTAAGCAGTAAAATCTAATTCTGGTGAGATTAGTATTAAAAGTAATAAAATAAAAAAATAAATTAACAATACATACTGCACACAGTGCTATAATACCAGACATACCAGACACCTCATCCTAATATAAAGAGTTATACGGACTTAGAACATCATTATTCTTTTTTTGTATTATTTCAACTGAAATATGCTTCAATCATATTTTCAGGAGGCATTTGTTTGTGACTTGCATGTTTGATTACAAAACATCAACAGGTGTTTGGAAATACAGTCTGATAAATATGCAAACACAATAACAATCACTCTTATTTTATCTTTGAAATAGATGGAATATTTGGGAGGTGCCAGCGGCTTCCGGTGATAGACGTATTCAAGTACGAAGTTTCACCGCCCGTCGTACAGCGCCTACGGGCCGTCCTTGAGAAACTGTCTCAAAGAGGTAACTCATTAAATGTTAATGTTCACGTTTGTAAGAATTATTATTATTTATTTACATCCTGTTGAAAATGACTCAAATTTCACTAGGTTTTCTGTTAAATTATTTAGGTATATAACATCTGAATATTTTATAAATTAGAATGTTCTATATATTGCACTTTTGATTAACCTGAACACGGCACGTGAGCGTATCAGTCTTGGTATAACTTGATGCAGAATTGTTATCTTTGAGGGTGGCGCCATTATGGAGATACTGACTGTGATGTTGTTATACATGTGCAAAACTTCATCAATAAGACAATAGGGCAAATGGGTAGAGTCATAAATCTGTCTGCTGGTTCCACTGATTTCCACTGTGATTGCCCCATGCCCGGTGCAAGGATTTTTGGCTACACAAGAGAAGATCCATTTTGCTGCACCTCCTTCCACCCAAAATTGCATCTTCACCTGTGTGTCCCTTAATTCCCCTCTCAAATGTCTTATTCCTTTTGTGTTTCTTATCTCCTTTTTGTCTTACACTCCCTTTAGTAAATATATTTTTCCTTTGTGTCTCTTACATCTTCCTTTGTGTGTTGTTTACTTCCCTCCAGCCCCTTTGTGTGACTCTTACTCCCCTCCAGACCATTTGTGTGTTTCTTTCTCCCCCAGCCACTTCATGTGCTTTTTTCTACCCCAGGCCCTGTGTGTGCCTCTTTCTACCCCACCTCCTGTGTGTTCCTCTGACTTCCTTCAGTCACTTTGTTTGTCTTGAATTTCTTCCTTTCCCAATCCCTCTGTGTGTCTCTTCCCCCAGTCTCTTTCTCCCCAGACCCTGTCTGTCTCTTTTGCCCCTTCCTCAGCCCTTTTGTGTCTTTTTTGTGTCCCTCTAGTCTAGGAGAGCACACAGCGCTCCACCTCCTACCGGTCACTTCATGTAGCATGACCGAGCGGACCATTGTGGCCGTGGTTTTGGTAGTGCAGGGGCAGCATTTCATTCTTGGACCCAGGCAGCACAAAGCCAGTCCCTCTGGCTGTATCTCCCCCAAGCCCATGCCTGTCTGTTATGTCCCTTCCACAGCTCCTCTGTGACTCTTGCCCCACAACAGAGGAAGGAGGGAAAACTTGGCCTGGGCGCTAGATTGATGGTACGTTTGTGTTTTAAGTCTTTATTTAAATTTTTTGGTAGGAGCGAGAACATGCACCAGCAGGGGTTATTCTCCAAAGAGGTTTATTAAAACACTGTATTTTGGTTAGAGTAATCATATGAACTGTAATCAATGTAATTTTATTAAATCAGTTATTTGAATAGTTCGAGAATTTGATGCAGCACTGAAATCATTATTTACGTTTGTGCAAATACATTCAGTCAGATGTGTTTTAGATCTGCAGATTTTTACGTTCCCTTTCATTATCCAGTTTGTGATTTATTCATTATAGTTGTAGAACATTGGGCATATGATACTTTGTTACAGAGGAATGTGAATTAGAAGCAAATAAAATGGAGACGTTCATACAATATCTAAGGATGAGAATGAAACCCACACAGTATGCTGGCACACTGATTCGCTTTTGTACCTTTGTAATAAAAGACACACGCTGCTAATTCTGTGATCCTCGCTGAGCTTTGCTTGTAACATTTTGTACATTAGCTTTCCTGTACTAACAATGAACATTGTTTTGTTACACAATGCTCTATTTAGAGTTTATTATTAGGTGGTTTGTATTAATATGTTAATTGGGTTCACACCCACATTGTATATCTCCTAATGGAACATTTCAACTAATAAACTGACGTAATTATTTGAAGAAACTATAATGGGCTTTCTTTTGACAGTCTTTGTTTGATGTTTTCAGGAGTAATTAACATAAATACATACAAAATATCAGTAAAATTGGATATGTAAAAGCAGCCATTTTGTTTTTGGGCTTAACTGGATGGTTTTCATTTGCAATTTTTTGAGATGCTTATGAATTCTGCATTTTGTTGGTCGGGGTTTGAAAGTGCTGCCCAGCAGTAGACATAATTCCTATGTGAATTAAGATTCTTAGCCATGGTTGGAGAATGGGATGCATGGACCCTTTTCAGAGAGCAGGCTTGATACAGACTTGTATATGAATAGAATAAATGTTTTGGTTTTTTAACTTTAGTTTTTCCTAGTTTTGTTATAACTTTATAAAACAGGGCGCGTTTTCTTTCTAGATTTGCTGGACAATGTCCACCTTTTCAGTATTTTAGAGAAGCAAATTTAAACCAGTGGAGACAATTAAGAGTAAACAAGCACATACAGAACCCTGCACTTTGTAAAATAAAAGTAAAATAAAAAACAATATTGCTTGCTTTTTCATTAAGTGTTTATTCATTTTTTTTTTTTAAAGGAGGGAGGGGAAGGAAAAGTGTACTATGCACATTCTCAGTGGTAAAAAAACCCCCATCTATTTCTCTTTAAAAAAAATACGTAAGATAAAGTAGTCCATTGTCTTACGTTTTAAAGAGAACTAGATCAGAAATGAAGAACGGAAGAACAGATTCTGAAAGAGGAAGAGAAGAGGAAACAATAGGATATGGTAACAGAGCCATGTTAAGTCCGTTATTTAGAGACAAAACGAAGATTAAAGGAACCTTACAGAATATTTTCCTTTACATGTTTATTCAGTGCTTTTAATATGTCAAATACCGCTCTATACTGTTTTAATTAGGAAATCAATCTGCTGATATCAGTGCTGATATTAATAGTGAATTCCTTAGGGTTAGGGGTAAAATACAGGGTTACTTTTTTCTGTGACATCCCCCTGTGACTTTTTTCCCTGGATTCACAAGTCTCTCATTAAAAGGACTAGACCAGGGAAAAGCAACCTTAGGCACTCCAGATGTTGTGGACTATATCTCCCCTGATGCTTTGCCAGTATAATGACTGTAAGAGCATTATAGGAGATAAAGTCGGCAACAGCTGGAGTGCCGAAGGTTGTCTACCCCATGACTAGACCACGCACCTGACTTGTCTCTGTCTTTGTATGTTTCCAAATGTCCCTCATTTTCAATTTATTTGTTTATATATACATAACACAGTTCAGGAGCTTCTTACTACCATAAGGAACTTTGTATCTCATCTTCAAACTCCTCAGCTGCTCCCCTGTCTCCTGGGAGACTTTTTGCTTTAGTGCTGGTTTGCTAGTATCACAATTGTTTACGTAACTGTGTGCAGTTGGTTAGATGACCACTGCCATCTAAGTTTACCGGTACTCAGGTAACATGTACTATCTAACAGAGTGAACCATTTGTAATTGCACTTGCAAAGAAGAGTCCATATCTGGCGAGCCATTGGCTTTCTTTTCTCTACCCCCATGGTGGCCCTGAGTGATGATCCTTATATTTTTGTATGTTATTTGCCTTCGTTTTAAAAATCTTAAAGCTCCAGTAGGATTAGGACTATACATTTTGCAATATATGAAGTTATCCTGTGTTACTACTTTGCAGTGTTAATTAACTCACGGTATGGCATGAAATGAAAGGTGTATAACAGTAACAAAGTGCAAGTAATATTTTCCAGTGGATATCTTTTTCAGCCTTTGATGCTAAAAGAAACGTGATATCAAGATTGTGTTTCCTCAATTGGACACATACAGAAAATGTATTTACCATGACGTGAACATGGTCAAAAATTAGTCTCATACATTTCCCGGACCATGGGAAATCAATAGAGAGTCCATTGCATTAATGATGGCTGGTCTGTTTACCTTTTATGAGGCATATAAATTCCAGGCATGTGTTAGTACAATGATTTATAATACAATAAAACCTCTTACAGTTCTTAAACAAGATAGTGGTAATAAAAAAGCCCCCAAGGGCCACATAGGGCATTCTTGCCTCCAATTCTGAGCGCTCTAAATTAGAAAAAAAAAGGTTTTAACCAATGGTTTTAGTGTTTTACAAAAATGGAATAATTGAAGAACTATATTAAAAGTGTATCTTTCAAACAAAACGCCTGAAATAATAAATGTAATAATTTATATAGAAGTTAATATTAGATGATCTGCTTGTTATTTCACTGGTTAGATCACATTTTATTGCATGGTAGGATTGCCTGCCTGAGATTGACAAGAGTTACACCACTGGCCTATAAATTTTGTTAGCCACCCTTTATGGCAGAGAGAGGTTTGAGCTGAGAGAAACTAATAATAAACCGTGAATTATCAGGAGTTCAATGTAGATTAGAAAACTTAAAGGCAAACTAACTGGGTAGACATTGATATTGGAGGGAGATCATTAGTCCAGAGTTTGACAGGGTTATTCACTTGAGTGAGAATTCAAAGTGAATTTCAAATTTAAGGCCAAAATAGCCAAACTGGATTTTCTAAGTCAGCTGTGCTGTCAGTGTGGCTATTGAAATTCACTTTAAAAGTCTCACGTTAGTAAATGAGTAATTGTGCTTGAGCAGTGTAGGCCATACCATGCATCTTTCTAGGAATTCGGAGTAATATGAAATTATATGTGTAGTTCACGTATATTTGTAACCAATATTTATTTATTTGCCATTGGGATTGAATTACTTATTAAGCTAACAGGCCTTTGCACTTTCGTGCCATGTACTTTAAAGGGACACTATAGTCACCAGAACCACTACATCTTAATGTAGTGGTTTTGGTGTCTACAGTAATTCCCTGCTGGCTTTTCAATGTAAACACTGCAATTTCAGCTAAAAGGCAGTGTTTACATTGCTGCCTATTAACACCTCTAGTAGCAGTCACTCAGATGGCCACTAGAGGTGCTCTGCATGGAGACGCTGAATGAACAACCATTGATTTTTTTCTGCCACGCTTGCACAAAAGCCTTCCAGTGCTTTCCTTTGGGAAAGCATTGGAATGGCTGAGATTATCAAAATTGATGATCTCTGCCATGGAGGCGGAGCAAGACCAGTGTGATGAGGGGGGAAAGGTAAGTAAACTCACCTTTTAAATCCACAGAGGGGAACAGGACACCTGAAAAGTTAGTGTTAGGAATACGTATTTGTATTCCTGATACTATAGTGTTCCTTTAATTGGAATGCTTCACTTCAACCAATCAGAATACATTTTTTTTCCCATAAACCTGGGCATTGCATATAATGATTGCTCAGATACACTGCCCATTAAGTGATCCTAGGTCGCGAGTACACGCTTACACCACTGAAGATTACAGTCCGTTCACACTCAGATGATGTCAGCAGTCATCAGCAGGTCTTTGGTTGGATGAGTACATGCTTCCACCTGAGGACCATGCTAAAGGGGCACTCCAGACCTCTACAGCAAATTAGTTTGCTGAATAGATTTATTTATGATGAGTCCTATTTTTTCCAATAACATTTCAATAGAAATTTGCACTCTTATAAATTAACCTTGTTACACCCCCCCTGGCTGTCAAGCAGACTACCGGTCTTATTACTTCCTGGTTGTTTAGCTCAGTGGAACTAAGTTCATGAGGCAGCTATAGCTCAGAGCACCTACCTTGCAAAGACTACTCATTGAGCTGCATTGGGAAGTCTGTGATTGGACAGTCACAGAAAGTCTGGGCGGGGTTTAAAGGGGAGGGATTGCAAAGGCTGCAGACAAATCATCTGCAGTTTTTGCAAGCAGTTTTTAGATACACATCCGATTATATAATTAAATTATGATCCATGCATAATGAAATGAATGCAAGGTTTTATTGGGAATATATCTACTAAACAATCAGTGTTATTTAGTTTTATATTTAGACAGTGGGATGCAACTTTAAATGGCAGCTAACAGGAAGTGAAGACTAGAGGGATCTGCTAAGGGTTCACGCACATATACTTGTTATCAAAAATTAGCGGAAGCTGTATAATTACTCTGATATGTCACTAAATTGGCTATTGGTTTATATTTTAAAGATTCAGAGGGAAGGGGTTAATTAAGGGCTGCAGAGGTACTAGTAGATGTATATTCGTTACTGCATTTTTTGTGACAGATTTAGACCAACCTGCCACAAGTTTGACTTTTATTATTCCATAATCAACTCCTGCATTAATGCTTACTAGCGTCACTTCACCTCCCACTTTGACGAGCGTAACCTTTTACATTAAAAACAACATCAAACGCACTCGATCGCTGAGGGAATAATCAAAGAGCAAAAGTAAGTGGATGTTTGACAGCAGATGGTGAAGTATTCTGTAGAATTAGCCCGTGATAATATAGTTCATCAAATTTATCAAAGGAATACTGTGATACAGAACCATCAAGGATGTTAGAGCATTGCCATTTATAAGGATCATATCTAATGCACACAAGCAAATTATACTGCATTGGTTCACATGTGCTCAAAATGGAACTCTCATTTTTTTTATAGTGATTCTTCCCTTTTTTTCTTACAATATTTAATGCCATTAAAGGGTTTAATTTGGTGTGGGATGCAGTGAAGGTAAGTATAGAACAAACCTACCACTGCTGCAAATGACTAATTTCAGGCCTTGATTAATGAACGTCTACTGCCATGAATTTAACATTCATTTATTTTTAGTTCATTCTAAATCCAATGGTTGGACACAAAAAAATATCAATAATATCTTACAATATGATCTCTGTTGTTATACCACTTACCTTCAGGATGACGGGCTCTAGTTAGTCTTTATTAACCACATATGATGCCCAACCAACATCTCTCCCCTTATGGATCAGGTCCTACATCTGTCCGTTGTGGATATGGCGCAATAGACATCAGAGTGTATCGTAAGCGTTACACCTTAATATCTATAGATATGCATGCTACTGTAGTTACTATAAGATCTCAATGATGTAAAGTAAATCTGAAAGTGTATGTATTGTTTAAGGACCGCTTCAGTTAGCAACACAATTAGACTTTCCCAGTCAAGACAGTATATTTTAGTACTCTTTGAGGGTTTCGGTGAACTCAAAGCTCATTTGAATTTATGTAAATTATAATGCTTATATCTGTAGTAAGCCTTTTGTTGTGTTGTACCCTTCCTTATAAGTATCCTGCTTTTCCCATACCAGTGTTACATTTCTGTTACATTTGGTTGCATGCTCCCCTGCTTTGCCATCCGTGAAGTCTCCATCTTGCCTGTGAATGCTATAACTGATGTATCCCTGTGTGTTAGCCTTCTATACGTTAACATACAGTACTAAAGGCTTCAATTATATTAAGAAGCAGTTTCTACATATTCTAGAAAAAACTTGGAAAGTACAGATCAACCCCTAGACAGAGAATTTGTGGTATATCGGCACCTGAAAAACCATTATTCTACCATCATTAACATGCCAAGTCCCTAACCTAGAGGAAAAGTTACTCAAGATTCTTAACTCCAACAGTTCACTCAGGGATCTGCAAGACCTAACCCACAAAATCAAAAGTTATAGAACTGAATTGCTTTCATGCACACTCGTACACGATGACAAAGACCATCACCCACCAGCATTGCCGGGTCATGGTAGCTTTTATTTAACCGTCCAAAACACATTTTTGCAAAAGGCTACTCACTAAAACACTTGTCACTTTTCACTTCTGGATCCAGGGTATCCTGTCAACACAAGTAAGTGTTTTTATTTCCTGCCCTTGGGGGCTTTTTATTTTTTTTAAGACCTATGACCTTGAACATGTGTAGGCAACCTTCGACACTCCAGATGTTGTGAACTGCATCTCCCATAAAACTCTTACAACCATAATGCTGGCAAAGCATCAGGAGAGATGTAGTCCACAACATCTGGAGTGCCAAAGGTTACCGACCTTTGTACTAGAAGACAACCAGGTATTTCATAACTAGTTTGTGCAGACTGTCAATCAGCAGCACAAGCCTATGCTATTATTATCAGAACAGAAATCAGATGGAAGATCTGTGACATTTCCTATCACATGTTGCTGGCTGGTTTCTGAGCATACCCAGACAGCCAATCTATTTTCCTAGTACAATCGATGTGCAACCTCTGGACAAGTAAAAGGCATAAACAGGCAAGGCTGGATATGCACGTCAGGTGCATGTAGGCACAGAAATCTATGGCACCATTGCCACCCCTCAACCCCAAAACCAGCAAAAGAGCAGATCAAGTGAGTTTAAGGAATTTACTAAATTGGTATTGCAGGCATAAAAAAAGTCTAAAAGAACACATTGAAATTTGACGTCATAAGTATAGTTGTATTTATGTGCATATTTCTACTTGTAATATATTGTTGTTTAATTTATAAGGGTAAACCCAGGATTAAGTTAAAAAGTCCTGTTTCAGGTTTGAGTGCCTACATTTGGGACTGGGGAAATAGTTTTTTTTTTAAATTGAGGGTTAGGTTAGGGGATGTTTAGGGTACAGGCATGTGGAGTTTAAAGGGTAAACGATTGATAGTAGAAACTGGAGGAGCACGTTACACATTATGTGACTGTCCCTACTGCTTTGCTATCAAGTATAGGAGGCTAACTGGACACAGAGGACACTGGCCAAAGCTCCTGGTCTTTATCTCTCCTCACTAGCCCACCAAAGCTGCAAAAGGCTCAATATAAGCGCTGAAACAGGCACTCCCTACATGACAGATACCTGTACACAGATACCCACTCTATCTAATGATACATCTCACCCTCTGAGTGTGTGATTAAAGCTGGAAGCCACCCATCGTAGCTGTTTGCAGCTATGTCTGTGTAAAAATTGTTAAAACAATACACGGACATGCTGTTGCATTAACCCTTTCTGTGGTAGAGAGCATTTGCTCAGGTAAAGTGCAATCAATGCGTACTGAAGTCTGTCAGGTCCCAGCGTTCAATCAGAGACAATATAGGAATAACATGTTAATGTAGGAAAAGATATAGAAATCCAGACTTGCCTGTATGAAAAGAAAGACAAAATACTCTAATACACCCGTGTATACACTCCTCAACATACATTAATATCGAGAAACAATAATAAATTATAAAAGAAAAGTTGTGCATGAATAAATGTCAAATGTACCTTTCCAATCAAAATATTTAAATATAATGTGCTTTAAAAAAAAAAAAAAAATAGAGAGAGACAATCAACTCAAATTGTCTCTCGCTTCTAAAATCATTATTAAAACAAACAAAAAAGATGTTGTGGCGAAACCAACCTCGCCACTGTGCACTGGAGAAGCCTGGTTGCCAGCCTCCTGCCATCTGACTATGGCCCCCTTTTAAAAGACTTTATTTTTGCCTGCAGAAAAGCTGTATTCGTGCTTTTCTGCCTGGGGTTCGGTAGATGTGTTTGAATGTGTTATACCCCAGATAGGAATCCCATGGAGCCCATTTGTATGAAACTGACTGTAAAGACTTTGGCTCCATGGCGATTAAACTGTATTCGTGTGGTCTGAGCGCCATTCACTTAATAATGTGCGCTCAGACCTGAGCTATCTGGGGATATGTGAAATGTCTGTGTTTTATGTATAAAAGGTGACTTTATGTATTTTAAAGTGTTTTGTGTCTTTTTGCAACCATGTGCTTAATGGAGTCTTGTGTCTGTCCTGGGAGATAATTGAATTACTTATCTCCAGGATAGAAGACTCTGAAACTGGTTTGGGCCAGAAAGCCATGCTTCATTTAGTCACAAAGGACTTTTTACTAACTTTTGAACCCCTTGTCTGATTTGTGCCATTTTTGAATATGTTGTTCCCCTGAATGGATTGATTGTGAATATGTATTTTTATGCGAATGTGATGTATATTTTGGGAGTTATGAATGTTGTGTAAAAACTGTATTTTCCCTACCTATGATAATTGTATTTTCCTGTGTGTACAGATAATTAGTTTACAGGTAGAGGGGAGGGCTATGTGTGGGATGTAACTATTGTGTGATTGGTTAATGTACGTTACTGTGTGTGTCCCTCCCCTTCATGGGAGCACCTAATAAAAAGGGCTGCAAGCTAGCAGCCAGAGAGTTCTATTTTTACCCTCAACTTGAGTCCTGTCTCTTATTGGGGGAATCTGCTACAAGGGATTGCTATGCTAGGCATATTCCCTTGCTATAATCACTGAGCTCTTGTAAGAGCTTGTTCCTGCTTCGTTCTGAAGGGAGATAGCTGCAGCCTGCGGTGCTTATGGTGTCTGGTGGAGTGCTTGGAGTCCTCTGGAAGCGCTAGGAGCATCTTTCAACGGAGGTACCAAGTCGGGGTGCCAGGTGATCCGTTACAGATGTGGTCAGGTGTTTTACAGGGATTAATTCTGTAGGCTCCTTATTTAAAGAAGCCACCCATTGAACAGTTTCTTGTGGGTTTAAACAGTCCCATGTGGGTACTATTTCTGGCTTTACTAGACGTAACATTTAAGCAGAAAAAGGGATATTCTTAATCTTGTGAAACTACAACACCATTTAGTAAATCGCCAAAGGAATTATGATTTCTGTTTCCCATTAAAAAAGTAAATGCAGAACACATTACTGTATCGGTACCCCCAGGCATAAAATGGGTTAAACTGCCGTTTAGGAGATCTTCCCCTTCCAGAGTCACAGGCACAGCTACCACAGAATGCCAAACTCCCGAACAGGATACAAAGTAGCACTCCAAACTCCCGAACTGGAACCTCACGAATAGCTGCTAGCAGCTGAACAGGAAAAGCACCCAAGCGGCTTACACTCCTGGCAATCAGTCTCTAACAGCATACAGTAAATCTCCCCAAGAACGAGACAAAGCTCCGTGTTGAGGATCAAGCAGTGAACAGACAGAGCTGTGGGTTTATTGTTCTTAAATACACATTCTTACACATTAGTACCACCCACAGGGTTTTATAAAACAACCAATAGACACGTACAATACACCCAGACACTCCCACCCAAAATCCTCCCCTCTACCTGTGATACAATTACCTTACACAATGAGTTAATGTAATTATCACAGGCAGAGAAATGCAGTTTTTCCACATTATTCATAACTTTAAAAGTATACATTACATTCACATAATCAGTATACTCCAAATACAAACATATGTCAAAATTATCCAAATTGGTCCAGTGGTTCAAAAGATAGATCGAAGTCCTTTGTGACCAAATGAAGCATGGCTTTTCTGCCCAAAACCAGTTCCACAGAGTCTTCTATCCTGGAGATAATTGGGAAGTAATCCAATTATCTCCAAGGACAGAGGCAAAACTCCATTGAACACATGGTAGCAAAAGACAATAAAATACATAAAAATATATAACTGTGCAGCTATTGCATAAAACAGGTACATTCAACATATCCCCAGATAGCTTAGATCTGAGCACACATTATTACTGAATGGCACTCAGATCACATACATACAGTTCAATTGCCATGGGGCCAAAGTCTTTCACATAGTCTTTCGTTATACGAATGGGCTACATGGCCTAGCTATCTGGGGTATCACTGTTCAAATAGGGCAAGTACCGAATGACCCGGCTTTCGTGTCTTTGCAGGGGAAAATCAAGCGTTTCAACATGGGGCCATAGTCTAAAGGCAACAGGCGGGCAACCAGGCTCCTCCAATGCACAGTGGCGAGATTGGTCTCGTCACTGTTACTAACTGGACACAAATTTAAACAGAGTCAGGCTTGATGTGAATATGCTTAGTAACATTGTTATTGACAATAAAAGAGAATGTTGCTTTAATAATAACATTTTAGGGTAACAGAGCTTAGTCATATTTAGTTACCTTGACTCATATAAAATTTTCTATAACTCACTGTGAAACAAATATGTTTAACTTCAGTCTGTTTGGTTCAAACTAATGTAATTGTACATTACTTGTTTTTTTTTTATATAAATGCACTCTATTCATTGTTTTCATAAATAAACTTTTTTGTTATAACAAAAATACATGTTTTGAAGCTAATACAATGTTAAATACGTAACTTAACAAAATCTTTCTTTGTTTAGCTTAGAAAAGGATACATGATCCCATGGCTACATATTGTTCAAACATTTCTGCCAAGCACCCAAATGTTGAGCATGACATTAGGTTATTAGTCATGCATTCTTCAATTCAAAAAATGTACTCGGCAAACTATCCTTCATTTGCAATACAATACACACCAAATTCTATTACATGGGTAGTTAAGCTTCGGTACTCCAGATGTTGTGAACTACATCTCCCATAGTGCTCTTAAGCTATAGTGCTGGCAAAGTAACAAAAAAAATCTACAATAAAAATATCACAAATAGTGTAATACAATTAAAACACCATATATACCCAAATGGACTATTGCACTCACAAAAGTAAGTTGTTTGTAGGCAGAACAGATAATCACTGCATCAAGAATTCTTCTGTAATCCAACTCCCAATTCTATAAGTTATATATAAAAGTAAGTAAAAGAGCAAACATAGTGCAACATTGTGAGGTATACAGCTAAAAAACTTTAATCCTTTTACACTCACAAATGTAGGTAGGTTACAAGGCACATCAAAAACACACTGGATCCTCTGGTAACAGCTTTGCTTTATTTCATAAAAGTATGCCAATTTGACAGAAGAAACTCAACAATATAACAAAATAAATGAAAACAATTACAATAACCCTACACGTTTCGTCCTCCGATGTGCGGACTTCCTCAGGAGCATCCAAGTCAGTCAGTAGCAGATAACCACTTTCTTTTACATGTAACTGTGAGTATTGGGAGTTGGAGTACAGAATAATTCTTGATGCAGTGATTATCTGCATACACACAACTTACTTTTGTGAGTGCAATAGTCCATTTGGGTATATATGGTGTTTTAATTGTATTTGAGACATTTCTATTGTTGATTTTTTTCCAACAAGATATCTAAGACCACAGCAGATATCCATAGAGGTAGGGGACATTAAGTCAAGGTAGAGTCTCACAGACTGACTCCTGAGATTTAGGGATGATTGGTGGCAGGCTGACAGCACTTGTCTCCAATGGCTAGTCCTGGACCAGGGGACTGAGGAAGTCCAGCTAGTGCTACGATATGGCTGGAGATGACAATTTAAGGGGCACAAGAGTTAGACCTCCAGCAGTAGTAGAGAAATATAGAATGTATACCATATAGAACACAATGTCACAGCTTTCTATCCTTGGCAAAAAAGTACTGATGCAATGCCCTAGAGCTCACCCCCAAATGAGCAGTGTTTATTGCTAGACTGTAACTTGTGGCCCCCAGACTCAGAGTGCTCCAGCTTTGAGGGGCTCACACCTGTTTGTGGCAAAGAGTCCATTCACCTAATAATCCACACCCAGCGAGTAACACTTTGCTCCACAGTGGCCCTGTGGTCCAACCGAACTCTCTCTCTTGTTCAGGAGAACTATACTGAAATGTTGACTATATTCCTAAAGAATTCCTTTTTCCAGAGCAAGGTTGACCCCAAGGGATTAGTCCTGTCTTCTCTGGTCTCTATGTCCCCTATTTCATAATAATAACACTACAAAACTACAAATATCATCTCATTTTGAAGGGGAGAGGGATTGTGAAGGAGTTAAAAAAAAAGGAATGATGTAAATTTACACAATTTTCATATTTTCTTTATTTGTCCAATGTTTCCAAAATTATTGTGGAGATATAAAGGTTTGAAGATTATATGGCAAACCTTTAATTTTTGTTCCTTCAGGTGGACAAAAATTAAACGATTACAAAATTTGAAGCTGATTAATCTGAGTTATGATTAGAGAGAAACTTCCTCAAAATGCCTCCAAAATGTAAATGCAATGTATGTTCTTGCGTGTAATACCCACTTACAATAAGTACAATTGCAGCATCATCTCCATGATGTGGGGCATAAAATTGTGACATAGAGAAGTTTTAATGTGATGAACTTGAGAGAATTTCAGGGAAATAAGGCTGTTACTATGCAACTTACATAACAACTGTCAACCTATCCAAAACTCGTAGGAATACACCACTCAGGAAGTTAGCCTTGAACGTGCAATATATTCGAGTAGCAGCAATTAGTAAACTAAGCATATACTTTATCCTGATAATACTATGACTATTCCAGAATTCGAGAATAGCAGTATTGTAGACTTGAAACCATATCTTCTAATGTAATTTTATTTTCAAGGGCAAAAGATAGCTCACAACATGATTATGGAAAAGATAGGACTTGTGAAATATAATGCATAACCAGATGTAACGACATAGAACTCCAAGGACACCGGAGATAAATTACTCTGAATGTTGTTAGGCTTTGTATTGGTCTACAAATCCTCTATTCTGATGTAGGAAATGAATCCCAGGTGGTTACATTGGAATAAAACAGTCTGACAAGATAACAAGTGCCGTTACCGAGATTTGATATTTCTGGGAATTACAGAAGGGGTTACATGCCGTAATTTAACATACAATACAGAGACCTAGTTTAGACTACAGGTCCTATTTATCTGGGACAGAAAGGTCAAGGTAATATCTACGCTTAGTGGTAGATATTCTATGATGCACTGTGCAAATAGAAATATAGTGTTTCATATAACTGAACAATTAATCTTGTTTCAGTAGAACCATGTTCCCTTCCCCCAATGTCACCATTCCCCCCCTAAACCACTAACCCAAATATCAGTATCTCTCACCTGAACCTCATGCCATTGTCAGAATCTCCCCAAACCCTAGTGTACATTATTTCGATATGTATGGATACCCCCCAAGTGTCCCTATTTGGAGGGACAGTCTCTATTTTGGCCCAAATCCCTCTGTCCCTCTTTACTATCCTAATCCTGATATTTCTCTTGTTTGTGTGTCTGAGCGTATAACAGAGCTCCACAGCAAGAATACTCCCAGTGACATGTCTTTAAACTACAATAAATGTGTTTAGAAATCAGTCTGTGTAAATAAGATACATTGTTCTTGTTCTAAATTACATTTTGGTTGCATAAGTTGTAATTAGTAAGTCACCAAATGTTTCTTATGGCAGCCGCGCCCCTGGCCACACATTTATTCACACCCATAAAACTAAAGTGTTCCTCTTTGTCCATTTGAAATATTGGGAAGACATGCTCCATCTGCAGCAAGTGGGTGGGGGCACATGGATGGTGTTAGACCTCCATATTGCCATATTAGTTAGTCAGTTAGTCACAGCTGAACTACTGAGCACAATAATGAGAACAATAATGTATTTTATGAAAATCAATCATTCCGGTCACATAAAAAAATCTGGGGGGATGTTTTCACCTATATATAGGGGTACACATTGCTTTGCAAGTCAGTGTGTTTTAATTTAAAAAAAACAATTTAGTTCACCAGAAAAATAAACAGAGAACAGTATGTTATCCACAGTGACATCTACTGGAAATGTATCAAACTGCAGATTGCTGAAAACAGAAAGACTCCTACAATACACAGTATCAATTATATGGATTTGGAAAAAGGTCCCTGGTAACATTATTATTATTATTATTGCCATTTATATAGAGCCAACAGATTCCGTAGCGCTTTATAATATATCATGAGAGGGGGGATGTAACTAAAAATAGGACAATTACAAGAAAACTTACAGGAACAATAGGTTGAAGAGGATCCTGCTCAAACGAGCTTACAGTCTATAGGAGGTGGGGTATAAAACATATTAGGATAGGAAATAGCAATCAAATAGGGTGGGAGTGAAGCAGAGCTGGGGGAGAGAGTAGAGTGCTGCCCTTTAGAAGAGAGCAAGAGACAGGTATGTGACGTAGAGGTTACTCTGTGAGGCCATAAGCTTTCCTAAAGAGATGGGTTTTAAGGCACTTCTTAAACGATTGAAGACTAGGGGAGAGTCTGATGGCGGTAGGCAGGCTATTCCATAGGAAAGGAGCCACCCGCGACAAGTCCTGCAAGCTCGAGTTGGCCATATGGGTGTGAGCAGCGGACAGGAGAAGGTACGGGCAGAGCGGACGGACCGAGAAGGGGCATACCAATGGATCTGTGAAGAGATATGAGGGACTATAATTGTTCAGTGCTTTATAGGTATGGGTTAGCACTTTAAATTGACTCCCATAGAATACAGGAAGCCAATGTAAGGACTGACAGAGGGGTGAGGTGTGAGAGGACTGACTAGAGAGGAAAATCAGACTGGAGGCAGCATTCATTACAGACTGTAGCGAGGGCAATACCGCTTTTGGGAAGACCACTTAGGAGAAGGTCACAATAATCCATGCAGGAAATTACTAGAGCATGGACAAGCATCTTGGTAGCATCTTGCGTAAGAAAGGGGGGGATGTGAGCTATGTTTTTAAGATGGAATCTACAGACAACATACTGGATGTGTCAAGAGCTGTTTTTTTCAGGATAGGTACTACAGTGGCATGTTTACAAACGTACTTTTTATAACAGATTTTCAGATACTAAAATTCTTAATCATACACAACAAAGATATTTCTTTTAGGGAACAGCCTCTGTTTGAGACTCAAATCCATATTTGTTTTCTACCTTGATGTCCAAATTTATCGGGATCTCAAAATGTTGAATATTAAAAGATAATAATGTGTTGTATGTGTGAGTGTATCACAAAGCCACAAAGCAATTCAATTCACATGAATTATGAGTAGATTACAGCTCTCACCAGCAATAGATCTGACAATAATGTGCAATATGTTTCAGTGTATCAAAGATTTCCCCAAAAATAAAAGTAATAAAATTATAGCAAAGTGTGACATAAGTACCTTCCAACAGTTTGGTGGGACTGTCTCAGTTTGGGGTACTGTTCCCCTTTAGAGTTAAGCAGAACTATTTCCTCTTTAACGTGCATGAAATATATTTGTGGATTTGGAGTTTAATAATTAAATAGTGAATTGTAGAGAACTGACACTCAGATTGCAGCATTTAAGGCCAGATAGTTGCAATAGAATAAATGTCTAACTCAGCCATAGTCACAGCTTGACTATTCTAGCCTGAATTTTGCATTCCCTGTTTTGAATTCACTACAATTCGTTGATAAGTGAATAACATGAATGACATCTAATTGCAATTTTACATTGGCTTGGTGTCTCTGCCAATTTATCTGACTTTAATATTTTAAGCATAATTTTCTTTAATTTTATTTCATGACTGATCTCCCTATTTAAGTGTTTAGCTCAGAGAAACAGGTCTGATTTCTGTCTGTCTGTTAAATGAATTTCTGGGTGAAATTATTATGCAAGATAACTGACTGATATTATTATACAGAAGTATTTTGATGGTTAGGTAGTTTAGTATCATTATCATTAGTTTAACTCAGAAGATTTGCTTGCCACACTCTCCCTATTTCCAACACCAGTGGAGAGAGCTTCTTTGTTGGTATTGTGAGTTTTTAAGTGTGAATCTGTATATCATGACACTGACAAAACCAGGAAGAGCAAGGAACCATTTTAAAGGACCACTAACGTCACTCAGGGTAGATAAAGGACCACTAACGTCACCCAGGGTACAGAAAGGACCACTAAAGTTCCCCAGGGTACATCACCTCAATAAAGTGGTCTGGGTGCCATGGCCCTGTTCTTTTAAGCCTACAATGTAAAACAATGCAGGTTTTTTATTTTAGAAACAACAATGTTAGCATTGGAGGGTTAATTCCACTTCTAATAGCTGTCTTCCTAACAGCCACTAGAGGCTCTTCTGCAGCATTGACTGAGTAAAACTTTGATTCAATGATTTCATATGAGGAAACTTCCATTGGTATGTGACACTCACCACACATGCATATTAGGTCCCTAATTCCCCTCTATTAAGAGCATTTGATGGGATCATAGTTGAGGAGGCATGACGTCACAGAAGGCCATGTCTCTTTAAACATTCAGACTACTGTAATCACATGGTTTAGAGACCAAACGAAGCCCATGTGTGAAATGGCTACCTTTTCTCTCAATTTGGGTTTAGAAATAAAAATTAAAAACAGTATTGTTTCGTCCTAAAAATTCACAGAAATTGGAAGAGAAGCAGTGGGCAGCGCTATCATGGTTATTTACTAGAGTGAGAATTTAGAGTGACTATAAAGAGAATTTCATATTTAAGGTCAAAGCAACCAAACTACAAGTATAGCTGACTAGGATCATTTTGCCATTTCTGCATTTTAGAAACATAGAAACATAGAATGTGACGGCAGATAAGAACCATTCGGCCCATCTAGTCTGCCCAATTTTCTTAATACTTTCATTAGTCCCTGGCCTTATCTTATAGTTAGGATAGCCTTATGCCTATCCCATGCATGCTTAAACTCCTTCACTGTGTTAACCTCTACCACTTCAGCTGGAAGGCTAGTCCATGCATCCACTACCCTCTCAGTAATGTAATACTTCCTGATATTATTTTTAAACCTTTGCCCCTCTTATTTAAGACTATGTCCTCTTGCTGTTTTATCTTCATCTCACGTCACTGCTATGAAGAACAGCAATATGTAGCAATGCAGCAGAGAATAAATATACAATGATAAATAGAACAAACACTAATTATGGAGAATTCATATGTTTTACTATGGTAGTAAACTGTATTAAGAACTGAATTACCCCATTATTCTCTCTACCAAGATTTTATTAAGGTTTTCTAAAATATTCACTGTATTATAATAGAGGAAAGATGCAGATCCAACATTTTTATAGAAAATTCTCTAAATCAGTACCCAGCCTGTTTACCTATACAAATATAGTAGCGTATTAATTAACCGAGTGTTCCTTTTCAATTAATATTTGAATTTCTACCCATAAGACCTTCACATTATCTCCATTAATACTCACATATCCATTGTCTTGTGCTATTAGCTCTGCCCCTTTCAAAAAGCCAATAATTGTTTAAATTACCTGCACGCCATGTTTCCCCTCCACCATTTTTCATTCATGCCAATTACTGCTCATCATATGCCAATAACGCCAGCTCTCTTATTTGCTCGTCAAAAGGATGGCATTTGCAAGCAGACCTTTTAGGTTCCATCCAATCGTTCGATTTTCACAGATGATTAAATAAATTCTGCACGTTAACAATGCTTCTATTCAGCTATTTTTGTCTAGAATTTAAATTTCTTTGAAATCTTGACAATTCCTACTTTTGAGAATAACTGTTGGGCTTTTCTATAATTTTCATATTGTCTCACAGTACTAATGACCTAAGAGAAGGTTGGTGCATTTTCAAATGTGCTGAGATTCACAGCATCTTTTTATTTTTAACAAATATATATATAGATTTTTTTTATTTGACTTAAAAATTCCGGCACAACATCAAAACATATTTACATTTTTGACGAACGTATTAGTCGCATTTCATTGCATCACAGCATCTTATGTTGACGAGATGGTAATTTGTTTTTGGAAAATATGCAGATGCCCCACAAGGTTACTATATATAAATATGGCTGTTCCTGCCACATGGGGCTGTAATTTGGATGTCCCTTTCATAAAGCTTCTTCAATTAAACTCCCTTGCCAAAAATTGGATTTGTTCCTCTGTTTTACCTGAGACAGGTGTCTTCCTTAGTCTCTCCTTAACTCAGTGGTATTTACAGAGATGACAATTTAAATTTTTTATTTTTTAAAGGGGCACTGTAGGCACACAGACTGAGCGCATGTACCTTGCAACGTAAAACATTGTTGTTCTGCAGGAATGGAAATGTTTTCACGGCCTCTAGTGGCAGTCACTCAATCATCCTGACTTATGAAAAGACAATGGATGACTCTCATAATGACAGGAAGACACCTAGCACCTATTGAATGCCTATGCAATCACATACAGAAATAGTTGGGGGAAACTTGACTATTTCTATCCGATGGTCATATAAAGACCATCTGATTGGTGCAGTACGGCATTTTGACACTTATGTGCACTGATCTCCCAATCCTTTCCTCTGGCAAAGCATTGGATTGGCTGAGACGATGAAAGGATGCAAGATGGCAGCGTGGAGAACAGCACTGCAAGGAGAAAATATAAGTAAAAGATATTTTTTACTATGTACATGTGGGGGTCAGGGATCTAAATGACTATAGTATTAGTCAAACACACTTGTATTCCTAATGCTATATGATTTATTTACGTGTTCATCCCATTTTAGCAGTACATCAAGTATTGGAGCATTGTCATGTACAATCCCTTCAATGGGGAGGATTCCTATCCTAATTTACCCATCAACCATATTTCAGTCTGGAAACCAATCTTTGGTAACCAAAGGTTTAAGAGCTCCTAATGCTGATAGGATGTTTTGCATCATGCTATATCTCATTTCATCCTCAGCCACACAACATTCTGGAAAAAAATCCCCAAACATCAGTGTATGTGAATATTACTATAAAGATCTCTTTTATGCAATTTCTAACGCCTGATGAAGGCACCACCAGCAGATATTTACTTAGGGAGAAAATGTATCTGGAAAAACCGCATTAAAAACAATTTATCAATGTCACTTTACATATTCCATATTTCTCTCTCGCAGAATGATTTATTTCTTATATATGTAATGATGAACTTCATGGACGGAATATGTAGGTTTAAATAATGTCTATAATTATAGTTGTGGGTCGATCATGTATATTCAAATCAGCATATCACTATACTAGTTTTTAAATCTGTGTCTTTGGTCCAATATTATTTGACAAGTAATGTAAACATAATTACTGCTTGCTTTGGTCATATCTGTTAACCCGTTGACGTGGGTTGACTGGATGCTTGCTAAAAATATCACTGGGTAAATTCAAGTTAGTGGTTGAATTGTCATTTGATGGTTGTCATGGAATGAACATTAAGGTGGCTAGTATTTATAATGCCACTTTATTAATTTTCTTTACCAGATAAACAGTCATGCTAATTGCTTCAGGACTAGGATAATTTATATATGTGAGCTTAACTGAGCCCAATTAAGGATGCCTAGTGCCTAAGGCTGGGTGCCAGATTGGGGCTGCCTCCTAGAGTGGCCATGGCGATCTTCCGGGAGTAGTGTCTGAGTGTTGTATGTGTGGAGGAGGCTGAGAGCTGTATGAGGGGGCTGAGTGTTTCTAACATTATTATCTACCTGTGTATTTGGCTGAGAGAGTGTTTGTGTGCACTTCTGACATAGTGTGTCTGTGTTTCTTGTATTGTGTACTTGTGTATATTCTCTGCTAGTTGCCTTAGTGCGTGTTGTGTTTATGGTGAAACAAAAAATGAAACCACTAAAAAACACACAGCACAGAATACAAGAAACTTCCTAAAAAAAAAGTGTACCCTCACAGACACTTAAAATACAGTAAAGAAAAAAAAGGGGAGAAGAAAGTGTAAAAACTGCAAACAAAACACCCAAATTATATAATAATATATACTATTTATATTATTAGTATGTTGATGGTGAAGCTGTGAGAGTTGACTGTGGATCTCAATAACTATCTTCAGGGGGAAACTATAATAGGGTGAGTAGGGGGGGGTGTAACGGAGCTCCCCGTACTCCAACCGAGTACCCTCCTTTGATGGACGCTTCCTAGCTTGTGCCGAGGACCACAAGCACCGCACCGGCCACCACAACCACTGCAGAATCCGCAACCGCTGTAGCTTGACTGGAGTCTCGCCGTCTTCCTTCCACCCCAGATCAGCTTCTGCCCTCCAGGGCCATGTGGGAAAGACTTCTTCCTTCCACCCTGTATGAACCACAAGCATCCAGGACTGTGTGGGGAAGACTTCTCCTCCAAGGAGAGCGTGTCAGGAACAAGCTCTTAAAAGAGCTAACTGATTCAAGCTCAGGGGAGATTATAACAGCTCCCTCCAATAACGAGACAAGGCTACGTTTAGAGGGATCAAGAAGAACTGTCTAAACCTTTATTTTACTTGGGACTAGCCCATATGGTCATCACATTAACATTGCTGTGAAAACTCAATAAAATTACAAACAGCCGAATTATAGCAGGCAACATACAGTGATTATTATAACACAATGGCGTATTTTTAAAGGGGTGGGGGAGACAATATTTAACAGAAAATATCTCACCTGCCTGCAGAATTAGCAATATGCAAATCTACCCGAATATGCAAATGAACCAGTCTTGCTATTCAGGTAGTGCATATTGCTGTTGCTACCAACAGAGGGCACTAGAAAAGCTCCATGGCCAAATCCACCTAGTTGGTAGTAAACCTCAGCAGTACAGGAGAGCAGGCAATACATTTCACAGTACACACACACAATATAAACAATTACATTACACACACCCTGCACCTACAATGGGTTCAGGGTGACTAAAACATAAGAGAAATAAAGCAACCTACATAAATAGTCTGTCTGAAGGTAGAATAGGGGCTTTAAAGCCAAATACATCAAAGAGTCATAGTCACATGGGAGGAGGCTGGCAAGCAGGCCTCTCCAGTACCAAGTGGCGAAGGGCACTTCGTCACAGGGGGTGACTGTGACAGGGTGAGGAGGTGAGTGTAACAGGGTGAGGAGGTGAGTGTAACAGGGTTTGGTGTGTAGGTGTGACAGGCTGAGGAGGGGTGAGTGTGAAAAGATGAGGGGTGTGGTAGGATGTGTGGCAGGTTGAGAGTTGTGTGTTACAGAATTACTGTGGCATGGGGGTGAGGGTGCCATGTTTGCGTGTTGAGTGTGAGAGAGTGTGACTGATTGTGGCAGGGTGAGTGAAGAGACCCAGAACTGCGAGTGAGTGAGGTTGTACCATGAATCACCATGAGTTTCAAAGCGATCTTTTAATGTCCCTGCTGGCTTATATGGCTAGGGGCCCTATCAAAGCCACGGCTTCAGGCTCAGACAGCGACCCTCTAGACCCCAAACTGAGCAGTGCCAGATTACCCTTAAGGAAGCTGTATTGGTCACCTTATGGGTAATCTGGCTCTGAAGCTAAACATATCACAAAAATACTCAAACATTCTGCTTATATCTGAACTATTCTGAAGTATTTTGTCAGCCCTAAAGCCCACATGCTTCAGCCAGGTATCTGCATTTCTACAGGCACTGCAGACTGCTGCAATGGTCATGTTTTGTTTCCAGTGATCTTACTCTCTAATTCCCTTTGTAATTGCTTTTATTTCTTGTAGTCAACTGTTTTATTGAGAATGATGCATTATACACAGTACAGTAGATGCTAGGGACAATATGCATGTCTTAAACAGTGCACAAAGACACTGTGAGTGCTTTTTAAGACTTGTATGCAATGATCTGCAGAGGCTCCAGGTTACTGCAGAAATGGGATGGGCATGGACTGCCTGGAATGGCGGTGAAAATATAGTTGTCTTACCAGTTGAGGACCACCATGGGATCAGAATAGAACCTTTGAGTGAAAATGCATACACCTTAAAGGGGTTAGCAGACTGCATCATTAAAAAGCACAATCAAGGGATGGTTAGTTAAAACCTAGAGTTCTCATCATCTTTTTAACATAAACATGAGAATAACTGTCTTCGTTATTCTTGTTTACACATTGTAGAGGTCTTTTTAGGGGACTGAAAACCCCTTAAACTTGAAAGGAATAGAATGATGTCCTTGGCACATCAGTGTTTTTCTCGGGAGTGAAGGGAAACCACAACAGCTTCACCTTTGTTTTACATGCTTGATTGTCCTACAGCTCATCTCATTAAAAGGCTTGGTGTAATGATAATAAACACAAAACACTGCTCATTAATTCTCCTAATCATATTAGTTTAAAGTAATTAATTATATCCATGGTGTAGAAAAATATTACTGTTCCTTGCTTTGTTTTAAAAATCTTTTATTATTTTTCATGATTCATGCTGAAAGAAAGAACTCATTAAAGCAATAACTCTGTAGCTGGATTTAATGATTTAATATTAATTTTAACTTCTACAGGAAAGATCTAAACTTACGTTTGTCATTATTTTACAAGCTGTCCTAGACAAATTAAAAAAGAAATGATTTATGGCTTCAAACAACATTGTCCCATTTTAAAGTTGTTTTTTTTTTTTTTCTTTCTATTTTGTATGGGGAATGGAAACGACAGAACAAAAATGTTTACTTGTAATTATAGATATCATAAGCCTAATGCCAATATTATCTTTTTAAAAATAATTCTATAAACTATATCCTGATTATAATTGTTTCTGTTTCAGTGGCTCACGAATGTAAGACTGTATAGAGCTATAGTTACATTAATTAATGGGAATTGAATCATTCCAGGGTGTTGACTATACAGGGCAATGGTTTGTAACCATTTCATGGTAGGAACCTATATTAACCCCTTAAGGACACATGACGTAAATATTCCGTCATTATTCCCTTTTATTCCAGAAGTTGTGTCCTTAAGGGGTTAAGGACATAGCATTAGCTTGTAAGTCCATTCTTTAATTCTAAAATTACCTCAATGAGACATGTTTAACCCCTTAAGGACCAAACTTCAGGAATAAAAGGGAATCATGACATGTCACGATTTTAAACATAACATTATTTCTGCAAAATACATTCTTTCTGGGCTAGCCCAGGCATTATTAAAGAGTTGCCTCAAGCACAATAACCACTTCAGTGATTTGAAGTGATCATGGTGCCTTGAGTCTGTATGTGCAGCATATTTCTATGAAATTCTACATATACAGAGTTTTGTCCATCTGCTGCCAGAGGTGTAACTCTGCCCACATCATTGGGGAATCATTAGCCAATTGGCCAATGTCAATTCCGTGCATATTTTGCATCTGATGCATACACACAACATGGTGGTTCCAGAAAAGCCAATAATGGCATGGCCTCCACTTTCCGTACTGTCCATGTCCTCCCCTCATCCTGCCCTTCATGATATCTGCACACCTCAAACAAGAGAGAGTGATATTAATGGATCAACTTGGTCTTGGCACTGGAATAGAGGTAAGTTTTAGATAAATTCTATCGGGAACCAGTATAGGAAGTGTTACTCTGACCAAAAACAGTGCTTTTTTTGGTTGGAGCAACATTTTAAGGCAACACAAATACTGTGACCAATCTGTTGTGACCATTTACCTGCACTGCGATGAATATAATATGCTGCTTCCAACCATTTGGGACCCGCTCAAATAACATAGTGACCCAGTTTTGGGTCTTAATCAAGTGGTTGACAAACAATGATAGAGAGTTATGGTAGAGTTATGATTTCACAGGTTAAGAGGGTGTGGTTAGTGAGCTACATCTACGGTAACAATTACAAACCATTGTAATGACTAATATGTAGGAACAGCGAGATTTAATCTAGACTCTTAACTTTTGAGACAATTGTTGGTAGAGTCTAAGTGCACATGACAAGACATGGGTTATACGACCTAGAGTTATCTTTTTCAAGTTGTATCTTGATTTCATATTACTGAGCTAAAGATGTATAGTACATGTCTAAACACAAGCACCACTATCAGTTACAATTCTAATTCCATAGTCTAATATCCTCAAAGTCTAAAATGAGATATAATTACCCTGAAAACTATGGGCATGTTTGAGATTTGTCTTGGTTAGGTCTGAAGAAGAAAGTGTTTTATCTGAACTTCCAAGAGTGAAAGGTACATTCGTGATGAATTATCAGGGACTGAGATTGTGAGCGGACACTATTTTTTAAGGGAGACACGAGTCTTCCAATTCATATATTTCGTTATCATTTAAATATGTCATATTTAAAATTCCTCCTTGCACACAGGTGGCTTGATTAATGATATGCAGACAAGGTAACAATTCTATAAGTAAGGATATTACAGTCATACATAATAGAATTACATAGAATCTTTGGAGTTAAGCTATCAAAGGTTTAATTAAAACATTATTTTAAAGAGTCGTGTGATCTTTTTTTTTTTTTTTTTTTTTTTACTTTATGATTTATCGCTCTATGATGGGCATCAAACCTTTGAATTAATATTTTTAATTGTAGCCCTGATTGTCTTAAAGATTGCAGGCTTGAAAGTTCTTGATACAGAACGTTCTTAATTCTATAATAAAATGTTCCTCTTTTGAAGGTGTTTTCAAACTGCTGGATTATATTGCAAGCACGAGACTTTGAAATCTGCGTTTGGAAACGGGGATTTTGATGAAGATAAAAACTAATTGGACCATTCTCTATCTAAAAAGAGCAGATATTATTCTATGTTATTGTTTCCTGCCCAAATTAGCAGTAAAGCTATCCTAAACTTTCTTTAAATTTACTGTTTTATTTTATACCTGCTCTGCTGGAAGGCTATTCTGTGCATCTCCAACACTTGTAAACACTGCGATAAATCTTCATTGACATTAACTTTACTTTTTCCCTTTCTCCGATTTTGTGTTACTTTCCTCTTTTCTAGATCCCTATTGTTTGTATATAATGCAAGCTATCTCTGTCTACAATTAAACATGTAATGACTGCTAATGAACATGTGTATTTCATTGACCGTGCTTCTAATGATAAATTTAACATACTGGTAAAACTGACATAATGTTTTAAATAATTAATATATCCATTATTCCCATTTTGACCACCTTTTGTTTTTGGTTCCCTGTTAAAACCTTTATTGATCTTTACATTAGCTTACATTCATTGACCCACTCCAATACTGTAAGCCAGCTAAATAAAAATCTTTGTTTTGACGAAAATCAAGAAGATCCAGGGTATTTTAAAGGTTTTGAAGATTTTAGAATGGTGAAGTTTGTTGCTCCTGCAATGGCTGCAGTCATTTTTATAATTCAAATGCGAGACTCGCCGGTCTGTAATTACCTTACCCCTCCTTGCAATCTCGCTTATAAAATGGCAGAACATTGCAATTCTCCAGCCATGCAGAATATCTGCACTTATTAAAGAATGGTTAAATAGGTCAGCTGGTGGTTTCCTAGTATCGGATACAAGCCATCTGGGGCTCTATGGACGTAGACTTTAGAGAATTTAGAGAAGTCCCCAGCCATTTTATTTTCAATAAATAGATTTGATCCATGCTCGTAAGTTTTAAAAGGTCACCTATTGCCTTAGGTTCTTTGCCATTTACATACAATAAAAACACAAAAACGATGCTTAAACAAACTCGTTATTTGTTTTTTTAATAAAATCTGATCTATTTGATTTATAACATGAAATATGGAAAAACAGCGTTAGCGTCATATTTGCTGTAGCGATGAAGATGATGGACGATTTTCACAGGGAATGATTTCCCCAGTGAGTAAGGTGCTTTGGTTGTCATCTGAAGTGTGGATTTGGGCTTGACTATCAACAGAGAGCATCTGTTCCACAGAAAACAATCTCCTTTCTGAATGGACAAGTCGTTTATTATTTTCTCCATCTGAAAGGTCATTAGAAACCCAAATAGTTTCCCTTTAGTAACCCATTCCATGCCGTACAATACTATATCTTTTTGAAGGGACACACCAATTTATATAACCATAATTTAATGTATGCCTTATACTTCTCGCGAGTTATATTTCTCTTTAAACACAAATTATATGGCAGAATATTGCACGTCACGATTGATTGCTACATACAACTTAAATTATATATTGTTGTAGTGATTCCAGATGAGTTAGGGTTTGAACTCTAAATAAATTCTCTATTTAAAAAAAAAAAGCAATCTTGAAAACATTTTGTACAGTTAAATTTAAAGTTGAAAAGGAAGAAATGTCAGAAGATACTTTTATGAGATGAATAAAGTAGGCCAGCATAATTTCTTTTAAACTTCACTGTTCATAATTATGGTTTAAAAATGTTTATGTTTCTAAGAAATGAAGTCTTAATATTAGGACTGTTTTGCACAAAGAATGTCTGGTCTATTAGAAAAAAATAAAATAATGCTAAAGACAGATTTTTAGCGTTATGGTATTGTTTGCGTTATGGTCAAGAGATTTTTTTCACCAAACGTTGCTTTGTTACAACTTATTATTATTTTATTATTTATATAGCACCATCAGATTCCGTAGCGCTGTAAAATGGGTGGACCAACAGACAAGTGGACTTACAGGAACAGAGAGGTGGAGGGCCCTGCTGAATGAGCTTACAATTCATCTGTTTAAACAATCCACCTATGTTCTTAATTTTAGAACCTGGTTGTCAATTCATCACATCTCAAAATATTATTCACTAACCATCAAGTTTTGGTAATTTTTGGAATGCACTGAAATTTAAGCTAAAATATCTAGTTCTATAGACTGAATTGTATATTTTGGTCTTAATTTTGCAAACTGCCTATAAAATCGCAGTGACCCACTCTTTAGTGAATATACTCCTTACTGGTTCTGTAATCCTAAATTTTAACCTGCAATTTCAGATAAGTAACAATACAGAATAAGGGCCTGAAATCTTACTTAAAATTGTGGGTAAATCAATTCAGTATTATAGAGACCATAATAGTGCTAATGTATTTTAAAATGTATTTTTTGTTATTAGTAAGCCTTTTCATGGATTGAATTCTGGTATATTTTACAGTTGTCCTCTTTCTCACCTATGTGTTACAGTTTATTAAGATTTAGTATACACAGCATTCCATGCTACCTGGGATATTTTCATTTTTAAATTTCTGTTTTATCTGTATTACCAGTTCCTCTTCACCATTGAATATTGGATACTCATTAACTGCAACGTGTATCCGCATCTAGGTGGCTAATGACCCTTCCCTGATGTTAATCATACTACCAATGCACAGTGTGTGTGTTTGCAGAATTAGTAGAACATGCCTGAGAGTCATCAGACTTACAATATTGTGTGGACTTGCTTTGGCCTGGCATTTGTCATATGTTTGGAAATCCTGACTCCTGCAACACAGTGTGGACTTGTTTACAGTTTACAAATATCGTAACCAACCATAAACTGGGATCTCTAGCAAGACTCAAACCCTAGAGATTAATTTTTCCCATCTAGTAATCTGGATTTAAACATAAAATGCTTTATTTTAACATTTACATTTAAGAGAAATTTCAACAAGATCACAGAGCTACCCCCTCAAAAATACCAAAAACCAAATAATTTAAATATGTTAATGATAATTATAACAGATCATAATGTAAATATGTTTTATGATAACAATTCTAGATTCATGAAACCATCTACAAATAATTCCAGACATTGAGGATCTTTTCACACTTGAGATGTTACATTGGACCATGCTCACCGAATCTGCATTGCAAACTCAGCCAGGTTAATAGCTTCCAGCAGACTCTAATGTGAAGCTGTTTTTTGCTTAACTAAACTATCTATCGAGCATTCAATAAACTTGTAACTAAACTCCTACCATACCACCGCATACCATAGTACCAGAGGACCCAGTACCACAGGGACATTCCCTTAGGATGACATAGAATGTCCACCATGACTTAGTACAAATATACTATGTTTACTTTTGGTTCTGAAGATAGACAGTTACCTTAGTTCTTAGTAGAGTTAAACTTTACTTAGTTTTTTTGTTTTTTTAAATTTCCCTGTAAAAAACAAAACACAACCCCCCCCAAAAAAAACAAAAAAAACTCCTAAATAGTAAAACCTTCATACTGAGCTCTATACAATCTGTGTATATCATGTAATTGCATCCCATACTTGAGTCATTGCTCCTTATTTCTATATTCCTAACTATAGTTTAATATAAACTGCTTGTATGTTTTGTTTCACGTTTTAGGCCAAAATAATGCAAATTGGAGAGATAGCTCACCTGAAGAATTTCTTCCATTTGGCTATTGTGACATAAAATTTGAAATGCACTTTCAGTTGCAGACAGTTAATACTTAAAGGGACACTATAGTCACCAAAACAACTACAGCTTATTGTATTTGTTCTGGTGAAAAGTCAGTGTTTACATTACATCCTAGGTATACCTCAACTGACCACTCCTCAGATGGCTGCTAGAGGTGCTTCCTGGGGCAGTGCTGCACAGTGTGACTAACATTCAGTGCCTCCACCCTCTGCATGGAAACACTGAACTTTCCTCATAGAGATGCATTGATTCCCAGGGCTGTGTTTCACTTATGCTGGCTCTGCCCGTGATCTTCCTCTTTGACAAGCTCTGCCAATCCAATACTTTCCTATGTGAAAGCATTGTGATTGGCTCAGATCACATCTTCTGTTCATGTCAGCCAACTAAGCAGATCAGGGGCAAAGCCAGCAGCACCAGACTGAAATAAAGTTAAGGTTTTGCTATATTTAGGGGGACAAGGGAGGGGCAGGAGGTAGATTGTGGGGTAGACCCTATAGTGTTCCTTTAAGTGAATGTAACTGTATAAACATTTACTGATTTTTGCTGCCATATCATGCTTTGAAAAATACACAAATTGGTTGAATAAGTTATTCCTGCAACCAAGTTCAGAATGAGTTTTGCAAAATCATAAAGGCAAAAGTATTTTGAAACAAATTCATTTGATTAAGTGTTTTATCATTTATTTCAGTTTCAGCAAATTGTGAATGGAGGGCACCATTTTTGTGCAAAGCATTCTGGGAATTAAGACGCAAAGCATATCATTTTTTTTCTTCTTTCAAATTGCAGAGTATCCTTGAGCTGCAGATCATGATTGACTGCAAAAGATAATCATACTTGTGTGTATTGATTTGTAAGACATTTCAACCACGCTAAGAAAGATTATATTTTTTTTACATTGTTTTGCTGCAGTATTCTCTATTTTTAACAGCTTGCACAGTTCTTCCTTGCTTTTAATCTTGTCGTTTCTTGGTTTACAGTAAAAAAAATAAAATAAAACTTGTCTCTTTGTAGAATAGCCTGCAAACTTATTAAAACATTAAAGTCTGTTTTTTTGAGATTTCACTTATTTTCTAAAGCTGCTTTCAGCCTAGTGGGAGGAATGCAAAAATATTGAAGAAAAAGTTAATAGGATATGTAACTTTTCTACTTCAGAAAAAGTTACGCACAGCGTAATGTATTATTAGAATGAAAAGAAACCCTTTATTTCCGACAAGCTATCACATATATATTTCAAAAAAACAAGTCTAACTCAAATTGTGCAGTCAGGAAAATCGTTAATTTAACCCCTTAAGGACACATGACATGTGTGACATGTCATGATTCCCTTTTATTCCAGAAGTTTGGTCCTTACGAGGTTAAACAAGCTTGTTAAAGGAGAATTGTCCAAGCATTGAAGCCATGTGCCCGTATTTCCATTATACCAGTTATAAATAAATAAAAATGGAAAGCATGGTTAGTTTTGTAAATATTAGCTGAGTCAAGTCATGAAAATTATTTTTGTGGGTGTAGAAGAGGGAGTAGATGCTTTTGTTTTATTTATAGCAAAAAAAAAAGTCAAAAAGACAATTTTCTATTTGAATCGAAAATCGAATGGCATGTTGTTTAATAGGAATAATTTAGTAGGGATTATTCCCTACTCCCTACTAATCCCTGTTATTGTAGGGAGTGACACAGGTATATTTAGGAGCCAACTAACTTGCACAGTGCATTACCAACTAAATTTTACTTACATAACCATATTTAAACAGAAATAGTCATTATTATTTTTCTCATACACATAAAAAACTAACTAAACCTTGGCAGAAGATATGCTCACACAGACCCTAGCACACCCCTTGTGTACGCTTATTCAAACTACCCAAATACTTTAGCAGTTTTAGTGTATAGATCATTCCCCTGCAATTTCACTGCTCAATTCACTGTCATTTAGGAGTTAAATCACTTTGTTTCTGTTTTTGCAGCCCTAGCCACACCTCCTCTGGCTATGATTGACAGAGCCTGCATGAAAAAAAAAAAACTGGTTTCACTTTCAAACAGATGTAATTTACCTTAAATAATTATATCTCAATCTCTAAATTGAACTTTAATCACATACAGGAGGCTCTTGCAGGGTCTAGCAAGCTATTAACATAGCAGGAGATAAGAAAATCTTAATTAAACAGAACTTGCAATAAAGAAAGCCTAAATAGGGCTCTCTTTACAGGAAGTGTTTATGGAAGGCTGTGCAAGTCACACGCAGGGAGGTGTGACTAGGGTTCATAAACAAAGGGATTTAACTCCTAAATGGCAGAGGATTGAGCAGTGAGGCTGCAAGGGCATGTTCTATACACCAAAACTGCTTCATTAAGCTAAAGTTGTTCAGGTGACTATAGTGTCCCTTTAAAAATGCCTCTCTA
The DNA here is from genome assembly GCA_933207985.1 of Pelobates cultripes. Lineage (NCBI taxonomy): Eukaryota > Metazoa > Chordata > Amphibia > Anura > Pelobatidae > Pelobates > Pelobates cultripes. The sequence continues at coordinate 22,000,326 of OW240915.1, read as the reverse complement.
AAAATTTCTAGTTTACTTTTTGAGATAAGAGAACTTTTGTAAACTGGTTTATGTAAACTGAACCAATTAGATTTAAAGATAGACATACATGAAACTCTTTGAAACTAACCCCCTGTCTTGCAGTCTTACTGCTATTTATTGAAACATTGACTGGTTACTGATGTTGAGAATCCTATACAGTAAACATACCAGTTACTTATTTAAGGACCCCTGGACCCCAAACTGTTTTGTTACATGGCTATTCATGGCTTATTATGGTTGTGCAACCTTTAACTCAATGTGGAATGATACAAATAAGATCTTATAACACTTTGTACTTAGAATTGTCAGGTAGCGACTAAACATTGCTGAGCAGGACTGAAGCTGGACTGAATTTAACGTAAGAGAGTATGCATTACTCAGGATAAAAAGGGGCAATAAATGATGACTGGGTATTTTCCTTTTTTATTTGTATTGTTTTTTATCATAGTAGATTTCCTGTCTTGATTTATAATTTTGTTTTCCTACCCCTGTTAAGGACCAGTGAATGCTTCCACAAAGCATCCTTTAAAGATCCTGTTTTGAAATGGAGTGTTTCACTAATTTAACCATTGCAGTGCTGTATAGAACTGCAAATACGAAGTAAGAAGGAGATTAAATACTGCCATAAGGTTTTTTAAAAACAAATTTAAAGGACCACTATAGTGCCAGGAAAACATACTCGTTTTCCTGGCACTATAGTGCCCTGAGAGTGCCCCCACCCTCAGGGACCCCCTCCCGCCCAGCTCTGGAAGGGGGAAAGGGTTAAAAACTTACCTTTTTCCAGCGCTGGGCGGGGAGCTCTCTGCCTCCGATCTTCCTCCGTTCCTCCTCCTGGGCTGAATGCGCACGCGCGGCAAGAGCTGCGCGCGCATTCAGCCCGTCGCATAGGAAAGCATTTACAATGCTTTCCTATGGACGCTTGCGTGCTCTCACTGTGAAAATCACAGCGAGAAGCACGCAAGCGCCTCTAGTGGCTGTCAATGAGACAGCCACTAGAGGATTAGGGGGAAGGATTAACCCATTTATAAACATAGCAGTTTCTCTGAAACTGCTATGTTTATAAAAAAAATGGGTTAACCCTAGAAGGACCTGGCACCCAGACCACTTCATTAAGCTGAAGTGGTCTGGGTGCCTAGAGTGGTTCTTTAAGAGGGTCTTTTAATAGACTTCTGTTTGTTAAATGGCTGTGGATCTTAAGAGGTTAAGAGGCTAATTTAATAGAAACTATGTAACTACATTCTCTACAACTGGTGAAGTAAGTTGCAGATAGGATAGCTGTCCAGGTTCTGTCTACCTCTATGGTCCATGATGCTTTGCTAAGCTCTGATTGGTGGACCGGTGGGGAACAGTCTAGGAGTTTTGAGAAATGTCCTATAATTCTACTTATAATTTACAACTATCCTACAGTATGATTTAACAGTTACTATTCATTTAGAAACGCGAAGCCGGTTAATCTATTTTTCAAGATTTTTTTTTTTTCTTCATACACTTTTATGGAGATATATGTTTACAATTTTATGAGTTTATGAGTACTTTGAGAAATTATGCCTTTTTAGTACGTGAAATAATGCAGCTGCCGGCTGTGGGAATTTGCTGCCTTTTTTATTGTTTAATTATACACTCAAGTGTTTCGCTTTACAAATGTATTAATTAGGCATTGTTAAATACTTTTTGGTTGGGAGATTGTTGAAAAGAGCATAGTACGGCTTGTGTACACATTGATGACAATAACAGTAGTCAGCTGTACGCAAACTTTTTGCAACAAATGCCTTGGAAACAATTATTCACCTCCGACAAACCATCCTCTTTACAGATTGACACATTAAAGTGTGTGGTACCCATTGTACATGTATGGAAATTCCTGGTTAGAAAAGACACAATCTAGACAGATCTCCAGCAGGGATTGTTAGAGATTATCCGCATGTCCCACTGTACAGGTCCACGTTACATACTAAGAAATCTGCTCACAACAGAAGCACTGTGATCCTGATCAGCCAGCAAATTACTATAATTGAGTCGATTGCCATAACAGCCAGTAGGTGCAGAGGCAAAGACAAAAGAAGACAGGATGTTGCCATGTGCTTCCATTCAACCTTGATTTTCATATTCAACTGTCACGTCAAAACAAAAAAACTTTGTCTAAACTTCTTCATTAAACACATGTGGTAGAGAATTAAAAAAAACAAAAAACCTACCATTGGTTAAACATAGCACTTTGGTCCTTTGGTGACTTAAATGGAAATTGTCACTAATGATGTGAAAAAGAAATGATTATATACAGGATTCTCAATTTAATACTGGATCTTACCAACATATGGAAGATGTTTTAATAAACCACTGTGGAGATCTGACACATACTTTTGTTGATGATTTATTTTTTTAAGCCTTCTTCAAAACTCTTGTTCAAAAATGCTGATAGATGGTCCAAAAGGTTTTTGGATATCTGGTGAGCTCTAACGAATGCCCAGAGTTTTGTATTTAAGTGAAACTGTAATGTAAAAACTTTCCTTATTTAAATCGCCCCCATATACATTAAATACATCATATATTACAAAGATACATGATGTATATAATAGACAAAAATAGAGAGAAATGCTCACCTTACTGCCCTTCCAGTGCAGCCATCTTCAGATCTTTGTAGGTGTTACCTTTCATGTAACATTCCACCACTGGCCTGTCTTCTGCTCTTCCACTGATCTCGTTTGATTTATACCTGCTGCTTTATACACACCTTGGCTTTATTGGCAACATGATGGCATCTGTACGTTGTGACATTGTCAATGCTCTCCTATTATCTGTAGCTAGAGCTAGCAGCATCAGCTGGGGAGTTTCCATAGCAACCAGCTATGCTTAGGAGATCTTCATCTGTGGGAGGTCTTTTCTGAAGTCCCGTGTCAGTTTAATTGTGGACAGAGAGCCTACGAGGAAGATTTGACTGAGTAGTGGGAGAAAGACCTATTTTAAAATGCCAAAACAAATGCTCATACAATGTTTAGATGAAATGTCATGCTCTTTCCAAAAAGCACAAATGGTTTGGGGGGGAGACAGGTATCCTTTAAAGGGATACTACAGTCACCAGAACAACTACAGCTTATTGAATTTGTTCTGGTGAGTAGAATCATTCCCTTCAGGCTTTTTGATGTAAACACTGTCTTTTCAGAGAAAATGCACAAGTCACTCCTCAGATGGCTGCTAGAGGTGCTTCCCGTGGCATTGCTGCACAGTGTAACTGCCATTCAGTGTCTCCACCCTCTGCATGGAGACAATGAACTTTCCTCATAGAGATGCATTGATTCAATTCATCTCTATGAGTAGATGCTGATTGGTCAGGACTGTGTTTGACTTGTGCTGGCTCTCCCCCTGATCTGCCTCCTTGACAATGTGAAAGCATTGTGATTGGTCTGATCACCACTTCAGATGATGTTAGCCAAGCAGGCAGATCAGGGGCAGTGCCAGCAACAGCAGACTGAAAAAAAGGTAAGATTATACTATATTTAGCGAGGGTAGGGTAGTGTATATTTAACACTATATGGTCAGGCATACCTGTCTGTGTTCCTGACCATATAGTGTTCTTTAACTTCTTGTTATGGAGTTCAGGATTTTCAATTAATTGTTTACACTTTTTATGAAGTTCCCACTAGATGATCTGAGACAATTGTCTGGTATGTTTCTACTGAGTATTGTTAATTGCCTAAGGATCTCCATAAACTACTACAAGTTTGAAATAGACATGGCAAATAATTTTTGAGTACATCTCAAATGTTTCAGATGAAAATTCTTGTTCTTGGGTAGAACATTGGCTAATAAATAGAGTACAGAGAGTTGTCATTGATGGTACATTTTCAAGCTGGACAGAGGTGGCAAGTGGTGTCCATTTAGGGTTCGTTCTGGGACCCCTTTTATTTAACATGTTTATAAATGATCTTGAAAAAAGCATTAAAAGTCATGTTTCAGTGTTTGCAGATGACACACAACTCTGTCAAGTAATACAATGTGAGCCAGATATTACTTTGCTGCAGAGGGATTTAGATAGACTGGGGGACTGGGCACTCAAATGGCATATGAAATTTAATGTAGAAAAATGCAAAGTTATGCACTTCAGCGTCAAGAATGCACAAGCAACTTATACCCTTAATGGAACCGAAGTAGAGAAACACATGAGAAGGACTTGGGATTGTTATAGAGAACAAACAATGCAACAATGTGCAATGTCAATCAGGCCAGTAAGGTATTGTCATGCATGAAAAAGGGCAATTATTCTCGGGATGAGAATATAATTTTGCCTCTTTATAAATTGCTGGTAAGACCACATCTTGAATAAGCTATGCAATTTTGGGCACCTGTTCTAAAGAAGGATATCATGGCTCTAGAAAGAGTGCAGAGGCGGTCAACAAAATTAATAAAAGGAATGTAACATTTTAGCTATGAAGAATGGTTAACAAATTTAAACCGCTTTAGTTTAGAAAAACATCACAAATATAACATTATACAGATATATTTGTGGCCAATACAACCCATTGTGTGGAAATCTATTCACAAACCGGACTTTACATAGGACACGAGGTCATGCGTTTAGACTGGAAGAAAGAAGATTACGTCTAAGGCAAAGGAAATTTTTTTTTTTTACAGTAAGAACAATAAGGATGTGGAATTCTCTGCCTGAAGGAGTGGTTTTATCAGAGTCCATACAGATGTTTAAACAGCAACAAGATGCATACTTTCAAAAATAGAATATTTAAGGATATAATTTTTCAATTTAGGTTAATGCTTCTTTATCCAAGGATTAATCTGACTGTCATTCTAGGGTCAAGAGGGATTTTTTTCCCTAGTTTGTCGCAAAATTGGAAGTGCTTCAAACTGTTTTTTTTTTTTTTTTGCCTTCTTTTGGATCAACAGCAAAAAACAAACTCGAGGAAAGCTGAACTTAATGGACACATTTATCTTTTCAGCCTATGTAACTATGTAGTATATTCTAAGCACTTGAATTAGTTAAAACCAAAAGTTCTACATATCATAGTTCTTTCATAACATTTCTTGTTTAAAAGGGATGCATTATAAAATTGTGGATACAACATAAACAATAATTATTGTCTCTTTAGAAATATCAAAATATATATTTAAAATATGGACTCATTTTAACATTTTTGGATGCGTTTTTCAAATTATCACAATCTGTTTGAAAGGCTTTTGAAATTATTTATCTACGGAAGTCACCATTAAAGTCTATGGGAGTTTTTTTAGATAAATATTTTGAAAAATATTTTTCTAGCGCATTGGAATAATTTCTGATGCAGATTCAAATTCATTAAATTGGGGCCTATGTGTACAGTATATGGATTTTAAATGATATTTGTCAATTTCAGACCAACAGGATTGTTCTGGGTTTATGTTTTATAGCGAATGAAAGTTGTTTCCTTTGGGGCCACTGCAATCGAAAAAAATGTCCTGAAAGTCATAATCTAGTATGCTTTATTTTTGCTCCTAAAAACCAAATCCCTTTTTGTCGAATGACTGTATGTGAATGAGCCATAATGATATAAAAATTGTTAGCAAGGAAAGTGAAATATAGATTACATTTGAAATCAAGTAATAGCATTAAAACAAGTCATATAGCGTTATTCACTAAAGATAGAATTCAGAGTGAAATCAAAGTGAATTTCAAATTTAAGGCCAAAGTGGCCTTAAATTTGAAATTCAATTTGAAATCATTTTAAAATATCCCTTTAATAAAGCTGATCGTTTAAAAACAGGGACTTTTCTTTCCTGGAAAAATTCATAGTTTTCTGGAACATTACATGATTTATAACCAGCTGGGTTTGCTAGACTGAAAAACTCTTTTTTTTTTTTTGGAGCCATCATATTTTTTTCAGTTTTATTCTTAATTCTGTTTTGTAATAGTTGTAATAATTTTGAATATGGTGATTTTGTCATAGGGTATGTTTTTGTGAGCACATAAGCAATATTAACTCTACAAGAATACATTATATCGGAACGATGATATCTTTCCATGCAATTTTATTACATTTGGGAAATAATATTTAATGGCGTGATTTGTATTTAGGGAGGCAAGCAAAACAAACAGTGGCACAATCAATGTGATGTTCTTTTAGATTTTCTGCCAGATATTTTATGCGCTTTTCCAAATATCTGAACATTATGGCAGGTTACAATACTAAGACAAACATAACTATTTCAGAATGTAGATAAACTGTAAGTAAATGGCTCTGGCATTTTCTTGTTAGCCATGTTGTGCAACAAAATTACAAACACAGCAGGCACATCAATGCAGGGATGCAAACAAACGATACTTTAAACATTAGCTTTACACAAAATAATTGTATGACTGCCAGATGAATATGCCAATTTGCATAATATATGGGGCATAGCCTTAGAGAAGGTGTTGTAAGATCTAATGCAATGAGTGAGATAAAAATATGGTTCAGCTGCTAATAAATCAGGACTCTGACGAATGTGCATTAAAACCTTCCCCTGATAAGGTGCATAATTAAGATTTCATTTTGTGCACAAAAAAGCAACATAATACTATATTTATTGCATGTAGCTCATTTTCCTTCCATTTTGCTCCAACGCTGTTTTTCAAACTGCAAATAAATTAATTTCCTTACTAGGATCCTACTCTGCATTTCTGCAGAGGAATCGAAAATGGCAGTCCTCTTTCCCCACATTCTATAGAATTTTTTGTTGGTCAACTGACATGGCCACATCATATGATCCAGGGAGAGGGGTGGAGGGATTCTGGATCAGAGAAAACTACTCACACAGCTCTAGTTTTCAACTTGCATTAGTCTATATGATACAGGTTTGTTGTGTAGCTATATTGCTAAATATGGACATTATCCATACATACAGACACTGCTTAAAGTCGTGACAAATACCTCTAATAAATTGTATTCCTGATTTTACCAATGTAGAATGACAATATGATCACAACTTACTGTTAGTTGTTAGATGTACCAATAAATATTGAAACTCAGAGACCCGAAGAGGTCTTCCTACTATCAATGCAGTAATCAAAACCATATGAAGCATAAAATGTCATCACACTATCTCAAGTGGTATTTAAGCAGAGATCTGGAAGCCGAAAATATACAGTTGTGTGTTTTTTGTTTTGTTTTGTTTTTTAAATACATTTTTATTTAGGCTGAATGAGGAAGCAACAAACAAAGTAACAAATGTAAAAAAATACAGAAAATAAAAAAAATGAATTCATATAATATGTTTGAACATAAAAACATTAAGCAAAAGGCAGTTAGTTGTGTGTTTTTGTAATAAGTAAATCAACGGAGGAATATTCTGTATTTTTTTCCTCCTACAATCTAGTACAATTTTTTTTTTTAGAAATAAGTGAGAATTAATAATGTCACAAAGAAGTTGTTCTGAGATTGAGTGGAGAGGTAGGTAATTGCCATCCAGGCTCTTCTGTGAAATTCCTTTAACAGGTTTAGTGTTCCGAACATATTTTAAGGAAAAAGTTTTATTAACCCCTGCATGGCAGATGATGTGCAAGGACTGACATGATAACATAGAAATTGCCTAACCACTTGTTACGAAAGGTTTAATGTATCATAAGAGGAAACGTTGAGATTTTACCATTAAAAATATGGCCTTTCGCATTTAACATTTCAAAATATTTATTTTGTTATTTAACAATTCTTACATAGTGCCCGTGTCCTGAGCACTTTACATAGATTAACAAATCACACCATGAGTGAAAATAACATTTTGATAACTCATAGAGTTTCAATATACTTAGGTATAATACTTAGAGGATAAATCATGTCCGACTTAAGAACAATTATGGTAAATCATTGACCGTACAAAGATAACAAGGTTACATAGACAAATTTCACTGACTTATGGTATATATTTTTATCAGCAAAACTGATTGGGTTATGGCTAGGAGAGGTAAGGATTGGGATGAAATATGTACAGGACTGGAGAGAAGGTTATTTGGAAGGAATCATATAAGGAGCCAACTAGAAGAATGAGAGGAGCCAACTAGAAGAATGAGTTATGTACTAGAATAATAATTATAGCAATGATATTAAACAATTTTACCAGGAAACAGCATGCAACATTTAGCATACCACTTGTTTCTGTGTCTTTGGGTCTAGACGTTGTTATTACCCAACTTAATTTTACTCATTATATTGACCTTGGAAGGATGAAAAAATGAAAAGCTGAGTTCAGGGATATTTAGGGATATTTTATATCTTATTTTGGAGAAATGGGCATTTGTGATTTAATTGTTTTCAGCTTCTGAAATAAACATAATAGATAAATGGCAAATGTGAAGAATGTGTTTTAATAGATTTATTTCTTGCCGAGATATTAAATCATTAAAGCAAAACTCTTCTCAGATTTTTACCAGCTGAAGATGTAGGTTTATTCTATACTATAAGTATTGTATTTTGTTATTAATTTGTATTTTCTGTCATTGTTTTGATCAGGCTTTACTTGGAAAGATGATTACACCCAACGAATCATTGCTAATGAGTTACTAAACATTCGCAAAATCTACAACAGACAACCAAAACCTGTGCCTTCTGATGGTTCCGAAACATCAAGGTATTTTCCATCTGTGTGTCCTTTATAAACCATGGGCTTAGCTTTAAGGCTTTTTCATACAGTTAAGAGTTGGCTACGTCTACTTGAGATTGTTAATATTAGGATGGCGCTAACTTTTCAGTGGATCCAATTTAGGAGATACAGTTACATTGTTCTTGATGGTAGATGGGGCAGTGGTGTATCCAGGTTTTGTGCTGCCCTAGGCAGGACAAAACTCAGACGCCCCTCTCCCCCACGCCACCCCCACCCAACCCTTCCCCCATGACAGATACGCATACACTAGCTAACAGAAACACACACTTACTAACAGACACACACACTCACTAACAGACACACACTAACAGACACACACTCACTCACTGACACACACTCACTAACAGACACACACACGCAAACACACTCACACTCACTAACAGACACACACACTCACTCACTAACAGACACACACTCACTAACACACACGCACACTCACTAACACACACACACACACTCACTAACAGACAAACACACACTAACAGACACACACAGACACGCACTAACAGACACACACACACACACTAACAGACACACACAGTCAGACACACACAGACACACACTCACATTAACACACTCACTTTTTATAAAATTTTTATTTACCCCCCCAGTCTCCTTACCTTTGGGAATTCTGGCTCCCGACATCACTCCGCGGCGCGTGAGGAAGCTGAGCAGACAGCTCAGGGGAAGTGCTCCCTCGCCAGCACCACCCACCTATCTGGACTGTTAGCCACAAGGCTAACAAGACATTTGCCCTGGGCATTTGGGGCGTCTTTTTTTGCCGTCCCCTGGAAAATGCCGCCCAAGGCAAATGCCTTGTTTGCCTCGCGGCTAAAACGTCCCTGAGATGGGAACATATTAAAAAAATACATTGGAATATAAAATTCTGCTGAAACCTGCACCATGTATTGTCTATCTAAAGGCTTGTTTAGATGTAAGTATCTCAGTGTTCAACAATGTACCCTCAAAAAGTACTTTACGTGATAAAAATAAATGAATAAAAATAGCAGCTCTACACAAAAGTGTGGGATACCCTCTTTGCCACACACCTCAACAAACATATACCTTCTGGTGGTATAAGAAAAAACATATACCTGTAGTGGAGTACTAAAGTGCCATGACATATGGGGGTAACTTACCCCACGGATATAAACAGATATATCAGGGGATGTATCTAGTACATAAAAAAAGAAAAAGACACAATCTTTAGTGCAGATAGTTATTGCAATTGCAGAGTATTAACCCCTAAGTAGTTAAATCACTCACATGTAGTATTAATTGGCTCTGTAAAAATCACATTTATGCTTTTAGGGCAGCATCACACCTCTCCTTCAAAGAGCAATATCCTCCCAAGAGAGAAAGAAGAGCAGGGCCGCCAATGTGTAAAATCACCAATATAAAATTGATAAACTATAAAGGTAGGTATTGAGCTCACCTTTTTCAGAGCCTAAGTCCCAGCTCTGAGGTATGCAGGTATAGCACTGCTGGGCTGGAGTTCATAGAATAAGATTAGACCATATGGAATGAGAGACTCCTGATTAGTGGAGTCTTTTCCTGGTCTGGAGGAGGCTGTTAACATCCAATATTTATGTAGTGGTTTTGGTGGACAGATGTGGTCAATTTTCTTTGACATTGTAAAACATTGCCTTTTCCAAAATAAAAAATAGATGTTATCATGTTTTAGAGAACATTCAGCAAACAGTTAAAGGAACAGTGCAGACACAAATCTGCACTTGTTTGAGTGCTGTTCCTTTTCCTGTATTTTGTAAATGTTTTTGTCTTTACGCAACACCACTGCTTGTGTGTGCATGTTCTGGGTGTTGCCCCAATTCCCATTTTTTTCTGTGTAGAGAACATTCAGCATGATTAACCTGAATCCATCCAAAGCTTACGCTTCTTATAGAGAAATATTATATTCAGTGCTTCATTGTGTGAAGCATAAGATTAGTGGAGTATGTTGATCACCGTGCCATACGTCACCAATGCTTCTCTTTCAAAGCATCATATTGGTCCAAGATCATCAAAGATCTTGTAGAACAGTGGTTCAGAACCAAGTCCTCAAGTACCCCCCAACAGTCCAGGATTTAGGGATTACCCAGTTGTGTCTAAGGGAAAGAAAGATTGATTTAGACAAAACAAGGTAATCCCTAAATCCTAAACTGGTAGAGGGAGTACTTGAGTATTGGGTTGGGAACCCCTTTTGTAGAAGATTGAGAAGCTTTTGAGAGAATTACTCATAAGTTAAAGCTGTTTTATTTCGATTTTATTTAAATTGTAAGGGTGCTATCTATATTCTAAAGCACTAAAGGAACACTCTAATGTTACACATTAGCATATTTATATTTAACCTTAGTGTGCTCCTTGAAAAAAAGAGTGCCCTTTTCATTTACTTATTTATTTATTTAGTTGCATATCTATGTAATGAAAAAAATAATGGAAAAATCGCTTACTGCCTGGTGTGTCTTTTTATGTGTTGGAGAGAAACACAGTCTTATAACTTAGGGGTACCTTGCGTGCACATATATCTGTTTTAAGAATAATTTGGGTATTGCCTTTTTTTATACATAAAAGAAGAAATTTAATGCATATCTCATGTTTCTATATATGCAATCATAATAATTGTTTCTATGTGTGTGTATTTATTGATGGCATTTGAGCTCTGAGATCAACATTAGTGTGTTGTACCAGAGCCCCGTGCCGAATATAACTTGGTTTTATTGTTAACTTATAATGCAAAAAAATACACTAATAGTAAACCCACTGTCCTTTAATCCCTTAAGGACACAACTTCTGGAAAAAAAGGGTATCATGACGGAATAATTCCGTCACGTGTCCTTAAGGGGTTAATCATGCATCAGCCATTTTTATAGCTCCCTATTCTTTTTAGATTTAAAATTCCGAACCTAAGATATGAAGCCCTGGATATTAATACTCCAAAATTTCTTGAATTTTGTTTTCAAAATGTTCCCTGCGTCTACGCTTGTCCTCTTCTCTAATTACAATCCATTGCTCCAGCCTCATTTTCCTGGAATTTACTTTGACGTTTTATCAGATTATTTCCCAAGCTTTCCTGGGCATGAATAGTCCATGAAAAATATATTATCCTATAAATATATTCTCCTAGCTCATAATAACAGCATGAACACTTCAACGTCAATGCTAGTCTAATGCAAATACAAGGTTATTTCTACAACGCCTTGAACATATCACCATACAAGAATATCTTATGGTTGAGACACTGCTCATCATACACTTTAGATTGGAAGCTCTCGGGAGCAGAGCACACTTCCTTCATATGAATTAGTGTGCATTATTATTTAAGTCACATGGGAATTTTTTTTCAAATTTCATAGACTTACAGCAGTTCAAGTTTATATCATGCTCATATTGTATACTATATCTCATGTTAACTAACACAACACTAACAGGGTTATTTATGAGAATTGTGGAGAATTTAAAGTGAATTTAAAATTCAGCTCCAAAGTAGTCGAACTAAAAGCATAGCTGGTTCGGAGAATGATTCCAGTTCGGTTACCTTGACCCTAAATTTGAAATTCATTTCTTTAGTATCTCGGTCAAAGCAGCCCCTCCACTTCTCTAAAACAACCTTGCCATTCTGCATTGCTGTATAGACAGGGGTAGGTAACCTGTGGCACTCCGAATGCTGTGGACTACATCTCCACTGATGCTTTGCCAGAATTATGACTGTAAGAGCATTATGGTAAAGGTTGTCTACAACATCTGGAGTGCCAATGGTTGCCTATCCTTGATATAGACGATCTCTATGGCATGTGCATTATAACCAATGGTTTCTGTTTTATATAAACCAGTACTCTTTTGATAAGGCTGTATTATTTAGTGCAGTGTGCTACGCATCTTCATTTTGTTAATAATCTTGATTAAATGTTCCTATATGGCCCCTCATCATTTATTTATATAAAAATGAGTTTTAAGTAATGTTCTTTCAGCTTACATATTTTTTCCAGGAACTAATCCCTAGTGCAACGGCAAAGTCTTCCATATAGTGCACAAAGGAAAAGAAAATAATAAACAAAAATGATAATTACCATTTTAGGAACTTTGGTCTCACAATCCCTTGCACCTGCCGACTATGCCAATTATTTGAGTACAGCTGATACGGTACCAAATGGTAATTTGATGTCAAATTAAATTTATACTTTTCAAAATAATAAAATATATATAAAAAAGTAAATTTAACGGTTTCATGTATTTGAAAATACATTGATCATAAGAAATGTGCTTGAATTTATTTCGTACCACTGACAGATATATCTATAAAGTAAGTTCTAAACAGAATCAGAAAAAAAACAACCCAAAGCAAAACATACAAACAAAAAAATATGAAAAAATAAAAAAATAAAAATTGTGTCCGTAAGGAATAATATGGAGAGATGTGCAAGATTTGTTGTTATATAATTTTAATTGTATCTAACTATTAAAGTAAGTAATTATTCCCTCTTCATTCAACTTTAATTGGTAATATGTCTTCAGCGTTTCATATAAAATGTTTTTTGCAAATGGGAATTAGATTGCATTATAATGTTCATATCTGATAACTCTCTCATTGCCAGAAAATTTAGTCACATGTGACATTTTATTTATTCCTTGTATTTTCTAATCACATAATCTAACTCTAAAATATATAGTTAGAATGAAGAGGAGGCTGGACAGGAAGAAACAACTGTGTCCTGAAACAATATATACAGTTGATAAGCAGTTAATTCTAGATTCTGCAAAAGGATTGCAAAGTTCTGTTTGACGTATAAAAAAAAAATTCATTAGTTTTAAGTAAAGGCACCTAAGTGATTTAATTTAGTTTTTTTTTTGCTTCTAAGCAGTTTACAGTTAAAAACATCAAACTTGCCATGAATTGGTAGCCTGAATTTCACTCCATGGGGTATACTGAGTAAATTTGAACAGCCATTATCACTCATTAATAGGTTCTGTGAAATGACTGTTAATAAGTGATAATGATTGTTTTGCATTAGTGAAAATTGGCTTATTGTTAACATGATTTAAATATAGAATGAAAAGACGTATTCATTTTGTAAACCATTTGGCTATACACATACTTGCATGCACATATTAATGCTTGAAACGTAGAATGTCTATGAATTGTTTTAAAAAGTCTTAAAAAACATATTAATTTTTATTTTTTATTTTTCAGAGGTATGTCGATTAAAATGGACACAAATATGAATTATGATATTGACAAGAATAAGAATTTTGCCAAATCTTTTCATCAATACCTTCAGTCTATTGGAATTCTCCCACAATTGGCAGCACCAAATTTTTACCCCAAAACAAAGACCGAAACGCCTCCAGTTATGGTAACATGACTTATTAAATTATCCTACTGTAAATCAAAGCATTCTAATAAATGTTGTATTTGAAGTTGGAAAACAAAGAAAGCTATACAGACTTAGTAATGTTCGTATTTTTATAGTAAGTCTGTAACCAATTGTATTTTTTTAGGGCAGCACAAAACCAGGAAACACCACTGCACAGACACACACACACACACACACACACACCACCCCACCACACACACACATCACCTCTCACACACACAGAGCAGATTCCTGACAAAGGGCTCTGTAGTTTAAAAGACACCTAGCAAGACTATGGGACTTGTGTAAGCTAGGGGCATTTGCTGACAGGGAGTCCATGGAGCATAAAAGGACTATACCAGAGAATGAGAAGATAAAATAGGGAATTATTAGATATGCCAAGTTAATTTTACCAGCTTGATTTTAAAATTCACTGCAGGATACATTTTAGGTCCCTCTCCCTTATAGTAAGTGTACTAAAATCCGCTGCAGTTGGAAATCACTAACTCCTCCCTTAATTAAAGGAACACTATAGGCAACAAAACAACTTTAACTTAATGAAGCTGTTTTAGTGTACAGACCATGCCCCATGCAGCCTCACGGCTCAATTCTCTGCCATTTAGGAGTTAAATCACGTTGTTTATACAGCCCTAGTTACAGCTCCCTGCATGTGACTTACAGAGCCTTTCTAAACACTTCCTGTAAAGATTCACACTTCCTTTATTGCACTGTGTGCTGAATTTAGAATGTATTATCTCCTATTCTGTTAGTTAATAACTTGCTAGAGGATGCAGGAGCCTCCTGCATGTTATTAAAGTTAAATTCCCAGTTCAAGAAATAAACACTTTTAACGTAAACACACTTACTTTATAACTTCTGATTGAAAATGAAACTATTTATTTTAATGCAGGCTGTGTGAGCCACAGCCAGGGGGGGTGTGGCTAGGGCTGCATAAACAGAAACAAAAGTGATTAAACTCCTAAAAGACAGAGAATTAAGAGACTGTAGGAGCATAATCTATACACACAAAAAAAACTGCTTCATTAAACTAAAGCTCTTTTGGTGTTTAGAGTATCCATTTAATGTCATAGAAAAAATGACAAAAAGTAAACTTCAAACTTGTTAACCTTCTTACAGGTTAAATACAAACTGAAATACAATTGAAAGTATCCTCAAGCAGAAATAACTAACCTCTCGGTGAATTAAAGAATGAAAAGGAAGAGGGAGACAAAAATGAAATCTATATATTATCTTGGAAATTGTTGCCAAGCTATGCAAGTTTTTGATTTGTTTCTTAATTTTGGAATCAGCGGCTATTTAATGCTCATTTAGTCAGCCTAAGCACCAATTATATGAAAAATCGTTGACTTGTTTTGCACACATCCACCATATATCACTTTCAGGTATATACTTCACTCGAATATATTGATTGTGAAATTCAGAGTGACATAAAACACACACCATATTGTGCATCTAACCTTTCTTCACAGGTCATTTTTTTTTTCAAAAAGAGAACTGTCAGAAAAGAGTTCCTCAGTAAATGAAGACTTGATAGCTCATGCCAATCGACCATCATTTTAGCTTTCTATTAGAATACCATCTTCTGCTCTACCCTTTATACATTATTGATCTTTTCTCAAAAGTAGCTCTGTTGAGTAAAACAGTCTAAGCCTTTCTAAAGGTTATATCTTGCATTATATATTTATAAACACCACAAGACTCTTTTAAAGTCAAAGATTCACGCGGAATTAGCTTTATGCTATTTATACATGCATGCTTGGCTAGTTAATAGATTTTGTGCACCAATGAAAATAAAAAGAAACAAGAGTTTAATTGTTTTTAGCCAATACAGACTAATAGCTCTAGCGGGGTTTTTAAAGGGAGCACTTTAGTTTGGAATTGACCCTTTCCTATTGTCAGTGCATTATAACACGTTAAACGTTAAAATTTATTTTGCTATTTAAATGATCCAGCAGCGTGATGCATGGTATTTTTAGTAGAACAGTCAGTTACTAATCTACGCAACAATTACAATTTTCACATTGTTACACAGTTCTAACTATTCTCATATTTTTGCCCATTCTTTTGAAATGTGACATTTTGCATGCTAATAAAGATGTTCTTTTGCCTCTGTAGAATGAAAACATCAACTTTGACCTTCTCATCGACCGTGTGCTTCAAAAATCCCAAGGAAACCCACCCATGCTAACGTTTGCTTCAGTACCCCATCAAAAAGCTTCAGAAAATCTTCCTTCAAAGACGCTCGCTCAGTTTCCAAAGGAGTCGGAAATGGATCCAGAGAAAAAATCCTTACTTGCAGCATTAAAAGCTTACCTCGACCAGAAATCTCTCGCACAGACTCCCGATAATCTAAATTCAAATCCAAGGGCTAAATCGTCTTCACTTTTTTCTAACAGATTCCTTAACCCTCAGCTTAGTCAGACTGATGGAGTACTTCCTAAAGATGATGAAGGTGGTAGTTTTAAAATAAAGCCTTACCTTCAGAGACCAAGAAATAGAGTATTATCAAGGCCAAATGCTGGAGCGCTTATTTATAAATCAAGTTCTCGCCATGTGGACCCAAAGGACCCTCTTAGTGCTGTAGATGGTAATATTTATTTGCTTTCCACCATCTGTATTGCATGTTATATAACTGGCATCTTTTAAGAAGACAGCAAGATATAGAGATACATATACATTGTCACTTAGTTAATTCTGTGTGTTTTCCTTTGTGGCGTAAGGAATATATTAGAACTAGAGGCAAGGGGAAAAAAGGCTGCCGGGTACGACATTGTTTATCCTTTGATAGCATGTTTATTTGTTCAGAAAATCTGCTTTTCTTGCAATGACTTAACAAAAAAAAAATCAATGGGTCTCTGGCATGCCTTTAGTTACTGTCTACTGCTTATTCACATGCCAATGACATTTTATTCATATTTTTACAAAAACAGCCTTGATATTCTGCCACGAGAAACTGATTTAAAGAACATAATCAAAGACACTGGGACACAGGGAATCAAAAACTAAAAATGCAAAATAGCTGATCTGAAAACATTCTCAAACTAAAAAACTGTAACAACTTGGTCACTCCATCCTAAAATGTTATATTTAGCTTTTAATCCACTACAATTTTGTTTTTACTTATTAATCTCCTGGTTCTAAGGCAAATACGAACACTCCTTCCCATTTTTGCCTCTAGAGTAAATTACAATCTTATGTTCAATAATTATCGACATGCTAATGGCTGCCAATAAGCTGTTAACAATGTTGTAGGGATCATGACCCTACTGCTCTGATTTCAGTAACATATTTACTGTTATTGGTCCTATAACTGGCTTTTTTTCAAACAGTCAAATTTCTACAATTAGAATACTTGTTATTGGCACATTAACTGAGACATTGGACACTTTGTGGATTCAGCAACAAAGAGGACTTTGTGTCTTTGATTATGTTTCCAACAATCAACCATAACCCCAAACTACGTGGTTACGCACGAACAGAACTAACGCCTGAAAAACTACAGATTCCTTGTTAATCAATGAAACCAATGAAAGGACAAAAACGTATCAGAACAACAAAATAACATGGTAAAAATTGCTAGCACAAAATAATATACATATTTATTACACACAAAATATCTGATTTGAACAAGCTTAAAGAAACATGCACATTGTTGGTTTGGAATATAACAGGTTAATGGTGCACCTGTCTACTATTATTATCAACATTGCGCTATAAAAGGGGTCACAAAGGCAGGTTAGAGCTTTCCAAGATGGATCCATTGTGTTTCCTGTTAACCTTGTGATCCCAAAGTATCGATTGTTGTGGGATTAACTACAATGTCTGAAATTAAGCCCAGTTTTAAGTCAATAACAATTTCTAATCCTGACAGGTTAACTGGTAGAAAAAAATTGTGACATTTCTGGATTGTGATTAAATACTCATGATAGTTTGTAATTGTCCCTTGTGTTTGTTATCATTTGTATAGAAGTTCAAGTAAAAAATATTATTAAAACAGGTGAGGTGGCATTAATAAAACTGCACAAATATTGATTGGGTGGCATAAAATGATAATTCTATAAACCGTCTTAAATATACTTTGACACTAACACTGAGTAGACAAAGAAACCATACAACATAAAATATAAAGTAGCCCGTATGTTTTTATCCTTAAAAAGCTGGAAAACTTAGGAATGTTAAATTATCATGTATACACATACATCTATACAAGGAAATGTCTTCAGGGTATGTTGTTTTTGAGAAAGCAAAGGCAGCACAATATCTTACGTCTGTCCTGGTGATACTTATTAATGTGATTGTGGTAATTCTTGGATGTAAAAACAAAAACAAACAAAAAATAGGATATTTATTCACAAAACAAAAAGGGATTTGTTTATTTTTAAATTGTCTGTTTTGTCGAATTAAAATTCATATATTAAAATGTAGAACAAAATGGTTAAGTTGACAAATATATATGAATGAGAAATTTAGCCATTTAGCTCAAAATTTTTTATATATATTTTTTAAATTCTAAAAAATTAGCTATATAGCTTATCAGTCCAATTTCTGTATTTTAGGATATAGGTGAAATGTACCGGAGATAAATATCGTTAAGTGAACTGTACATGTGCATCTTTAAATTTTTCTTATCTACATTTTTTTTTTCCTTTTAAGAATCTTTTATACAGAATGTTGTGAAGGAACTGAGCAGACACAAACTGAACATTGACACACTGAGCCCTAAAGAGCTGGATGAACTGGCCGACGTCATAGCAGACACTCTTCAGATTGTGGATGGAAATCAACTGAGCACCAGGAAGCTTGAAGGAAACAGAGCAGAACAAGAAATGAAAAGGGTGCAACCGTATGAATCTTTAGAAAGTGGAGATGAAAACAAAGAGTTCAATATCACTCTCAGAGGTATCAACAGTAACCACTGCAGTTTCCTCGGTCCAACAGACATGTCTTCAAATGTTCGTTCCTAGATATGAGTCTGGTTTTAGAGGTTTGGAATGCATATAGGTAGCAGAGCGGGCAATCAGACATGCTCACATATAGGCATCGTTGTAGACACACGAGAGTCTGATGGAATTACTCGTCTTTCATTTTATCTAGAAAGTGTTCTGTTGTTCATGCCATAAATAGGAATGCCAGTTCAGAATTAGTCACAGTATCCTCCGTTAGCAGGGAATACCTACCTCAGGATTTAATCTACACCTCTCATAAAAGAGAGACATTTGAAAATAAGGGATCACGATGGAACAACTTGTATCCAAGTTATGTCCTAGAAATCGTTTTAATCTAGAGGCAAATAGGCATGCACATTTTACTTCAATGGGGCTTATCTCAGGGCATGACTGGAATAATTCTCTAAGTTAGCTATATTTTCAAATTGCCTATTTGTACCTACAGTTTGAAATTCACTTTGAATTCACTTTCAAATTCATAGCAATTCACTCTTTGTACACATTTAATAAGTCCATAAAAGGTGAGAGATAAATACAGCTTTGTGAAGGTTTCTCTTTGTAAATAGCAGTTGGATATAGCACCCTCAGCCATATGATGATTAGTGACTAGACATTGTGAATTTCAGTTGGATATTGCACCCTCAATAGTGGCAGAACTAAAGTAGAGAGGGCCCTGGTGCAAGTATCCCCCCTCTCTCCCATTGCAAGGATGGCCAAAAGACAGATCCCCATCTGTCGTACAACTCTCACAATGCTTTGCCAGCTGGGGTCTAACATTTGCCAGAGTTTGAGCAGAGTTAGTGTGTTTGAAAGTAGGCATGCTTTTGTGTGAAGTATGTGTGTGAATGTATGGGTATATTTTGTGTAGTGTTGTGTGTTTTTATGTACTGTTGCCATTTGAAAACAGTGGTTTACTTGTGTGTAGTGTTTGCCTTTGAATGCAGGGGTGTGTATGTATGTAGTGTTAACATTTGAATGCAGGGGTGTATTTGTGTGTAGGGTTGGAGTTTTAAAGCTGAGATGTAAGCACAAATAAATATGCACTGCCACACACATTCAGCTACACACACACACACACACACACACACACACATATAAATACACAGACACACATGCAGATACACTGACATGCAAATACACAGACACACAGATACATACACTGATACCCATACAGAAACAAACACTGACACACATACAGATACACAGGTATGGACATGCAGATACACAGACAGATACACAGACACACAGATGCACACACTGACACTCATGCAGATACACAGACACATACGCTAACACACACATAGACACACAGACGCACACACTGACACACATGCAGATATACAGATAAACACACAGACTCACAGATAGATACACATAAATGAAATGCACACATACAGACACACAGATAGAGGCACAGATACACATACAAATAAACAGATAGATTCACAGTTACACATACAGACACACAGACACACATAGAGACACATAGATAAATACACAGATAGACAAAATCTGAACATTGATAAATCTGAGAAGCAATGTCTGGATTTTTCAGTCCAAGTACTACAGGATGGTGACAGAATATTTCTGATGATCCAGACCAGTGGAATGACCGGGATGATATTTAGTGAGGCACAGCTGTGAATATCAGTTGGATACAGACATATTACATGTGAATACCGTGTTATTCACGAAAACATGAATTGTTGGGAAAAATTTATTGCAATTTTTAGAACAAAATAATCTAATAATAAAAACATTAAAAAAAAATCCAAGTCATCTGTGATTTCACTTTGGCAATAATGGCCCAAATTCTAAACTCCCTTTGAATTTACTTTAAATTTGTATCAATTTACATGATTTCCAATTACCTTGTGAGTGCTCCTTCATTTATTCTCAGAGTGCAGACTAAGTGCATTCTAATTTGTGATAGAATGTGTGCCGAAGTGCATTCTAATCTGCTGTAGACGGTGCGCATTCTAAAATGTAGATATAGTTACCAGTAGACTCAAAACATACTAAATCACTTAATAATCTTTCAGTAGAAAAACATACACCTATTAGCAAGTAAATTTACAACTCATGAGCTTACTGCGTGGCAGCAGCGACCTCGGATCGATAATTCCCAAGTGGGAATTCACGGAAACTAACCTTGGAAACCTCTGCATACTCGAGGTACTGATTTCTTCAAAATCTTCTGTTCTGTCAATTCTTAAGCGGTAGCGGTTTGTTTTATTTACATAATCTCCCTCCACAGGAGTCAATATATTGATTTCTTTGGCTTCAGAAAAGCAAAGACATGTTTAAGCTATTTTAGTAATGTTGCATATTTCATTGTCACAAAAATACATATACCCCACCAACCCAAAATGTATTATGTTTGTAGAAATGTCGTGATTGGCACCTGTGATATTTCAGTTTTTAAAATTATTCATTTCATTTGAACCAAAACATTCATTCATTTAGACCAAAACAGTCACGATTGAAAAAATAGCTAAACATTTTCCATATCTGTGAAATCTTTGATAATGTTTAATTCTGAATGCATTTCTTCAATCGTTGGAGAACATGACCCATTGGAAGGTCTGTATCTATGATTCCATTGGTGATTGAAAATTCCCTAGACATGTCCGGTTTCAGTATTAGTGCTTAGTTACATTTATAGATATACTTATTATATGGTGAAAGAAATGTGAAAATATGGCATCTATTTTTTGTTTTAGTATTACATTTAAAAAAAAATGATATATGATATATTTTTGATATTTTAATATTCTGAAAAAATCATTTAACACGTTTATCCAAAAAGATGAAACCATTTAAAAAGCTTGTCTACAAATATTAATTTGAGGTCCTTATTAAATGTCAATCAGAGAATATTTCAAGTTGGCTCTGTTTTTGACATCTTTCATGACTGCTATTGTTACGATGATTTGAGACAAAGTTTTGCGCACGTGTTGGGTGCTTTAGTAACAAGCTTTGCGTTTTTGTTTTGTTCTGTAATATGGCCACTGACCTTTTCTAGCGTAGGACACAGGAAAGACATCCTCATAATTACTAACTCTGCAGCATAGTCTGTCTTCATTACATCTGAAATGTTATCGAGGTGCAAAACAAAGTAGCAACATATTACTGCTGCCTTCCAAATAGATGGGAGACTAGTCGGCCACGTTGATGTAAAGTCATCCATTTAAGCTTGCATTGAAAGTTCTTGGTAATGTGAGAGAGGCTTGAATGATAAAAATAATCTCTAGAACAAAAAAATAACTGTTAATTGAAATATAATTAGAGTTTGCCATTTGTAATAAATTTGTATATGTAAAGGGTTATTAGGACAATCATGTATATATTTTCTTTTATCAAATAGCTCACTGCAATATGCTTCTACAATATCACCCAAAAATATTAATACGCAATCTGATGTTCTTTATAAAAATATACATTTATTCTACTCACAATGCAAACAGCGGCACATATTTAAAAACCTAAAATGGTGCAGTTTAACAATGTCACAGAGATCTTCGATGGAGAGTAAGCGTCCAGAAAGTAAGGGGAACAGAAGAAACAGCATAGAACGTGGCCCTTTGTCTAATATTCTTTTATAGACATGACTATAATGACGTCATAACATTTAGCTGAAACTCTGGATAAAATGAGTGAAGTCCCTCACTCCTCTTACTATACTATAGTATACACCCACCTTCCAGAGGGACTTCTCACTTTTTAGCCTATTAGACACCCATACCTAACATTAATATGAATTCAATAGGATAAAGGAACGAGCTCAAGTAAAGAGGAAATACACTATTTTACCCATACCTAACATGGATATGAATAGAATCATAGATTGTGTAATATTCTGTACAAATTTATTGCTGGGATAAGCTTAATATTATCCAGGACCTCCTAAGAACAAAATGGTTCCATTTACATAAAAATTTTCAAAAAATCTCTTAAATACATTCATACATATATGTTTTTTTTTATAAATTTTGTCAGATATCTTTGAACAGAATCTACAACATTGAATAATAAATATCTTGTTAACTTTATTATTTCTTCCTTTTCTGTGTAGGTCAGGAACCTAGTGGAAAATATTCACAATTTGAAATGAAGGTACATGTTTATGTTTTAAATAGCATTTCATATAAATAACAACTGCAAGATTTAATTAGTTATAGCTTATTCATATTGCAATACCAAACTTCCCAAATCAACTCAAATTCTATCTGTGAACAATATTTCTAAAAAAGGAGGAATATTTACTATATACGTATATTACTTATTGCAATAATGTCATGTCTGTCATTAAAATGTTTATTTGAGGTATAAGTGGCAATTGTTATCAATGTTACTATTGTCTCTGTAGATGTTAGTCAGATGTTATTAGATCAGTATTCCATACATTAATTAACATTTATTAAAACATTTCCAAAATGAGAGTTAGCAGGAGTACAAGAATCAGCATGATGTTTAAAGCGACACTGTCACTGTCTGGGGACTTTGCAGAATTTGCAAAGATCCCCAACAGCGGCACCACAGCTGGTGGTCGGGTGGCCAGGGGCAGGTGAAGGTGAGATTTACTTACCTTAACCTGTCCCTCGCGGACGCAGCCGTCTTGATCCAGTAGGTCGTTGCCAGTCGACGTCACTGCTGTACTCTTGTTGCATGCTTGAGACTACATCATTGAGATCTATGGAGGATCCTGCAAGACCAAGGCATCCTCCATAGACACAGCGAGTTCCATGCAGCTGTCACTGGTGGTGACTGTTTAGGATTGACACTTTAACTGAGAGTCCCTGAGTCTAAGAAAGTCAGGCAGCGGAGAAATACAGAGACAAAGAAGTCCCTACTTTGTCTCTGTATATCTCTTGACAGGGTTGGAATTTCAGTGAATTATAAACCATACTACTCTTTAAAGGGGCATACTAAGTACCATAACTACTACATGAAATTGTAGCGCTTATGTTACGAGTAGTTCATTGGTACAATTCCATGGATGTTTGAAAGGTGTGACACTTTTCTGGGTCTTCTCAATGCCCGGGGTCTAGTTCCTACTTCTGAATTAGTTAAGTAATTTGATTGTCTATTCTTATCTCTGCATTTGTTATAGCAGTTTTGTCCCTATTTAGACGGAATTCATGAGTCAGCTGATTCTCTCAGTCAACAAATTCCATCCAAACATGGGTTTGAACTAGTATCATTAATATGAAAGTAGGAATGTTTGTTTTCTAAATTTGTGAGGTGCAGCAGACTGTGGATGTCTGCTTGACCTAGACATGTTCCAAAGTGTTCAAAAATGATTTGACTCTGTCTTGGGAGATAGTGCCAGTGGACTCTGACAACATTACCACTCCAGCTTACTGTAAAGAAAATAAATAAAAGAAAGATTATTAATTGTGGGTCTATGTCATCGAAGCAATCTGCAGTGGGCAAAAGGTGCCATTTTTTATGCATACCTCTGTGTATATATCTTACTACTGCAGGGCAAAGGGATATTAAAGGAAAATTATGTTGTTTTAGATAAACAGTTACAGTTAAATGAAAACTGTTATCGTGCTTGAAAAAAGAACATATCTGTGGAATAAACATAAT
Organism: Pelobates cultripes; assembly: GCA_933207985.1. Classification (NCBI taxonomy): domain Eukaryota; kingdom Metazoa; phylum Chordata; class Amphibia; order Anura; family Pelobatidae; genus Pelobates; species Pelobates cultripes. The sequence goes on along the minus strand of OW240915.1, from coordinate 21,975,770 downwards.
TTTATGTCAATTTCCTATATTAACGTAAAACTTATTTTCAATAGGATAAAGGAACGAGTTCAAGTAAAGAAGATATTCACTATTTTACTGTAAACCCAAATGGACAAGAATTTATGCCTGAAGAACCTTTCAAAGCTGAAGTAAAGAAATACGTGGATAACCGTTATTTCTCAGATGATGACGGTGAGGAAAAGATTGGAGTAGAAAATGTAAAAAGTGAGACGTACACTAGGGAGCTAACAGCTCAGAAGAAAGCTGTCCAAGACTCGGATCCCAAAGAGATACTTGAGCTTCAGCATTGGATGTTAAAAAGTCTCACACAAGATGGAAGATCATATCAGAAAGAACCAAAAAATAAAGCAACAGAAGACTTGGAGCTACAAGTCAAGTCTTCGAGCAATGACCAATACGGTTACATTGTAACACAGAAAAAGTAAGTAAATATGAATTTTTTTGTAACATTTCTGTTTGGTAGTCTTACTCTACCTTCTTCTTCCTCGCTTTTTTGGTCTTTCCCATAATTCCTTGCACACAGTCACTAAACAATGAACTACATGGAGTCTTAGTAAGAAGATCTAATTATTTAACCTGTAGATTCAGTTCATACCTCCTTGTCCAGTGGAAGTTGCGGCAAGTGGGCAAATTCATAAAGAGGCAGTGCCTGTGATGCGAGGTGGGGTCACCTGGAAAATGGTTATCTTGTGCAAAAATCAGACCAGAAAAGGGGCACGCCCGCCTCCTGACAAGCAGCCTTGCCAGCCCACAGCTTTGAGGACCATGAGAGAGTAAAAGCATGATGGCAGGGCAGCACTCCAAAAAGCGGGACAGTTTGGACACATGTTAGTTTTCAAGACATTGGGTCTAAATGTTATTAGCTCCTAAATCAACAATACTACTTTTCTTATCTTCAAAAGTATAAAAGGCTGAGGTTGACCTTGCCCAAAATAAAATCTGCAACCATTGGAAAGTGTAGTTGGTGTCCTATCTACTTAGTTATCTCACCTTGGTAGCACTTCACTTGCAAAATGTAGGCCCATATCCCATATACAATTGAAATATATTGTGAGAACCACAAGTAAAGCTACTTGCCACTTGGGCAACGCAGCTCTGCTGGGCATCACTCCTGTGACCATGAAAACAAACAAAGTATGGGGCACATAATCTTCCAAATACAGCAATTTTCTTTGGAACCGAATAGCAAAACTTCTGCCTAATAATGACTTTCTCAAGCCTAACAGTAACCTGTATCAAACAGCAATTTAAAGAGTGAATTTCATGATATCTCTATTTTCTTTTACCATATATCCTGTGACCTTGAAGTCAACTTGTTTGAAAATTACTGCCCCGTTTTTAGTGTTTGTGTAGGTTGTATTTGTTATAATTTGCCTAATACGAGATATTTTATCGGTTTATTTTTACCGTGAACTACTGCATAAATGAGACATTGCTGCCAAACGGATGTTTGTGTCTCAGTAAACTGTTAGCATTATAAAATACAATTCTGCTGTTGCTGTATGCATCAAATAATTCATTGGGTAAACAATCTGGAAGTCACATACTTTTGTAGAGACACAGCTTGCCCTTGTACCTGCCAAATTTGTAGCAGTTGTCAATTTATCAAACAGTGACTGTCTACAACAACAATAGCTGTGTTATTAAAATGAATATGTGCATCTCTATACTAGCAGACTATATAGGATCAATAATTGTGCTCATATCTTTTAACTAAATCCCATTATTACTTTTCAAAGCTTTTTCAAATGATTTGTTATTTTTAGATAAACTTTTTAAATTATCTGTTTTCAAAATATTGAAATAATATGTCATATATAAAATATATTCATTTAGCATAAAATATCAAGATATGAAAAGATTTTTCAAAATAATGAATAATTTTTAAAAAATTAATTCAAAAATATAAAATTATTTGAAATGCTTGTCCAAAAATATTAAATTGAGGTCATAATGTCAAACACACCACTACATCAAAGAACTTAATTATTGTTCATTCCAACTCCAATTTCAACATGGAAGATAAACGAGATAGCAACGAAGCTTACCGATTCAAAACGCTTTCCTAAGATGTGTACTTTAATTGGGTCACGTCTCATGGAGTATTTTTATTGGATTTACAAGCAGGAGGCAATCAAGAAAGGTGTTCATGAGTTAACATCAATGAGTATAGTAACAGTTTAAAATAAGAAAAAGGAAATTTAAATATAAAATAGTACAATTGATGATGTATGATTCTGCATGCTTTTGATCAACATACTATGAAACATTTGACACATACCTAAAATAACTGAAAACATGCATGTGCGTAATTATACAATTTTTATTTGGCATATCTAAAAACAGATTGCAAAAGATGCAGACCTCTTGTCTGCAGCCTTTGCAAACCCTCCCCTTCTAACCCCACCCAGACTTTCTGTGGTTGTCCAATCGCAGACTTCCCATTGCATCTCAATGAGAAGTCTGTGCGAGGCAGGTGCTCTGGGCAATTGCTGCCTCTTGAGTTTAGCTCCACTGAGCTAAACAAACCAGGATGTAACAGGACCGGTTGTCTGACTGATAGCCAGGCAGGGGGGAGGAGGGGGTTGGGGGTGTAACAAGGTTTATTTATAAAACTGTAATTTTTTATTTAAATCTATGCTTTTTTAAAAATGAAAAAGAATGGACACACTCTTCACACCTAAAGCACATAAGCAAGCTACGATGATTAAGGTGTTTGGAGTTTTCCTTTAATCCCATACCGACCTTGGACGTATCAGTTATGTCCGACAAAAAATATACTTGAGTTTAGCTCCACTAAGCTAAACAAACCGGGATGTAACAGGACCGGTTGTCTGACTGATAGCCGGGGTGTAACAAGGTTTATTTATAAAACTGTAATTTTCTATTTAAATCTACGCTTTTTAAAAAATGAAAAAGAGTGGACACACTCTTCACACCTAAAGCACATAAGCAAGCTACGATGATTAAGGTGTTTGGAGTTTTCCTTCCATACCGACCTTGGACGTATCAGTTACGTCCGACAAAAAATGATCCTTAAGGACCGTGGACGAACCTGATACGTCCGTGGCGAATTAGAGCGCTGGAAGCGATCATGATCGCTTCTAGCTGCTCTAACGGTATTGCAGCAATGCCTCGATGTTGAGGCATCCTGCAATAACCCCCCTCATTGCTGGGCCGCCAGATGGTCGCTTCCCGGAGTGATCACTTCCGAGTTGCCCACGTTGCGCCCGGCAGTGAGGCAGTGCATTGGAAGCCATCAGTCAGGCTTCCAATGCTCTGCCTGTGCTGAGTGCCTCGAGGGGTCACCCCGTCCCAATTTAGGAGCCCCAGGTGCCATGTGATCGCTCTGAAAAAGCAGTCACATGGCTGCAACAGGTGTCCACAGTGCTGCTAGCAGGGGGACTACCTGAACTGACAGACAGTCCCCCTGATGGTGAATTTTTAAAAAAAAAAAAGTTTAAAATAAAAAAAAACAAAGTTAATAAATTTAAAAAAAAATTTCCATGGGCCGGCCGGGGTCCTCTGTTCGAGCCGCGCGAGGTCCTGCTGCTGCACAAGCCGCGCGCGGCTCATCCGACGGCTGTAACAGGAAGGCGGGCAGTGACCGCGAGAAGCGGACACATGTCCCGCCTAACTCTAAGAGCGCGCCGCGGGTCTCGGGCGCGCTCTTAAAGGGACAGTGGGAGCCTAAATTGGAAAAAGCATCCCATTGGTCCCTGTCATGCCACACTCCCCATACACCTACCTTTTGGGGGCGTGGATGTGACAGGGACCAATCATATTAGATGTTTAGGTATATATACTCACCTTTTTCCCTTAGTTCCTTGCCCTATCGTGGTTTCTGTTTCAGTTCCCTTTAGCGCTTGTTGTTTTCAGTTGTGTTCCTTCGTACTTGACTTTGGCTTTGTTTCTGACTACGTTATCTCTTTATCCTTATCTGTTCTGTTTGCCGGCTTGCTGTTTTCTGTGTACCAGACCCCGGCTAGTCCAAGTTTACGCTGTCTCTTTGTGCCCTTTGTGCTCCTGACTCTGTATCTCTCTCCTTTATGTCGAGTCCGGCCACTCTAAGGTCCGGTAGACGTACCTTCCCTCTGTGCTGACATTTGTTTAGCTTAAATCCTGCGTGTTGGGGTATATTTTCGTTACAATTATAGGGCATTGTACGTCAGTGGATATGTTTTTTAACGCATGCTCTGCCAATGGGTTAAGAGTCTCAATACATTCAAAGTACACGCAAAGAGCAGAAATGGCAAGACATGTATTACTATGAGAATGCTGGTATAGAACCAGTTAAGGTATAAGTGAGGCCAAACCCTGGCCATGATTTATTGCTGGATAAGCATTCTAAATGATTTAATATGCTCGGCTAAACATTTAAAACTATTTTTTTTTTACATATTAATATATAGGAAAATATATCATGGATAAAAAAATATATCAATAAAGCAAAAAAAAAAAATCTAAACATTGCAAAATTAAAACACTTTTCATAATGTTAAATAATTTTAAAACCTTATGCAAAAATATTAAATCGAGGCCCTTGTCAGCAAGACTAGTATCCCTACTCTCTCCTCCCATTGGTTCATCCAGCTACATTCCTGACCAAATGTTCGCATTCCTTGAGTACCACCAATACTATCATACTGTAGGCAGGTCCCTAATGTTTTGAGGTCACTGGGAACATGCCCTACTATTAGCACAGGTTCTCAGATGCTTTTAACATAAACCAAGGGCATGGATAAAATATATTTATAGAAAATTGCTTATCAGATATTAATTCCTGCCCTTACCCTTAAACAATCAAAAAATGCTACTTATATCATTAAAGTACCAGTAACAGAAGAGAGTGATGTATAAACATTTCAACTTCATCACTTATAAAGGAAATAATTGTTAAATAAGTCAATCACTCAGTCTTTCCAAAACCGTTTTTTTGCTGTTTTACACCTGTTTACCTGTTGCCTCATAGATAGACGTGAAATTTATTGTCATTGGAGCAAAATATTCTATGGTCGGGATTTGTGTACATCAAGGAATTGTAATGAGATACCAATATTATCATTATTTCTTCCTCATTCAAAGAGACTCTAACTGGAAAATGACCTGAAATTCAAAATAAACTCGGTTATGATCTAGTGCAAGCTTGATTGGAAATGTAAACCTAAATAAGAGCTGGATTTGAAAACAGAATTATCAATTCCAATGATATTTAATATTATATGCTTTGCTCAAACCCTTTTTGTTGATGTCTTTGTGCTTGTTTTTCGACTGCAAATAATATCATTCAGGTATCTATTAGATGCAGTCCATGAAACCTAGCCCTGTAATTATTCTAACTGTGAAATATTGTGCTTGATAAAATTTAAATTGTAGAGAATTATTCACTAAAGTGTGAATTCAAAGTGAATTTCAATTTGAAAGTCAAAATATCTGAACAGGAATAATTCTTTAGTACATACGATTTTTATTTGAAGAATTTTTTTGACCTACACAGAAGGAGATAAATGGATAGCTTGAGGTCTCACAGGACAGGAAAAAAATATTTAAGCCAGCTATGCTTTCAATTAAGCTACTCTGGTCTTAAATTTAAAATTTAAACATTAGTAAATAACCCTGACAGTAACATTGATTTCAACAGCAGATGCAATCTCATTGGCCATCTATATGATTTATTCCCTAGATAAATACTACATATTTCATTCTCAATTTTATTGATTGCGTAGGACAATATGGCAGGTATTCTCGAACTCTCGCACAGAATTGTAGACCACCTCTTTTTCAAAGCTTCACAATATTGTTCTGTAAACTGGTTTTGTATGTGTTAGCTGTACATAGCTTAGACCACAGACTTTAATGTCTAAACAGTTAATAGTGTGTAGTACTATCATTTGAAGTAGTCAATGATCGAAAATGTATGTCATTCAAAACACTCTACGGATAAGGCAGAATTGATTTCCAATTTTTGTGCCTAACAAAATCAATGTACCCTCAATCTCTACCTATGTTCCTGTCAATACATTTATTCTCAATAACATTGGAGTTACTTACTAATTAGAGCCTGACAAAAACAATTGAATATTAGGATTAATAGCAAAAAAATGCTTTCTTTTAAAAAACACAGACATCATTGTGGAATATTCATTGCACCTTCTTTCTTTTTATTATGGTTATACGCAGATTATAAGCTGCCATGGCCCTCGTCTCCCCCTGTATTTATTTTTCAATGTTTGTATTGTCTATTAGATGCATTGTACCTCTTTCTTTTTACTTGCACCAATTGTACCCATGAACAGCTTTGAGAATTGTGTTGCTTCTTTAAAAATAATAAAATTCACTAAACTCTCAATGACAGAGAATAGGTATCTGAATTGAACCAGTTTCTGAAAAATCATCTTTACCGTCACTCTAGTAATATGAAGAACACCTATGGAGACTTTTCTAATTTCCATAAGTATATTTTGCAGTTACATTGAATGGACACTATATTCAAAGTATTAGTCATATAAAGTGAGGCACAGGTGAACAAATATACCCATTTATTGGGTTTTATGAATTAAAAACAAAGATAAAAAATATTTGCTCAAGTGCTGATGCTAGCATTCACTCAGAAGGGCACTATTTTTTTTTTAGCAATGAAACAATACCTTGTAGCTATTTTGGTTCTAGCATGGGAAATCTGAATATTTTTCATTGACAGGAGACTATAGGCACCAAGACCACTTCAGCTCATTGAAGTGGTCTGGGTGCAGTGCCCCTGTCCCTTTAATCCTGCAATTGCATTATTGCAGTTATTGAAAAAGTTAAATAATTACCTTGCAGGGTTAACTCCACCTCTAGTCACTAGAGGTGCTTCTGGGTCCTTGGGTCGGGTACAGACGCTGGACATCCTCATGCTCTAACCCTATTGATTCAATGTTTTCCTATGGGTAAGTCCTTACCACACATGAGCATTATGTCCCCCTGGCATTGGTGGAGGTGGAGCAGAGGCGGAGCCTAACCCAGAGCCAAGGACATCAGCGCTGGAATCAGGTAAGTGTTTAACCCTTTATTGACTGGGGAGGTGGGCTGCGAGGTAACTTTGTATTTCTAGCACTAAAGTTTCCCTTCAATGAAAAAAACAAACAAACAAACAAACAAACAAACAACATTTTTGTAGATGTACCCCAAGGAAAATGTGCATGGAATTGTTTTTCATTATTTCTTTGGGGATTGAGGAAATTGTGGCTTGCAATAGCTGCAGATCTAGTATCTGCAGCTACTGGAAGCCCCACCTTCTTTCCCAGCACCGACTGTCTGTGGTTGTCCAATCACAGAATTCTCAATGAGCTATATTACTTCCTGGTGAAGGAAGGAGGCAAAGGCTTGGAGCAATGCTAAAATTTAAATTTTATGCAATAAAATAATTTATGAGAGCATCGTGAAAAACTAAAAACAATGAAATAAGAACTGCTATTTATGAAAAGTATGCAATTTAGATAGTAGATAATTTAATAAAATAGGTGATGCAATAAAGTGCAAATATAATTTAAGAAATAATTCTTCTTTAGCAATCTGTTAATGGCTAAAAAAACAGAGCTATATATATTATATTGTACATTGTGTATTCTCAGTGGCAAGCTTGCCTTCCTGACACCGCCACTTACGGTGATTAATTAATCAATCAGTGAAAATTAATTAACTCGTTAGAGGTTGTGCACTCTTTATCTTTTCATAGCGCCAGACAGTATATTGCCCATTATTGCTGACAGTAATGTGGCAGTTTTATTATGTTACAAGATTACGGCTATGATTAAAACTTATAAATGTTTTACCTTGATTGATTAGTTTTGTGTCATTGTTATGTGTATTATTAAGGTAAAGCCAAATGTATTCCTAAAGTCTGATTGTATTTGTGAAGTAATGATGAATAAACGCACAAATTTAAGAGGGCCAGAAATAATATCTTGTGTACATTTTATGTGAAACAGCACTTTCAGATAAGTGAAATACATGCAATTAGCCTAATTTGCTTTGTCCTGCTGTGAGAAACACTTTTTTAGTAAGTGGCTACCGTGAGAGACAGGAAACATATTCGAAATAAAAGCTATACTGTGATTGCCTGCTGGATGGTCTCAGCCAATCAGAATACAGTTCCGTTTCAATTCTATTCAGAGACAAGAGCATCCAGCAATAAGTAAAAAGCGACGTCAGTGCCAGGTCCGTTAGTGTTAACAGTAGATTGAATGGACACTTTGACGCATTGACTGATACATTGTATAATATGTTTTATCCTGTTAGCTAAGTTAATTGTGGTTGATTTTCACTGCCTTAGGCTGATGTGCATTGCAGACTCACAACAGGCAAAGGGCAACAGTGGTTTAAACTATTTCTTACACATGACTTATTGATTAAACAAGGCAGAAACTCAACAATACACTGACAAAATAACAAAATGAATAACAGAGAAACAAAAAGAGAGATGTACTTATACATGATTTGAAGTATGAAGATGAAAGACTGTGAAGTAATGGAGAAATTAGTATGTTACCGGGCTTGTGATCAATGCCTGAAATAACCTGCCAATGAAAATTGTAAATACTCTCATATTTGAGGGATTCAAAAATGTTTGGGATATACTCAAGAAACACTACAGACACAACACAAGTTAAACAAATACCACAGGCACCAAAACAACTTTAACATACCATTGTTGCTTCTGTTGATGTAGCCTTACCTCCCCTGAGTCACACAGCCTGCATGAGAAAATGCTTTCAATCAGACCTTAAACTTATTTTAGAAGTTTTTAACTGTAAATTGAACTTTATTCACACAAAGGAGGGTTCTGCAATGTCTGGCAGGCTATTAACAGAGCATCAAATAATAATTTCTAAATTAAACATAATGTTCAACAAAAGAAGTTTAATCATTAGATCTCTATTTACAGGAAGTATTTAGGAAGGGTTTGTAAGTCACATGCAGGGAGGTGTGGCTAGGGATGCAGAAACAAAGTGATTTAACTCCTAAATGGCAGAGAATTGAACAGTGAGACTGCAGGGGCACGCTCTAAACACCAAAACAGCTTCATAAAGCTAAAGTTGTTTTGGTGCCTTTAGTGTCCGTTTAAGACCATTTTTGACTTCTAGGGTGCTGCAGAAGCGTTGAAACATTTTTTTTTTTGCAAAACTAGAGCAATTTGAGAAACACAGCATGAATAGGAGGCCGCAACACTAAGACATAAGTTGTATTAAGGCCTACAGAGTCTCTCTAAGTCTAAGGCTAGCCTGAAGGTGAAATAAACAAAACCAGTCCTTTATTTAATTATTATGGGTATTCTAGCCATAAGTAACAATCTGTTCTAGGTCTACTGTCACAGCTTGTGTATGACAATCCATGCATTTAATGCAATGTTGGCTTGATATAGGTAGTTTACACAGCATAGGATATAATAATTAACGTTTCATGCAGTACTAACTCAAACGTGAATGTCTACAAATTTAAAGAGAAAGTTGCCTCCTATAAATGTTATTGTATCTCTCTTAAAAAATCCCAGTATGAGACATAGCTCTCATTTAACTGCACTGATTTATTGGCAGCATGTCTGTGCCGATACAATTTATATTGGACCAGAACCAGACTAATAAAATCCAAAGGTGCTTTCATAGAAAAACATCAAACTCAGAGGTCTTCACTGTTTTATCTGCCTTTTAGAAGCGTTCTCTTTGTTTAATTATTCCCATTGTTTGAATTTAAATGGCACTGCGACTTTCCCTGAGAGATTGCTTTGTGTATGTAAAGTAGCCCTTTTGAGTATATGAAAGTATTATTTTATCATTCCCCGACTTATCACGCTAAATGTCTGCTGCTGTACTTACTAATGGATCATTTTAGACAGCCCTGAACTTTTCCTGAAGGGAGACATCAGAGAGTTAGTCAGGTTTTAGTCAATGCATTGGGAACGTGTAAGCATATCATCAAGATATGAATATTGTTGAACCATAATTGGTTTTTGCAATGCTTTATTTTAAATATTAGAATCAAAAATGTGTGGAAAGGTAAGAATAATGTAAAAAAATAAAATAAAAAAAACGATGAAAAAAACAAAATGTGAGAGCATATCAGAACAAGAAAAGGATAGTAAGTTATATTATCAAATCAGAATTCTACCACTAAGCTGTTTTGGTTTCTGACATTGTGTAAATATAGTGTAACTACAGAGTTCTATTGACATTATGACCCTTCTCTAAGAAGGCACTATAAGGCTAAGTCAGATTACTAATTAGTTTTAATTACCCAAGTTCTCTCTTTTTCCTACAACTATGTTTAACTTGACTATTGGCTGAACCCTGGCTAAGTCAGTGCTGTTATGAAGCAAGGATAAGGCAATTATCATTCTGAACTTACAATCAGAAAGCAGAGTCTATGGATTTTAATACTCTTTACACATGGGCAAACCTAAATAAACTATCAGGGTTGTTTACTAAAATTACAATTGTCAGGAATCCAAATTTTATTTTAAATTTGAGAACAAAGTAGCCAGACTAAAAGCATAGCTGGCTTAGAGAATATATCCAGTTTGGCATTTTAAATTCACTAACAATTCATTTCAAGTAGTTTTTCAGGCTTATTCTCATTTTTGTGAATCACCCTGCAGAAATACTCAAACCTAGAAAGATACGGTGTATTTGTGTTTGGGAGTAGGTTGCCAGTGTTAGACTACAAAATGTTAACGTGCAGATTTTTGGGGAATTCTGTGACCCTTGTGATTCAGATAAACAAGGTGAATAGCATCTCTGGTATTGTGGTAGGCCTCAAGTCTCAGAGTTTATACATTTAGGTGTGTTAAAGGACCACTATAGGCACCCAGATCACTTCAGCTTAATGAAGTGGTCTGGGTGCCAGGTCCAGCTAGGGTTAACCCTTTTTGCTGTAAACATAGTAGTTTCAGAGAAACTGCTATGTTTACCTATTGGTTAATCCAGCCTCTAGTGGCTGTCTCATTGACAGCCGCTAGAGGTGTTTCCGCGCTTCTCACTGTGATTTTCATAGTGAGAAGACGCCAGCGTCCATAGGAAAGCATTGAGAATGCTTTCTTATGGACTGGCTGAATGTGTGCGCAGCTCTTGCTGCACATGCGCATTCAGCCAGGGAAGTCAGAAGAGGGAGGAGAGTCCCAGCGCTGAAGGGAGCACGGCGCTGGAAAAAAGGTAAGGGAGTAACCCCTTCCTCCCCCTTCAGCACCACGGGAGTGGGACCCTGAGGGTGGGGGCACACTCAGAGCACTGTAGTGCCAGGAAAACGAGTATGTTTACCTGGCACTATAGTGGTCCTTTAAGTAACTGGTTAGTTCTCCGTTCTGGTCTGTAGCTCCCCCCTCTAGTATGCGCACTCATTCGACTCATATCAGTGACATACATACATTGGTATGTCTTTGTTACACTAGTTGCACGTCCTTCTTCCAAGTAGTAAAACTATTATTGGTCACACGTGTCTGTCTCTTGACCAATGCGTATTATGATTGATATGAAGGTTCTTTGGTAACTAACTTTGTACATAAAACTTTGCTGTAACCCTGTTCGGGACTTTTCGGTCTTTGTGTCATGAGTCCACCGAAAATCTGCACCTGCAATAAATGGTTGATTGCTTCCTGAGAAGACCTGTGTCCAGTCTCTTATGTGCTTCTTAGCCTTCCATACCTATAACAGTATGATGGTTTTAGAAACCCAATTTCTTGCTTCTAATTTTGCTGATACAAAAATAACATTTAATCATATAGAAAATGCTTGCTTAGAGAGTTTTAGAGAAAAGTCTGGAGTTTAGAGAATTTCAAATTTAAGACCAATATAGATGAATTGGAAGTATAGCTGACTTGGATAATGTTTCTAGTCCAGATGTTCTGATCTAAACTTTAAAAATCACTTTGAATTTTGAATTTCCAACAATTCTCACTTTAGTGAATAACCTCTGTGCATGCTTTATATTTTGTCCTAAAATTTTGTTCTCAATTTTTTTTTTTCAGTTGTGATATTAAAAGGGAGACTATAGTCATCAAAACAACGGTAGCTTTTAATGAGGCAGTTTTGGTGTGTATATCATGCCCAGCAGTCTCACTGCTCAATTCTCTGACATTTAGGGGTTATATCACTTTTATGCAGCCCTTAACACACCTCCATTAGCTTTGACTCATGCAGCCTGCCTGTAAAAAATGCATAAACAAAGTGATTTAACTCCTAAATGGTAGAGAATTGAGCAGTGAGACTTGTGAGTCTATACACCAAAAACTGCTTTGTAAATCTAATTTTTTTTTTGGTGACTTGTGTTAGACATTCATTTAAAAAATAAAATAAAAATAAACAAAATATATATATACTATTTGTAGTTTGATTTTCTTTTTTCAAAACTTATGGTCCCTGTTGCTAACTTGATTTTTAATTCCAATTAACTCTCTCGTTGTAAGATGAATGTTTAAATGAAGACCAGATACAACCAGTAGTTTCCTCAAGTAGAGAGACTTTATTCAGGAACAGTGCACAACAACGTTTCAGCCCTCAAATGGGCATTTGTCAAGCCTTCTTACAATGTGTACAATTATTACCATTAGGCATGTGCATGGGGAAAATTTTCGGTTCGGTTCGGCATTGCGAAATTCAGGACTTTCGCAATTCGGGACTTCGGCAATTCAGCACTTCAACACTTTTGAACTTCGGCAACCTCGGAACTTCGGCACTTCAGCACTTCTGAACTTCGACACTTCGGAAATTCGGCAACTTTGGCACTTCGACACTTTGGAACTTCAGAACTTCGGCATTTCGGAATTTCGGGACTTCGGCACTTTGGGACTTCTTTTGCAGCCGCCTAGTAGATAACTCCCTAATTCCCACGGTATTAGGGAGTTATATACCAAAAGGCTGAAAGACCTAAATTGGTCTTTCAGCCAAATTTACTAATACTAAGTAAAAATTACTTAGTATTAGTATTAGTAAATTTTGCCCTAACTCGCAATACCGCGAGTAAGGGCATGCCTCTGTTAAAAAAAAAAAAATAGGGTCCCCCCTCCCGAGCCCCCACCCGTGACCTATTGCCCCCTCCTGGCCCCGACCCCTGAGCGGCGGGTGGTGGCCCTAAATACTAATAAGGGGGGGGACCTAATGTCCTCCCCCCGACCCCCACCTCTGAGCGGCGGGTGGGGGCCTTAAACACTAATTAGGGGGGGGACCTAATGTCCTCCCCCCTGGCACACCCTAAATACTAATAATGGGGGGACCTAATGTCTTCAACCCTGGCCCACCCTAAATACTAATAATGGGGGGGACCTAATGTCCTCCCCCCTTTCCCCCACCCCTGAGCGGCGTGTGGAGGCCCTAAATTATAATAAGGGGGACGACCTAATGTTCTCCCCCCTGGCCCCCACCCCTGAGCGGTGTGTGGGAGCCCTATAGTAAATAAGGAGGGGGACCTAACGTCCTCACCCCTGGTCCCCACCCCTGAGCAGTGAGTGGGGACCCTAAATACTAATAAGGGGGAGACCTAATGTCCTCCCCCTGGCCCCCACCCCTGAGCGTCGGGTGGATGCCCTAAATTGGAATAAGGGGGGTACCTAATGTCCTCTACCCTGGCCTCCACCCCTGACCGGTGGGTGGGGGCCCTAAATACTAATAAAGGGGGGGACCTAAGGTCCTCCCCCCTGGCCCCCACCCCTGAGCGGTGGGTGGGGGCCCTAAATACCAATAGGGGGGGCCTATTGTCCTTCCCCCCCCGGCCCCCACCCCTGAGCAGCGGGTGGGGACCCTAAAAAAATGTAACCCCCCCAGGTGACTAGGGGTCCCCAAACCCCTAGTCACCCCCTCCCCCAAAAAAGAAATTAACCCCCTACCTACCCCCCTCACCCTAAAAATAATGAGGGGGGGACCTTTAACTAAGTATCTGTAAAAAAAATAAAACTTACCATTTAATGTTTTCTTTCTTCTAAAATCTTTTTTCAGCCCCAAAAAAGGCCAAAAAAAAAATCCATAGATGCAATTAAAAAAATAAACAGATGCAATGAAAAAAATAAAAGCAAGTGCAAAAAAAAATAATCCTTCTTCACCTGGCGAGGGCTCCGCGCAGACTGAGCTCTGCATGGCGGGGGAAGGCTTATAAAGCCTTGACCCACCCTGCAATTAGGCTCAGAGCACTCTGATTGGTGGGTTTAAGCCATCCAATCAGAGTGCTCTGACAGGTAAATGAAGAGACTGACAGGTAAGTCTCTACATTTACCTGTCACAGCAATCTGATTGGTTGGTTTGAAATCCACAAATCAGAGTGCTCTGTGTCATTTTACACAGCGTGGGAAAGTTCTTTGGTATTTTCCCATGCTGTGTAATTTAACTCATAGCATGAGTCACCTGGAGGGGTTAATACTTTTTTTTAGGTCCCCCACCCGCCACTCAGGGGTGTGGGCCAGGGGGGGGAGGACAATAGGTCCCCCCCTATTGGTATTTAGGGCCCCCACCTGCCGCTCAGGGGTGGGGGAAGGGGGGAGGAAATTAGGTCCCCCCCCTTATTTTACTGTAGGGCCCACACCCACCATTCGATGGTGGGGCCCCGGGGGGACAACATTAGGTCCCCCTCCTTATTAGTATTTAGGGCCCCCACCCCAGGGGGGAGGTCATTAGGTCCTTATTATAATTTAGGGCTCCCACCCCCTGCTCAGGGGTGGGGTCAGTGGGGAGGACATTAGGCTCCCCCCTTATTCTGATTTAGGGCCCCCACCCACCGCTCAGGGGTGGGGGCCCAGGAGGAGGACAATAGGTCCCCCCCCATTATTTCACATTAGGGCCACAGGCTTCTCACTGTTTAATAGACATGCCCCTACTCGCGGTATAGCGAGTAGGGGCAAAATTTACTAATACTAAGTCATTTTTACTTAGTATTAGTAAATTTTGGCTGAAAGACCAATTTAGGTCTTTCAGCCTTTTAATAGATAGCTCCCTAATACCGTGGGAATTAGGGAGTTATCTACTTATTCATTCCTGTCATTACATGACTGACTAAGTAACTTACATTTTATATGAATGTATGTTACTTGATTGTTTTAAGTGTTGCAAATGCAGCTGAATCCTGGCTATGTTTGAATACTTTTTATTTAAAATTGTATACAATGTAACATTCTTCTTCTTTCACTGGGTAAGTATATGAGTACTTAGGCAATACTGTGCTTCGGAACTTCGGCACTTTGACACTTTGGAACTTCGGCAACTAAAGGAACTTCGTCAATTCAGCACTTTGGAACTTCGGCAATTCGGCAGTTCGAACATTCGGAAGTACCAATTGCACATGTCTATTTACCATGGTCAAGTGAATACTCTCTGATTTTGGAGTCAGAGTATTATAGAATTACCCAATTCCACTTCATTCTATTGTCATCTTGTTTCTTTGAAAAGCCTTACAGAATGAAATAAGGGTGTAGGTTTCCAGGAGAATTGTGTGCGGTTTGCCAAGATTCTGTCTTTCCTAATAGCTGCAGAGAGTTAGGTAATTTCCATCCATTCCCCCTCAATTCTTTCTATCTTGATACTGTTCCAAATTCCAGTAATCTTCAGTGACCTTCACAGCCTAATCACTGAAATTGATTTTTTCTAAGTTATACCTTTGTTGTAAATTGGTCCAGACTGGCCTCTCTCTAAGTTAAGAGGTTAAATATCATGCCTATTGTGGAAACAAAACAGATTTGGGGATTTTCAATACAACCAAAATCAGTAAACGTATTTTTATCTTTAAAGTGATACTCCAGGCACCATAACAATTTATACTCCTAGTGCTTCTTGCACAGGTTATAGAGAATGAATGTCCCCAGTCTCTGTCTCACTGAACATAATTACTTTTAACAGCAGTGATTTGCAAAAAGTTTGGGATTTTATCCCTTTCTCGTAACAGTCAGAGCCTTGCTCTAACTGATTATCCATCTTTATTGATCTCGTACTTGGTAAAGTATTAATTGGAGTATAGTATTCAGATGTTAATGTTCTAGTGAATGTCTATGTGGAGATACACTTTTTTGTGGGTATACATTAGTTTACTAATGAGTTCATTTTAAACCCTAAGTCTCTGTGTTTGAAATCCTTACTTTGCCGTATAATGGGATAATAGTAGAAAAGTCACAATATAATGTATGCCAGTAAGCAGTGTAGTGCTGTAACTCAAAACGTCTGACTATTAGTGCCACACACATTGACCTCTCAATTGATTTGTTGGCTAAGTGCAGCAGGCAAACTTATATTCTTAATAACAAACGAACAATAAATAAATATCTAAACCAAACAGTATAATGCTGATTTCTCTATAAAAATGTTTTTTTTGTTTGCAAACATATACCTTATGACATCCATGAACTTGATCTAAAATTTAAATTTGGATATTTATTAAAACCAAGTGTGGGATTTGCACCAAATGGGATCTTCCAGTCCTGAGTAGTTTGGTGTCTCCAAAAAGAATTTCCCCTGAAAAAGTCATATATAAAGTGGAGAACTCAGATATTTATCAAATGCAAAAATTATCTAATTTTGTTTGTTCCAAATATTATCTAACCGTTTCTATCACAGAAAGGCTTGGACAAGCAAAACTCTTACAAAATTACTGCTGCCTAATTATTAGACATGTGCAATCTGTTTCGTTCCGGATGCAGTGCTGAAATGCTTTGGATTTCTGAAAAGTGGCAAAACAGGAGAGGGTTGGGGTTAGGGGTTGGGGTTAGGTTAGGGGTTGAGTTTGGGGTAGGGTTAGGGTAGAGTTAGGGTAGGGTTAGGGGTTGGGGTAGGGTTAGGATTAGGGGTATGGTTAGTGGTTGGGGTAGGGGTAGGGTTAGGGGTTGGGGTAGGGTAAGTGGATAGAGTAGGGTTAGGGTTAGGGTAACCCTAACCTTACCCTAACCCCAACTGTACTCCTAGCCCTACCCTAACCCTACCCCTAACCCTACCCCAAACCCCACCTCTACTCTAACACTACCCTAAACCCTACCCTAACCCCTATCTCTAACCCTAACTCTATCCTTAACCCTACCTCTAACCCTACCCCTAACCCTAAACCAACCCTAACCCTACCCTAACCCTAACCTAACCCTATCCATAACCCTACCCTTAACTCTACCCTAACACTACCCTTAAACCTACCCTAAACCTAACCCTACCACTAACCCTACCCCTAACCCTACCCTAACCCTAAACCATCCCTAACTCTACCCCAACCTAACCCTAACCCTATACTTACCCCAAGTCCCGAAGCGCCAAAGTTCTGAAGTTCCAAAGTCCCAAAGTTCCAAAGTGCCAAAGTGCCAAAGTGTCAAAGTGCCGATGTTCTGAAGTTTCAAAGTGACGAAGTTCCGAAGTGCCAAAGTTCCAATGTGTCGAAGTGTCGAAGTTCCCAAGTGCCGAACTGAACCGAAGTGCTGAAGTGCCGAACCGAAGTGCCGAAGTCCCGAATTTCAGAATGCTGAACCGAACCAAATATTTTTCCCATGCACATCCCTACCAATTATACCAAGTTGAGTTTTGTAACATCCAGGGCAAAATCTGTCTAACTAATTTCTGCCCTGCCATTACCTATCATCACTACTTGTTTAAAGGGTTATGTTGAAGGGAAAATGCATCTAGTATTAGAACCTTTTAAAATAATAATTCATTTTGTGTGATGTCAGATGTACTATATGTTTGTTTAAAGACCGAAAAAAAATAAATCCTGTTCCCTACCCCACCTGATATATCATGTCTTAAATTATGCTTGCTTGTTAAAACACATGTTCAGTTATTACAAAATATTTTATAAAGAGTCTGGATAGAATGTTCAGATAGGTCTCATTCATTTCAGTGGGGAATTATATAATAACTCATAATACATTTGTGGTCACATTAGTAAGCATAACCCAGTCATTACCTAGTTTGAATACACTGCAGGACAGGGCAGCTGGTAAGTTGTTACAAACTTGCAAACAAAGTATTTTGCATGTATTGTGCATAAACTGCATTAAAATGTGTTGTAGCTTCCATCCTGGCATGTCTCTATAATGGGGTGGAATAATAATACATATCTTTTAAGATCACTTCAAATATTTATGGGTTTTTTCACCTGGAAGAGGCATTGGGGCAAGGCTTGAAACATCTTCATCTCTTCAATTACATCTTTCGCGCAGCTTAGTCATGGCACAAAAATGGTGTCAAGAATAGCTTAATAGACAAAGAGACTGAAAGAGGCTGAAAATGACATAATTTCTTTGCTATACATTGCCTGTTAGCTCTGTGCCTTTCAATTTAAAAATAATATTTAGCCTGACAATGGAGATAGACAGTGTATGAACATAATGCAATGGTGGAGATGCATTTTGTTCTTCCAGCAAAACGGTTGTTTACCCAGTAATTACCCGTGGGCTGGTACTTACTGAGCATTCAACACAAAAGATCACAGTGTGGGTCACAGAAGTCAGAGTTTCTATATTTAAGACTGCTGGGGCTGTGGGTGAATAGAGTTGAATTTTCTAAACATTTCCATATATCCTTTCCATAAAAAATGTGACGTTAAACCATAAGCTATAAATGTCTTTTTAAGGTTTGTTCAGTGTTTCAGCGACATATTCTGCTGGGATTCGACTCAACGCTTCTAGGCGCTGCCTACCCACAGGTTCCTCTCCAGCTGTGATGCGAATTGAACTCTGCATTTCTACAACAATGTCATAGAAATACATTTAACCCCTGCTACACTGGATATTGGTGGAGAGTTTGTAAGCTGCTCTGTACTCTTCATTAATTATGATGTATCTTTATAATGACAAAGACAATGCAGGGTGATCAGTAACCAGCAGATCAAAAAGGGATAAGGGTGGTTACAACTTGCAGATGCAGTTCTGTAGCAGTTTGCAGAGACATTTTAATCCACGCGCTGAGTGTCACGTGGAAATAGCCAAACCCAAATTCTGAACTGAAGAAGAGTGTAAACTCTCAAAAGCTTGTCTTTTAATGTGTTGATAGGCAAAAATTCAGTTATATCTGTCTCTCTATCTATCTATGGCTCTCTCTCTCACACTCTCTCACTTGTCTGTCTGTCTGTCTTTCTATCTATGTCTCCCTCTCTCATTTGTCTGTCTGTATGTCTATCAATGTCCCTCTCTCTTCTATTTCTCTTTCTCATTTATCTGTCTGTCTGTCTGTCTGTTTGTCTGTCTATCGCTCTATCTATCTATCTATCTATCTATCTGTCTGTCTGTCACTCTGTCTGTCTGTCGGTCTGTTTGTCTGTCTATCTATCTATCTATCTATCTGTCTGTCTGTCTGTCTGTCACTCTGTCGGTCTGTCTGTCTGTCTGTTGGTCTATCTGTCTGTCGTATAATACTGCTATGTATGTATATAATGCATTATATTGAATCCTGCTGAAACTGCTTTGGGGCCCATTAAAGATCCTAAGAATTCCATTTACACCTTATTGTTTGTCACATTGCTTGAAATTCTGGTGATTCATCACGGCTAGAGAGATGCACCTGATCCCAATTCTCTTGATATCCCACTCGCTCTGTGAGCAGAATATAGCTAGCAATGCCTTTCATATTCTGTGAGGCCAAGGTGATAACTCTTTTGGGACTTAAGTCTTTCGCCTGCTGATGAATTCCTTTTTTTCTTTCTTAATGCTTTTTCTCTGTTTTCTTTTAACAGCCACCTGACTGCGGAGAAGGGTGTGGAATTACTGAAGGAGGTAGCTGAGATCCTGAAACAGCAAATTAATGCATTTAGTGATATTAGGTAGGTAGAACTGCATTTTATTCTCTGTTTTCTTGCATATCAATTAATTTGGAATTCCATAAGCCTGTCTCTTTTAATTTGTACTTAGACTGCAGATGGTCCTATTCTTTGAAAACTAAGAAAGAGCACAGAATTAATTAAAATTTGCACGGTAAAAAGTAACTCTAAATTCTGATATATGTATACATACAATGTATATGTTGCACTGAATGGTACAAAAAATGTCTTCAAATATTAAATATTGCACCAGTACTACTAGGCATGCGAAAGGGGTGGGTCCAGTTTGCTGAAGTGCTTTATGTGTGATGTGTGTGTCCTTTTTCTAATTTTTTCACCTTTTTTTCATTTTACCAAAAGTGCATAGATATCGGCATTTTTATAAATTAACCTTGTTACACGGCCCCTGACTTTCAATTAAACAACTGGTCCTGTTGCATCCTGGTTGTTTTGCTCACTAGAGCTTAACTCAAGAGGCAGCAATTGCCCAGAGCACCTGTCTTGCAAAGACTTCTCATTGAGCTGTATTGGGAAGTCTGTGATTGGACAGTAACAGAAAGTCTGGGCGGAGTTAGAAGGGGAGGGTTTGCAAAGGCTGCAATTAAGATATCTATTTTTTAAACGTCATTTTTTAATGAAGTTTTACAGAAACAAAAAAACAGTAAATTAGGGCAAAAGTGTGATATACAAACATGTCCAGCAGCACATTTACCCAGCACAGTCTGACTCTAAAAAAACCAAAAACAAAATAAAAACAATATCTTTAGATGCCTCATTGGGAACCAATCTAAAGGGCAGCACAAATAATAATTGCCCTCCCAATGTGAAGCCATGTTTGGGCACAATACTGATTAAAGAAACAAAAATAGCTCAGCCTGAAAGAATGAGAGTCTTCCTCTTTGCGACCTTCCTATAGCAATACTCAACCTACTGAGTGAGTCTAAAATGTCCGATAGCAGGCGGGAATAAGATTGCATCTCACAATCTCTGTTGTTTTGGACTTCTGGGAACAGTGGGGAGAGGCAGCCATCTTGTATGGGGCAAGATCGCAGTAGAAGCCCTATTTTCTTCTCGCGGAACCCTGAAACACTAACTGGGAAACACTACCCTACAGGAAACATTTAAAACATACCATAATAAATAATAGCAACTTTGATGAATTTAATATTCATTGTGACTACATTTGTAGTAGTTTTATTAAAAAAACTAAATAACTCATTTCTGGGATGCACACCCTAATGAGTGAATAATAAACACATACAGACAATCACGGTTGCATTGATTAATGGATGCACAGGGTGCGTACTATGTCAGTCTTGTATTACAGATTTTTCTAAAGCCCTTGTAGTGTGTAGAGTATCGTTTGCTATTAGAAATAATTGTTTTTTCATTAAAGTCCAAAATAAGTTATTCTGAAAAATTCTGGAACCTAGCTACATTCACAACTATGTAACTATTATGTTCGTTCATATTGATTCAAAATTTATGAATACATTCTACTGTTGAATTTATACACCAAAATGAAGAGAGAATTGAAGATTTGATGCCAAAACTGAGGAATAGGGAAAAAGTATACAATCATACACAATGTACTTTCTTTGTCTATGCAACACAAATGATATTAAGCGTGATAATCTTGTTGTGAGCATCAATAATATCCTTGAACCGATACTTAAATATGTCTTTGCCCATGGCCGAGAGAGAATCGTACTTTAACCTTGTTGCTCCAGCAATGCTGTCTTCGAATCTCTCACATACCCTTTAGGCATGTAAGATAAAACAAATGGTGTAATATTATGAGAGAGAGAGAAGGAACAGTAAATGAAGGGAAAATGTACTCTTCATCTAAATGTTAGGTTGAAAAATCCAATGGGCAGTAATCATTCTCTATAACCAAGTTACCGAGCTCCCTGGGCAAAGCCTTGTAATATTGTCTGCATTAATGAATTTAATGTGTGCGCATGAGATAATACGGTTTGCACCTCGCTTTTCAAAGAGAAAAAATGCAAGACATTGAATCTTTGATTCTAAATTATCTTTCACTTACTTGATTTCCTATTAATTGTTAACATGCACATGGAATTACCTTGGTATAGAATGTGCCTTTAATTATTTTTCTAATCAATCCAGAAGTGGTGTATGCAATATATGTAGCGGTAATTGGATTAAAGGGACACTCCAAACACCTAAAGCACATTAGCTTGCTGAAGTGCTTTATGTGTGAAGAGTGTATCCTCTGTTTTTCATTTAGCAAAAAGTGCAGATTTCAACAGAAATTGGCACATTTATAAATTAACCTTGTTTCACTTCCTGGCTGTCAATAAGACAACCAGTCCTGTTACTTCCTGGTTTGGTTAGCTCAGTGGAGCTAGACTCAATAGCTAGCAATTGCCCGGAGCACCTGCCTTGCAAAGACTTCTCAGTGAGCTGCAATGGAAAGTCTGTGATTGGACAGCCACAGAAAGTCTGGGCGGGGTTAGAAGGGGAGGGTTTGCATAAGCTGCGGACAAGAGATGTCTGCAGTTTAAAAAAAAAAAAAATGTATAATCAAATGCATTTGTGTTTTCATTGGGGATACACTAAAAGAGTGCTTTTAATTTTATTTAAATTGTGTGGGGGCAGTAAAGCGTCCCTTTAAGGTAATTCCAGTTTTAAGGAGCATTAGGTGTTTTTTTCTGGTTCTTTTCTTTATAAAACAATAAACTAATGGACAGACAAACTAACTGACAGACAGACAGTTAGAAGCTAGTTTTGGGGAAAATTCAGCACAATGCCACGGCACGAAACAACTTCAGTGCAACAGTGTCATTTATATCAGTGCTATTGGCTCCATTTCAGAGCTCTCCATCACTTGGATAATAAATGCTGCGCATATGATTACAGTCCCAGCAGTCTGCTGACCCCCTGGCGTCTGGTGTAAAGGTTAAAACAAGTCTAATTACTGCCGGCCAAGAAAACTGATTACGTTCTCCTGGTGTAAAGGTGGAAAGCAAGATGAAAATAAAAAATCATGTTTTAGTTATAGCTTTTCTGATTAACCTTTAGACAAAACACATTTATATTAGATTTCGCTTGCTTTGTGAAAGCATTGCACATGTAATATAAATACTCGAAGCAAACATTCCAATAATATCTATGGAGATTTCAATCTCTCGGAGAAGCGATATATACATTGCAGCTAATAAATAGCTGGAAAATGATGCCATTAACACTTTCTACTCCAATATTGTGAATGAAGTGAAAATATTGTAGAAAATGTAGCTCTCTTTGTTCCAGAGCAGGCTTCCTCAAACTCCGGCCCTCCAGATTTTGAACTACAACTCCCATGATTCTCAGCCTATCTATTTCATTCATAGAATCATGGGAGTTGTAGTTCAGCAACATCTGGAGGGCCGGAGTGTGGGGAAGCCTGTTCCAGAGTAATGTTTAACACTGTAGAGATACACGTTTTTCCGTCAGGGCTCCATTCTGTCCCTCTGCATCTCTTCAAGGTCCTGACAATTACACAGTAAAGTTTGAAGGAGAAACTTTACTGCTACAATGTAACAGTCAGGGAAAGGGGAGGCACGAGAGAAGGCCCTGATATTACTCAGTAGACAGCAAATCCCTACGGATGCTTGGAAAGACATATAGTTTGTGTAATGTAGGTGTGCATTTTCCACACATATAGACATTTTTTATTCGATTGGCATTGTTAATAAATATATTTCCGTAAATGCTGAATGGACAATTTAAACAATGAAACATGAAAATTGTGAATTTACTCTACTAATATGTACAACTATATTAATATTGTTTTTAATACTATTAATAAATTAGATTAATGTTTTGTGCCAGTAGCCTGGAACAGTTCCAGGATTCTACCACAGAATTAACATGCTCTTTAAAGAATTCTGATGCTGACTATGGAATTGACCTCATTCAGGGGGAGAGATATCAACAGCCCTCTAACACTTCATTTACTCTAATAGCCATTAAAACAGCCAACCTAATGCCAAATAGAATTTTCCTAAATGTATAATAGCTTAAGATGATCTAATAAATACCAGAACGCAGTTTAGACTTGCCCTAAACCTCGCTGCACAGGTACAATCACAAGCAGGAACAGCAAAGCACAGTTCTCTGTTGTAACATGAAAAGAAAAAATATATACACATTAAAATACATTAAAGGATCACAGACATGTATTCCTGACCCTACAGTGTTAAAAACACCATCTAGCCCCTCCTTGCCCCCTAAATATAGTATAATCTTACCTTTATTTCAGTCTTCTGCTGTTGGCTCTGCTGCTGATCTGCCTGCTTGGCTGAGATCATCAGAAGTGTTGATCTGAGCCAATCACAATGCTTTCCCATGGGATTGGCTGAGACTCTCAAGAAGGCAGATCAGGGGCAGAGCCAGCACAAGCCAAATACAGCCCTGGCCAATCATCATCACCTCATAGAGATGCATTGAATCAATGCATCTCTATGAGGAAAGTTCAGTTTCTGCATGCAGAGTGTGGAGACACCAAATGGCAGTGCCGCTCACTGTGCAGCACTGCTCCAGGAAGCACCTCTAGTAGCCATCTCGCCAAAGACCCTACAAACATTATGGAGAAAGTGGATGGTGGAGAAATTAACAGCAGATTTGAGAGTTCCTCACTGCCGGCTTTGCTTGCAGACACATTCCGTATCCATTACACATATTTTCTCAGCTGGCTTAGTTTGCCATGCCTATCATCCTTATTGTTTCAGTCCTTTTAGAATTCTATATGCTTCATCTCTTTATCGAACAGCACTGACATATATTGTTAATATATACATTTTATTACTACTACTAAAAGACTACATGCCTTGTTTGATCAACTCATGTAAGTATGTATCGATCAGAAATTTTAGTGAGAATTCACAGTGAAAGGTCAGAGTAGCTGAATTTTTCCAGTTCAGCTATTTTGAAATTAAAGGGTTACTCTGATCACCATGACCACTTTGGTGATTTGAAGTGGTTATGGTGCCTGGAGTCTGTATGCGTAGAGTTTCTCTATGAAACACTGCATGTATGGAGTTTAACCTCTCCAATGCCAGAGGTGTAACTCCACCTTCAGCAGTGTCATTGGGGTGTCATCACCCCAAACGATGGGAGTACCACTGGGAATTCTAGGCACCATAACCACTACAAGAAAATGTAATGATTATCGTGATTGGAGTGTTGTGGTGCTTGGAGCCAGAACTGATCCTGGGATGTGGACTGCCCAGGTGCTCTGTAAAAAGGCAGAGTGCAGTGTTAGACTCTGCCCCTCAAGTAGTTCACACCCCTCTTATTAGGCCCTGACCCCATATGATCAGCACCAGGTGGCAGATGGGGCAGAGCCTAATGAGAGGGGGCAGGATCTATCTGAGGGAGCGCTGCACACCCCGCCTATATACAGAGCACCAGGGCGGTCTGCACCCACCCAGGATCAGCTCTGCTTTGAGTGTTATTTTAAGGTCTGTTATATACATAATGTTTCCTGTCGATATTCTGTATATTGTTTGGAAGTGGTTGTTAGGGTGAGGGTGGTTTACCTTGTACCCTGTGTCCTTTCAGTTCCCCCAAGAAATCAGTAATTGCAGTTAAGCTAGATTTCACAATTTAGCAAGAACTGATTGATTTACAGAAACTGGCCTGTGAATTTATATTAGCTTTTTAAAAACACAGTTAGAAATAAATAAATAAATATTGCTTGCCGAGTATAGTTTAACCACATTTAGAAAAAAAAATTCTTCTTAATATGTTTTGTTAATGGTTATGTAGCTGTCAAAAATATCCATTATTTCTTATTACATCATTACAGGCCATTAAAAGGACATTAACATACTGATGTAATTATGCGAGCTGACTTAATATGAGTACGGTCATGATTTGATCATCTAATTTTTAGTAGCCATATAGCCTGTTGTGATTGATAGTGTACAAGTATCCAATTCATGTAGGTGTTGGCATTCAGCTTAATGTCTATTAAAACAGAATGCTTTCTGAACCCCTTTTATGTTTTATGACTTTTGGACACGGTGGTCGAATGGCTTTTAAATCTCAATTAAATTCATTCACTGCTGCTGAAGTGACATACAAGGTAGTTTGCCACGTTCCAGAGGAATCACACGGAAACGTGTCTTGTAGATATTTTGGATCGAATAGTTTCCAGATGATAAACTGTTGCACATGAAGGTAATCATGGGCCTAGAATACTTTTGTGGGGATGGATTGAAATTGACGTACTAAACCTGCCCTGGAAAACTAAATGGTTGTTGTTCTAAGTCCAATAATAAAGTGTTTTTGTTTTTTTTTAAGATTCCAACCTTTTTATTGCTTCTTGTGGCTGTTCCAGCACGTTCCACTGATACAATACGAGCTGAAGGCAGACAGAGTTAGTATAGCTAAACTGCATTTAACAATTGGTCTTACGTTATCACAAAATACAATCCACTATGGTGATTTGGCCATTATAAGCGAAAGGAATTGTCTGCTAGAACACGTCTTGCTGTCCGATAAATTATAGAATATCTGAAACCGTCATCTAGAAAATATATTTATTATTATTTTATTTTTTAATTCTTTATTTTATTTGTGCATAGGTTAAACAAGCAGATTTGCACTGCCACAACAGCTGGTGCAAACAGATGTTTAGACATTTGATAACATTAGTATGGCCTCAAGAACATTGCACTTTTTTTTTTTTTTATAGAGGGAGTAAAGAGGATTAAAATGTGCGCCTACATGTCACATCAATAAACAGTAAATACTTGTAGACATGAGAGATAGCATGTAGGTGTAAGGATTTTAGGTCTCCTCCGCCCCCCGCTCCGAGAGCAGATGCGGCCCTATGGTGTGACTCCATGTACAGGACTCCAGGGCCCCTTCGATTCATGCGGTAGGCCTCGCTGAGCAGGAACCCCCTCACCGCAAGATGTGTACTTGCATGGTTTGCGTCCTCTGGAGTGTTGGTCAGAGACATGATGGCAGTTTTGGTGTATAGATTATGCCCCTGCAGTCTCACTGTTCAATTCTATACCATTTAGGAGTTAAATCTCATTGTTTATGCTGCCCTAGTCACACCTCCCTGTATGTGACTTACACAGCCTTAATAAACACTTCCTGTGAGTGAGATTTAATGTTTATACTTCCTTTATTGCTCAGTGTGTTTAATTTAGAATTCCTTATGCCCTGCACTGTAAATAGCTTGCTAGACATTGCAAGGGCCTCATGTGTGTGATTAAAATTCAAGTTACAGACCAGGAGATAAAACACTTTTAAAGTAAGTAACATCTGATTGAAAATGAAACTAATTTTTCATGTAGGCTGTGTCAGTCCCATCCAGGGGAGATGTGGCTAGGGCTGCATGAACAGAAACAAAAGTGATTTAACTCTTAAATGGCAGAGGACAGTGAGACTTCAGAATCATGATCTATGCATAAAAACTGCTTAATTAAGTTAATGTTTTTTGGGTGACTATAGTGTCAACTTAAAGTCTATTTGTGCTGTTGCCAAGACCTCTACGCTGAGAATAAATGTCAGTGAGGGGTCTGGAAGGTGTAGAGGGCTTTATTAGAGTGTCTGTTGTCTATGTCAGTCATAGAGAAGTCAGAAATGTGAGTCTTCCCATCACCATATCATTATATTCCAAAAGGCACAAATTTAACAATAAAGAGAGCCCAATGATTTCTTTATGTATTTAAGCCATGATTTTGCAACCACACATACCGTATTTCACTGCATAATAGTCGCCAACCATGGTTTTTCATTCCAAAAATAGGTTCAAATTCAATTCATCATGTAATAGTCGCATAATTGACCATTGCTGTTTTTGTTGTTATTCTGGAAAACTGATGGCGAATATCCTACTGATCTTAGACTGAAGAGAGGGTTTATTACCCTATCAGTTTATTTTATTTAATGGCATATTATCTGCGTAATGATTTAAGAAATGACAAGAGGACAGGGATCAGGATCAGAGTTTACGTAATGCATTAGAAAATATGCTGTGTTACGTTTTTAGCAACTATAATGTTATCAGCAACTGTTACAAAACTGTTAAAAAAAAACCAAAGCTTTGCATGTATAATATTGCAAAAAATAAAGATTCACGTAATGGTTGCACACCACATAATGGTCGCAACCCCATTTTTAAGGAAAGGAATTGGGAATAAAATCTGCGACCATTAATCGGTGAAATACGGCATTTGCCTTTTGCAGAGACTCCACAATAGAATTATATTTATATAGATAGCCTGTACCAGGGACTTTTGAAACATATTATTAAGTCTCTGCATATTCCCATATTTAAAAGGACAAAGTTGAGTCATAAGCGTTACAAATATGTCAAATGCAATAACTACTGCAAGAGTAGAGAGCACTGGGGAAAGTGCTCGGCATGTTTTTTTCTCTGAAGCTTTGGAGATCTATAATGAAGTTTGAATAACTTGTATTCCGATCCGAAAACTGGTTCTTACTGACTTATGTATATTTCACATATGCAGCTAGTAAATTCTAAATAAACCATGTGCCCATAAAAGCTTTTAGTTCATGAGCTTTCCAACGGATTCAATACTGTTAGAAAAAATATATATATTTATCTACAGACGTAACCATTAAAGTCTATGAGAATTTTAGTGCAAAAATCACTTAACGTTAGTGAATCAGTTGGAAAGCTTATTAAACCATGGCCACAGTCTCATTAACATATTTGACAACAATTTTATTTATTTATTACTGGCATTTATAAAGCTCCAACATATTCCGCAGCGCTGTACAACTGGGAAAGACAACGCAATAAGAACAGACCGATACAACAGGAAGAGTGCCCTGCCCGTGAGCTTACAATCTAAAGGTTAAACTGGGGAGATGAGACAAGTGGTAGCAGGGGGATTTGTATGTGATAGCTGAGAGAGTTAATAGTATAACTGCAGCAGCTGACAGCATGTGAAGGGAACGAGAAGGTGATTGGCTGTGGTTCCAAACAGCTGGAAGAGCATGCTACATGGGTAGAAGGAACCAGAGTTGGCAGGAGAAGGGGAGGGTGGGTCATTAGAGCTGAGTAAAAGTAAAAGGCTTTGTAGCAGGGATGGATGGTGATTTGGGACTAAGAGGAGGAGAGAGAGAAAACAACCCCTTAAGGACACAACTTCTGGAATAAAAGGCAATCATGACGGTATATTTCCGTCATGTGTCCTTAAGGGGTTAAAAGGAATTTACAGCTGGGAGTGGCAAGCGGAGGGGGCTGAAGGGTGTGGGGGGGGGCCTGGATGCGGCCTGGTGGAGGGGGGGGGGGCGGGGGAGAATGGAGAAGGCAAGCAATTTGTTATAAAAAAGTAAGTATTTGCCAACCAAAATTAGAACAGTCAGATTATTAATAACTACATCTAACACCAAGTGCAAATATTACAGTAGTAAATTATATGTAACAATAGTAGTGTAATTATAGTAAAGTAATAAACTAATAAAAAAAAAAAAAATCCGGTTGAATATCTTCTCCATCTCACTCCGTACCTTACAGCTGCAGTATTCAAAATGAAAAGGCCTTCATGCAGGGATGGGTGATGATTTGGGACTTACAGCTGCAATGTTCAAAATTAAAAGTCCTTTTCATTTTAATTAATTTCAATGCATGAAGTTAATGCGGATGAATATATTGCCATTTTTATATTAGGTGTCATTACTACAAGCAATGTATAGCTGGGTAACAGAAAGCAAAGGGCTTTATTCTTGAAATTGCATACTGTATACTACACTGTGCATACTTTAAAAAAAAAAAAAATTGGTCTACAAGCACCTACGTAGTTCCACCTCCTTTAACTAGAGCACAGAGTTCTAGAGTTACTTTCAAAACATTTGGAAATTCCTCCATAGCCACAAGCACATAGGCTGGCGTTTCAATAACGTGACACAGTAATTGTAATTGTTTGTGAGTGACTTTCTACTGCAACATTGTAAAAATGTAGATATCAATGAAGGTTGCATCATAATGATGAGAATACAAGCAAGATTCCAAGTGAAGGAGTTTAAGCATGCGTGGGATAGGCATAAGGCTATCCTAGCTATAAGATAAGGCCAGGGACTAATGAAAGTATTTAGAAAATTGGGCAGACTAGATGAGCCGAATGGTTCTTATCTGCTGTTACATTCTATGTGTACATGTTTAATATAAGAAACACAGATACCCTTTTAAAATGAGATGGAAAGGGGTCGTGTGTGACATCATATATCTCTGCAAAGTTCATTAGTGTGACCTACACAGCCTGATGGAACATTCACATTGATCAAGGCATTCTTTAGAGACACAGAGTCTGATTTACTAAACTCCGCTGCCACCAATGAAAACAAGCAAACCTTATAGTGTTATCAGCACTCTCTTTACTGTCACTTGTTATCACCTCCAAGGACATCATACATACATAATAACCTGGCTGTCTGGTCACACTATTAGCACTCACTGAGACCTGGCTTTCCCCCTCTGATACCGCTACTCTGGCTTCTTTATGTTTCGGTGGACTACAATTCTCCCACACTCCCAGACTCAACTGTAAAGACTGCGGTGTAGGCATCCTTCTATCCCCAAAATGTACTTTTCAACCTATCCTCCATGCTCCTGCCCTATCCTTTACTTCCTTTGAAGTTCACACTGTCCGCATATTTAAGCCCACTCTTTTAAGAATTGCCATCATCTACCCTCCTCCCGCCCCCTCCTGGGTCATCCTAGGCTATTTGTTGAACACTTTTCTTTCTTGCTACCCCACTTTCTCTCCACTCCTCATACTTGGGGACTTTAACATCCCAATCAAAAACCTCAACTGCCCTGATACCTCCCGTCTGCTCTCTATAACCTCCTCCTTCAGCCTCACACAGTGGTCTACTTCAGCAACTCATACAGCAGAAAACACTCTTGACCTCATCTTCACCAATCTCTGTACGACCTCTAATCTCTCCAATGTTCTTTTTCTTTTATCTGACCACCATCTGCGTGACCACTGGCTTATATCTGGTTGTGTTGGCATGTGAAATATGAGCTGATAATTTTTTTATTTTAACGTTTATCTTTTATATTTTAAGATTGGATGTAGTATTACATATACTGATATTTCAATGATCCCATCAGGTCAACACGATACAGCATTCCTTTAAATACATTTTGAACCCCACATCCATTCAGTAACCAAACAAAATGCCAAAGTGATTAAACACAATATCATATTTATTTAAGCCATGATATTCCATAAAAATGATAAATAAGCTTGTTCCAGGTCACTAACACCCATGTGCGTTTCGCTCTAAGTCAACATGTCAGATCAGCGGGTGGTGGATTGTGTAGTGTTTGCTCTGTGTTTACCATCATCACACCTCAAATAGCTAATCAGCAAGTGGTTTAGACACACTCAGCCTCAATGCTAAACCAGCCTTCTGTCTTTCCACTTTATCATAGTGATTGATTATGACATCTTTTGGTGCTGCAATAAATGTGAACACATGAAAAAAAAAATAAAAAAGATTGGAAGCCTTGGGGGATAACTCAAACTGGCTGTCAGGTTTATATATATATATATGTTGATACTCTACCACTTTCTAGGTAACTATACACATCTATCCTTAACCTTTATTTAATTAGACATCGATATGTTGTTCTACAGAGCATGAATAGCAGTGTCAATACAGAAGAGCTTTCAGAGAACACAATATGAAATGCTACATTTATGAAATGTACCTTTTCTTTAGTTTATGTGCGTAGATGCTCAGTGCAAATGATCATATCTGCTTTTGTTCATGTGACGGAGTAGTATTATAGGATATAAACGATTCCCTGAAGTATTATGTAAAGAATATGTTTTTATACTGCAGCCAACACAACGAATCAAAGACCATTGGATGTGACATCAATAATAATAACCAAGCAAAAATGAAATATTAATATGCAAGATGTTTATAGAGCACTTACACTGAAATGTTCTACATAAACACAGTTGCTCAACAATATATCTGATATATTCTGGTATTTAATATATTTGTTGATCTAACAGGATTGTGTCTGAGAGTTCCAATTTATTGATTGCTGTTCTTCAGCGGACTTATATTGTCCACCAGGCAGAGGGCGTAAATGATAAGGGTTCGTCTTCTTTCAACTGGATCAAATATGCCCTATTTGACCATTATACTCATATTGAACAAGGCCTAATTTACATCATGAACAACTGCAGGCACAGAATTCCCGAGGATTACTGCAATCCGTGGTCTACTAAACTGGCTAATGGATTGCAGGGCAAAACTTACAAGGAAAGGTTAAAGGAACTTAACATGTATAGCTTGGAGGAAAGACAGAAACAGTTAAATACATAAAGGGAATCAACACAGTAAAGGAGGAGACTATATTTAAAAGAAGGAGAATTGCCACAACAAGAGGACATTAGAGGGGCAAAGGTAAAAAAATATTATCAGGAAGTATTACTTTACTGAAAGGGTAGTGGACGCATGGAATAGACTTCCAATGGAAGTGGCAAGTGGTTAACACAGTGAAGGGGTTTAAGCATGCGTGGGATAGGCATAAGGCTATCCTAACTATAACATCAGGCCAGGGACTAATGAAAATATTTAGAAAATTGGGCAGAGTTGATGGGCCGAATGGTACTTTTCTGCCATCACATTCTATGTTTCTATGTTTCTAATTCCCCCTTCCAAAAAACAAAAACGTGACTGTTTAAATATATAAATATTTGCATATCTATCTATCTATCGATAGATAGATATACAGTGGTACCTCGGTTTGCGAATTTAATGCGTTCTCCGGTATTTGTATTGTGAAAAATGTGTAAAACCGAAACGTGGCTTCCCATAGGAATGCATTGAAAACCAATTAATCCATTCCGGAGGTCAGAAAAAAGTCAAAATGAGCTGGCATGGAAACCAACCCACAATGCCGAACACACAGTAAAAGGCATGCAAACAACGAAACTCAGCTCCCTACCTTTCCACCACTTGAGAAATGGTCCAAAAAAGTTCAAAAAAGTCTCAAAACCACTGCAAAAATTTCCAGAATAGCTCTTAAACTTGATGCTTAAACCGCTCCAACAGCTTCACACCCGACGCAATGTGCTACCCACAGACTCCAGCATGCACGGGGGAGGCGCTATAAACCTCCCAGGCGCAATGCATCTTGGGGAAACTTGCTTTGTATTGCGAAAAAAAAAAATCAGAATCCAAGGCATTATTTTTAATGGATTTTTATTTGTAAACCGAAAATGATGTTAACCGAGGCGTTTGTAAACCGAGATACCACTGTAGAAATATACATACACATATGTAGAGTACATGTATGTATGTACATGCTTGTATAATGTGTGCTCATGTGTAGTAGTGTGTAAGTATGTATGCGTGTGTCCGCATGGTGATGTTCACATTCATAAAAAGAAAAAGTACACAGAATTCAAAAATTCTCCAATAGGTATAGTCATTTATAGTCATTTATGTTGGGCACCTCTTAATGTCCCTACATCTACCCTTGAATGCCCAAGAAGCATCCTCTATCACACCATTGGGGTTCACCTACAACGTCAAAAGGACATTCCCGTGGTCTACTTGTCTCACTATGGCGTCACTGCTTCTTCAACTGAAATTATCAATGCTGATATTCTCAGTCAATCCAATGATTCCCCATAGGGAAGCATTTGGAGACTAGTGCTTATGTCCTAATTTTTTCTTTTAGAAAAATATTAAAGTTGCTAGTTTAGTTTGAATAATTGTCGAATATAAAATAATGTTTTAAAATTCTTGTATTAAAACATATTTGCAATGTACGTCTGTGTTAAGCCTACACACAATTTATCTTAGTTTGCATATGTATAATTACCAATATTATTGTAAAGTGCTCCGAATAAGGGTCCTATACATGCAAAATAATATAAGAAACACAGATACCCTTTTAAAATGAGATGCAAAGGGGCTGGCTAAGGAGTCGGATTTGGGGGTGCTGCCAACATATTGCCTGTGGGTAAATACAGATGAATTGCTTATATGTACACAAAGCTTGCAAATATATATATAAAGCACGCAATATATGGGTTTGATAAATTGAGGATGCTGGAGTTTAGAGGTGTGACATCATATATCTATATTCATTAGTGTAACCTACACAGCCTGATGGAACATTCACATTGATCAAGGCATTCTTTAGAGACACAGAGTCTGATTTACTAAACTCCGCTGCCACCAATGAAAACAAGCAACCTACACAGCCTGGTGGAACATTCACAAAAAAATTCACTTTGGCTGAATTGATTTCAAAAAAATATATAATAATTTTCAGATTTGAAGAATTTCAGCTGAAAAAAATTTGGTTTGCGCTGAATAATTTCCTTTCAATCAGAAAATTTCAGAAAGCACAAAAATCAAGGAAAAAAGATGCTTATAATGTCCCTTTCATAAAAAACCCCCCCAAAAAACCCAAATCACCTCTCAAACTGTAAATTAGTGATTCAAGGTTGGTATTGAGTGGCATAACTCCTGTATGTTAGTGAGCCGGGGTGGCAAATGCCCCCATTGCCTGTTCTCCCATGCAGGACCTGTAGATTATCACTGGCCAACACAATCTATTTTTCTGACTATAGGGGTAATTCTTGAAACATAAATTTTCCCTCCATTTCTAAGTATCTCTGATGAGGAACACCTTAAATATATCATTTGTACTATTTAGTGAATGGAATTGCTGTGACTGTAATGTAACAGGGGAAGATGTTCATTTTAATTGTTCTTTGACATTGAAAAGATCTTTTAGGCTGTAAAAAGCAATACTTATCTGTAATTTGGGGGAAATGTTATGAACTACGTTTGTCTGAGTGTATGATTTTTACCTGCTGTTTTCTGTCTCCACATCTTCCTCTTTCTAGAAAGGGAGGTGGAAAATGTGACATGTTTAAAGGGGGTTCTGTATAAAGAATGATTGTGGGTCAAAGTTCTACAAATGGAACAATCATCAAGCTTTTTTTTTTGATTGCTCCATTTTTAGAGCTTTTGCAGCACAATTGGTCTTTATTCAGAGCCCTAATTAAACATACTTCTTAGTGTTTCCGTTTTTGAAGGTGCCAAAAAGACCGAACGCATAAAATTCCCCTCAGTACAAACAGAACACTTACTGTTGTACATCACCTGCATATCTCAAGTAGGACTTTGGAAAGGTGCCCCAGCTCGGGGGTGCGGTGGAGGTGAGGTATACTTACCAGATACTGTCTCCGTGGGTGCAACCATCTTCTTTCCTCAGCTCCTGACACTTCATCCATCAGCAACCCACCACAGTGCTATTGTCTCACGCATGCACGAGAGTGCAATATTGAGGTTTCTGGATGTTGCTGCAAGACCGTGGGATCCTGCATAGACCATGCCTCCATAGACCATGCCTGTTGATTCCTCTTGTTCATGAAGAATTACTATGTGTTGTCAATGTCCTCTGAGTTTTACTAAAGTTATTAATAAATGTGCCTTGATCAACAGATGTTTATACTATTTTTTCTATAGTTTTCTCTTTCTGCTGCCAATTAAGAAATGTGCATTCCCAAAGCTAGATGCAGATCTACATAAATGCCCACGAGCAGAATATTTGAGCATTGCTATTGATATTACTCTATACTTCTAACTGTATGTCCAGAAAAGTATGATTTCTTTCTTTTTTTTTTGTATGTTTTGTTTTCTGTTTGTTGCACAGCTCTAAAAGTGGAGCAGTCGCTATGGAAGTCAATGGAACTATTCTAACATCTGCTCAGTGTTTTGAACTTGTCTAATGTCTGAAAAACCGTCTAGTAATAATTGTACACACCTCACTTGTTTTCCTAAATCAACAAAATAGAACTGGCATGCTTCAAGGTGCTCATTAAGAATATTTTAATCTTTTTTTACCTTTTCCCCTGCTGTGATCATCACCACTAAGTCCCTCTTTATTGAAAGAAGCACGTGACTAAATGTTGATATAGCGGTTGATGCCCCAATAACTCTAAAACGTTGCTGGATGACTTTTTAAATTTTGACATGAAGCCCTTCCACATTGATATTGTAAGATATTATCATGTTACTTGGTTATCATGCTAACACTGCTCTAGCATTGAGTTAAGTCGGAACATTTGCAAAATATACAATACAGATCACATCAATCATAAATATACATTTATATGTTTTGAAACAGCTACAAATATCAGCATGTGGAGCGAAACAAAAAATAAACATGGAGCCTTGCTTACCAAATATGTGCTCTTCAGAGAGCAGCTGCTAAACCACAATCTACCCGCTTTCTACTCCCATGGCTACGATGGTATTTGTTCTAGATACGCTCTATTTTTTCTGTTTGTCATTTTTATCATTTATGACCTTCCATCAGCTAAGATCATGAAGGCTTCACCTTCTTCATGCCAAGGCTTTAAACAAATGCCATTATTTTATGCCAGTCCTTGTCTGATATCTGACTGTCATTAAGGGTTAATAGGTACACAAATTGTGTAATGTTTCTTTACTATTCCTTCTTTTTTCTAACTAGAAAAGATTTATCATCATAATATATCCGAATATTGCAGTTAATCATTCACTTAAATGAATCTGTCATGCTTGACATACAATTTATTTAATCGTTTGGTTTATGGTACATTGAAGGACAGTGTTTGGATAGGACAGTGTTGCATGTGAGAGGTGAATAAAATCTTTGCATTCTTTGCAGTCCATTAAGAATTTTCTTCTATTTTACACAAAAGTTACTTGAAATGTTATGCTTCCCGGTGGGAAAAAACGTCACTTGTCTCTAACCATATATTAAATATTGAAAACTTGAAGGGCAGAAAGAAAATGGAAATAAATGCAGTAAATACACGAGTATCTTATGCCCATAATGAGTTTATTCTCACTCATGACAGCCATATATATAAGCTCATTGAGCAGGGCCCTCAACCCTCTGTTCCTGTCCATCTGGTCTGGTTGCAATTACATGTCTGTTAATCCACCCACTGCAAAGCACTACAGAACTTGCTGGCACTATATAAATAATAAAAT
This sequence comes from Pelobates cultripes, assembly GCA_933207985.1. Lineage (NCBI taxonomy): Eukaryota > Metazoa > Chordata > Amphibia > Anura > Pelobatidae > Pelobates > Pelobates cultripes. The sequence goes on along the minus strand of OW240915.1, from coordinate 21,938,993 downwards.
AATAATTAGAATAATAATATGACATATGAAACCCATATATTAGGTACTGGGTACTATGGATTTAATTATTCATTTGACACCTATGGCACTCACATATATAACATATAACAACCATACATTGCTGTGGCGACCACCCCAAGAGAAGAGGGGTTTCCGCCGCCAGAGATGTCTTTTCCCCCTAGTGTGAGTAATGCCATAGTATTCCCAAGCAGTAATCCAAGCAGTAATAAAGCAAGCATAGCTGTTCCCTACAAGCACGAGACGAGGCTTTGTGTTGAGGGTAAAGTTGAACTGTTTTAACCCCTTAAGGACACATGACATGTGTGACATGTCATGATTCCCTTTCATTCCAGAAGTTTGGTCCTTAAGGGGTTAATGGTAGCCTTATATGCAAGTCCCCATGCAAGGGGTATCTGATTACACTGCTTAGAACGTTGATAAGTGCGGTTTACGGCAGTGTGAAGGAGGTCAGACAGGTCAATGAGCGGCACACGACTGTTCTGGGTGGTCTGTCCATTCGGTACATAGTTCGGTATACGAACCAAATGGGTCAATCTGTTCGGTGAGGTTCGTATACCGGATCAGTTAAAGTAAAACAATCATTCAGGGACAGGGGGATCTGTTACAATTGCAAACCCAACGTTTTACAGAATTCCCATCTTCAACTACTGGCCAAGTGTGGTAACAGGGGAACATCTGCTCCTTTAGTAGCAAAGACTTCTTTCTTTCTTTCTTTCTTTCTTTCTTCTCCCCTGTGTGTGAAGTACAGAATAAAAGGTGGTGAGTGAGACACAAATGTAAATAATTTTTTTTGTAACCATCTTGTGACATTTCAAGGAACTCTTCCTCTCGACCTCTCCCCCAGTACTGGAGCATTTGTCTAACAAAGGGCATAACTGCAGTTGTGAAAATCTTCCCTCTGCCTTCTTCTACCCCTGCAAAAAATCCTAAGCACATTAGTGGTGTCTTACATTCCTTATGGTGAATATCCTCATGCTGGTGTGACTTTTTAACTTCGAAATAAACCTGAAAAATAAAACACACTAACATTTTGATAGAACAAATCTCTTTGAAGAATTATATTTAACACCATTTTCTAACTTAAACAACATTTCACCTACCTTTCTCACTGTTCAGATGCCCTTTTTAATGTAAATTGCAATAATAATAGCCATCTGTAATAAGAAGTATTACTTTCAGAATATTTTTATAGCTCCTCTGATTTTCCTTTTTATATTTAGGACTTTTCTATTTCCATTCTTAGAGAATACAATTGAAGTGATTATTCTCTCAGTCTCACACAGCAGGAGGGACTTCACAGCAGGAGGTCACAGCAGCACATCCCAGAGGTGCACAGGCAGATGTCAATTCTCCAATCTCCAGGGAACCCATTGATCACTCCATACATAAATACATACTAATTGTATTGCCTGATGCCATGTCTACTTTCTGTTCCTGCATTTTTTGATAGCAATTCCACCTTTCTAACTGGCAATAGAAAGATTCTGATATAGGCAGCATCAAGTTTCATTTTTTTTTCTCTTGAGCCATCAAGTGAATTTTTATAAGTCGTATGCTCACCCATTTCAATTGATTTCTGGCTTCACTCTCTAGATCCACATTAATATGTAACAGTTTGAAATGGTGGATTTATGTCATGGTGTAATTTAAGGCTGAGAGCCTAATTTCTGTCTGTTTCTCTTTCTATGTAACCATAAATAAGGAAAAATGTTGCTGTATAACTGATTCCAGTATATAAAAATAGAGATTTCTCACATTATACTTTTTTTTTAAATATTGCTGTTTTATATATGAACTTTGGATGAACAAGAGACTTTCATCTACATTAACACCAAAACATCTAGTTACACAGCATTTGGACATTGTCGAGAGGAAGGGAGTGTCATAATTGGAATTAGATGGACTACACAATACATCATACATGAGCCATGAGGAGGAAGAAATTTCCATACCCACACCTATACTTACAGAGGGTTACCATTGCTGAATGTCTGCCCCGAGATGGCATACAATCAGACCACAGTCTTTGACCACCGGACTAGTTTACCAAAGATTACTGGAAAGCTGCCACCAAACAGAATGCTAGCAGTGGTTGATGAGGTACAGTCCATAATCCCAAACAATGTTATCAAAGATACTAACAGGCTCATAAATGCCACAGCATCAGTGGTCCTTCAAATGCTTAACTACAAGATCAGGCTGAAGGAGAAGCAATGCCCAGCATGGAGACTATGACTGGAAGCCATGATTAAGGCAACACGTAAGGAAGTTAGTAAGCTGGACTAACTTCACAGAGGTGGAAATACAAGGATATACCCCTACCAGAAGCACTGAAAACAGCTTAGCAAAGGCTGACAGCTTTGTCAACCAGACTGAGCAGATACATCAGAGAAGCATAGGCCAAGATAATAAAAGCCATGTTTACCAAAGACTCATCCAAGTTATATGCACAGCTGCAGGGAAATCATAGCTTATCCATCCAAGACCCACTCTGAGCAGAGACTGAACAGTACTGGAAGAACATCTGGGAGAGAGAAGTAACACATAACACCAAGGCCCAGTGGCCACTAGACCTGAAAGCAGACCACTGCATGCTCCCAGAACAGGAACCACTCACCCTCACAGTGGGAGATATCCAACAAATAGTAGCCCACATGTAAAATTGGTCAGCCCAAGGACCTGGCATGATTCATACCTACTGGATAAAGAAATTAACAATGCTGCATGAATACCTAGCAGCACAAATGGACCAGCAGCTAGCAACATACGTCCACCCTGACTGGCTAACACAAGACATAACAATACTGGTCATGAAGGACCGTCACAAGGTAACAAAACCATCTAACTATCTACCTGCTTCCCTACTACATGGAAGGTTCTGTCAGACATCATAGCCTCCAAGATTGATGGGCACAGGGACAATCCTGGGGGGGTGCGGATCGCCAAGATGCTCTGCAGATAGTTGGGGTGTTTGTTGCAAGGCTCTGCCCCCTCTTATTAGGCCTGCCCTTCCGTTAGCGCCACTCGCATGGGACAGGGGGATAGTGAGAGGAGGCTGGATCTTTAGGAGGGGGTGGTACGCATCACCACAAGATCAGCGCTGGATGAGCAATTGGAAACAACACAAGAGGATAAAAACACCAGCTGCTGGTAAACCAAGCGGGCATACAGGATTGTAAGACCAGACCAGTGCACAGCCTGACTACAAGAAAGCTTATGACACAATGCCACACACATGCATTCTGGAATGTTTGGCTACATACAAGGTCAGCAAGACACGTCATCAAGAGCTTGGTGGGCAAGTGGAAAACAACTCTAGAAGCCAATTCCAGGACAATAACAGAAGTGAACATCAAATGTGACAAACACCAAGGTTGTGCTAGGGCATGTATTTGAAGTTGGTATAGCATACCCTAAAGTCACAAAGGGGTTAAGCACCATAACTAAAAAAAATAAATTAAGTGGTTAAAACAAAACTGCATGTCTCCAAGGCACCTAAGGTCCAGGTCCCTGCACATCTATTGGTAATAAATATTTTACACCATTCATTGGCTATGCATGTCAGCTGCAGAATAAGGGGGCGAGGGGGTGACATTGCAGATTGGACATGCATAGTGTCTGTGTAAGAGAGAGAGACTTGTGTCTATGAGTGTAATTTGTGATAGTATGTCTATGTATGCTAGTGTGACTTGTGACTTTTTCACTCGTGATTTATATTTGGGCATGACTGGTGTCTAGCAGGCATGGATGAGTTAATTTTCAGATTTAAAAACAGCCAGGTAAAAACAACAATAAATATATATGAACACCTGTTTCCTGATCACTAGGGCATATTATATCCATTCAATTTACCATTCATTCCACAGGAATACCGTATTCCAAACTGTTTCATGAACGCTATTCAATGTTTCATGTGTTTGAATAGTGGAACATTTCAAAAATATATATTTGTTATCATCATACAATCACTGAGATGGGTTTCTATTTTGTTTTAGCACTGGATGAACAATTTTTATTAAAAAAAACAAAGTACAGATCTTTTTTTTTAGCACAAAGGTAGTTATCCAAAACCAATCTCTCCACCCCTCGGAATGAAATTACTAAAGAAATCTATATAATCAAATGATGTGCTTTTAAGATCACAATAATTTGGCATATGGGATTTTACCTGTTAAAAGCCTCATGGGATGATTAGCAGGCTATAAATAGGCATTTTGGTTTCCTTTATGTAACACTTTAAAATAACTATACCTCTGACTGAGAAAATAGCAAGCTGTTGCTGAGTGATTTTATTTTCCAAATGGCGTGCAGCATTTTATATTAATGCTGCACGCTGTCATGTATTCAGTATTCTAACTGGCTCAGGGCACTCACTGCTACTCAAAACTCAGATGATGCATGATAACATGTACTCAGTCATGACCTCAACATAAATCCTTTTATTTTGAGACATTATCCTTAAGAGATCTTAAACATTATTTTTTTTCTTCTTTAACCTGTTATCTGCCAACATCATGTATTTATTTGCTAGTGTTAATTTTATATAGCAGAAGAATGCAAAATAATGCATAATAATAATGCAAAAACAAACTCGTTTTCCGGCACTATAGGGTTATTAGGTCCCCTTCACCCTTATGGCTCCTCTCCCGCTGGGCTGAACGGGATAAAACCCTTCAGCCACTTACCTTTCTCCAGCACCGGGCTCCCTCGGCACTGGTGACCTCTCCTCCTCCTGCCGACATCAGCGCTGAATGCGCATGCGCGGCAAGAGCCGCAGGCGCATTCAAACCGCCCATAGGAAAGCATTACTCAATGTTTTTCCTATGGACGTCAGCGTCTTCTCACTGTGATTTTGTAAACGTAGCAGTTTCTCTGAAAGCTGCAGGGTTAAAACTAGAGGGACCTGGCACCCAGACCACTTCATTGAGCTGAAGTGGTCTAGGTGCCTATAGTGGTCCTTTAACTTCATAAAGTCCCTGTTAGCTTCTACTTTACTCCTACTTTACTAACCTTATAGAGAAACAGATTTTTCCGTCTGGGTTGCATTGTATTCCTTGGCATCTCATCAGAAAGTATCTCTCCTTATCCCACACTTTAGATGGATGTTTGTAAGTTAAATGTTGTTGGCTACATTCTTGCAGGCAGAGAGGGGTTGCTTTGATACAGTTAACTGATAATATAGGCTGGAAAAAACCCTCAAATCCATAAAGTTCAGCCTTTCACATATCTGTTTTATTGCTTTTGATCCAAAACACATTGAAAAACCCAGTTCTGAGCGATTTCCAATTTTGCCACAAATTAAGGAAAAATTCCTTCTTGACTGCAAACTGGTAGCTAGATTTCTCCATAAATCAACATGCTGTTACATCACATATTAAGTATTGTATTCTTTAATATTCTGTTTTCCCCCAAAAATTCACATGTTGTTTGTCTGTACAAAAGCTAAAAAAAAAAGGCAGAGCGTTCCAAATAATTATTGTCCTTACTGTAAAGAATCATTTGTGTTGCATTACGGGAAATCTCTTCTCTACAAATCGAATTATTGTATGTGGTTATTAAATTATGCACACATAGGTACTTTATTTGTACATTCTAGTATCATTTTTAGGAATTTGCATTCCTATAAATGCAATCATGTTCATTAAAATTACCCGTAAACAGTAATGCCCATTTTTTTTTTTTTTTAATTCTTTATTTTTGTTGTGCATGGAAGCAGTGGTGTATTCTGGTTTTGTGCTGCCCTAGGCATGACAAAACTCAGGCACCCCTCCCCCCTTCTACATTTTGCTTCCTGTTAAAAACCAACACGCTCTTTGTATGACAAACACATTCACTGATGCATACACTGACATACACTCACTGACAGATACAGTCATTGTCACACACACAGTTTAACCAACACTCACTTTCACTGAAACATACACACTCACTGACAGACAGACATGCACACTCACATTCACCGACAGGCACACACATCCACCGACAGACATACTAACGAACACACTCATTCACTGACCGATACACATACACACTCACTGACAAGACACATACACACTCACTGACAGGCATACACTCACTCAGTGTCAGACATACACACTGTGACACACATATACTCACTGACAGACACACACTGACAAACAGCAATACACACTTACTGACAGATACACATTCTCGGTGAAAGAAACTGACACACACTCTTTGACACACACACACACACTAACAGACACACACACTGTCACTAACAGACACAGACAAATGAACACACTCACTAACAGAGACACACACACTCTCACTATCAGACACACATTAACACTCACTAACAGACACACACTAACACTCTCACTAATAGACAAACTAACACACTAACATTTTTTTTTTGCTTACATTTTTTAGGTTGTTTTGGTGGATTCTTCCCTGGGGTCCAGTGGTGCTGGCAGGGCAATGCAGGTGGTCTAGCGGGCGGTCGGAAATGCAGGTGCGCAGTTCAGGTGGGCGGCGAGGGAGCTCTGATCCTCCTGCTCAGCTCACTCACATGCCTCTTAGTGATGCCGGTGCCGGAGTGATATAATTTTCCAGCTGTGTGCGTGTGGGAGCTGAGCAGGGAAGAGCTCAGGGGAGAGTGCTCCCTCGCTGCCCACAACATCAGCACATGCCAGCCTCTCGGGTTGTCCCTGAGGTGGCCAGCCAGCCAGCCAGCTCCTGGCCAGCCAGCCAGCTCTTGACATGGCATCCGCCGGGGTGTTTGGGGGTGGCTTTTTGCCGCCCCCTGAAAGTGCTGCCCAAGGCAAATGCCTTGTCAGCCTCATGTGTAAATACACTGCTGCATGGAAGTATAACAGATTAGTGTGCAATGCCCTAACAGCACAAGCAAGTACAAGATAAAACAGCATAATAGTTGGTCAGCATTTTTTAAAGAAACTGCACATTTTTGTATAAGAGAATGAATTACACTTGCCAACTCGAATATAGATAAGTAAGTTAGGTCACAGTATTTGCATAGAGCTGGATTGCTTACATGTCAAGAGTATTAATACACCCCGAGGCCCCTGTAATGGGTAATTGGACATACACCAGCAATGTAGCTAAACATCAGGATATTAGCACAATATTACTTCAAATCAAGTTAGTTAGTTAAGACATAAGCGAAGAGAACTGCATGCATAACTAGCAATAATGAAAGAGAGCAAAGAAAGGCTATCTGCAACTTGAGACCAGCATGAAAGGTTTCAGCTCATCCTACACCATCCAATGGCAGTGTACTGTCCCACTTGTTCCACAGATGCGGACCTAGGCCCCATCTGGGTAGTTGCCGGTGAGATGCCACTAGGAAGGAGAGAGTTAAGTACCTGTCCATCTAGTGCATTAGTGAGGAGTGTCCCAAGATTGGCCCTTCAGGACCCAGACCTAAGGAGGTACTGGAAGCTTTTCCTGCTGTAAGTGAGGTGGACGGCATCAGCTGCCTGATACAGGCTCCCATAGAGGTTGCAACCAGCCTTATTTTGGTGGGCCCAAGCGGTGTTGGCTGGTTATGCATGTGGGAGTATAGTTGTTGGTGCAGCCTTGCCCAGAAATTCTGCGAATATGCGATCTAGGGTATCATTGTGGCTTTTCTGTCCCTGGGGGTTGGGATAGCACGTGGTCGCCACCATCTTAGTGATGCGTTGGCTGTTTCATGCTTTGTGGCTCCCGAGAATAGTGATGAGGCCTCCGAAGGTGTGGACAGGGATCACCCCCACCGGTCCAGTGAGGGGAGGAACAGGGCTGCAAGAGATGTCCAGCAATCGGCGATCCGGGAGAGCAGCCGTCTCCCCCGTGCGGCACGCTGTCGCACTGTGACCTTTGCAAACTACCAAGGCAAGCTTAATTTTTAGGAGCACCGTAAGTGAATCCACATGGTAGTATATTAGCAGGCTACAGCATATGCTCTTCAAGAGCCTTGAGAGGCGGTTATTGCAGGATAATTGTTGGCGAAGTGTGGAGCCCCTGTAGAATGCGTCCTGCCGCCATGGAGGTCAAGCCCCCCCACCCCCCCCGTAATGACCATTATTATTTAGTTTTTTATCTATTTTTATGTTGAAAATGGTAATTCCATTTCAGTGCTATATTTTCAACCCTAATTGTAATATTACAGGATACGGGAAAACATATATTCTCCAAATAATTTTATCTTCATACTTATTCTGTATAGTATGAAAAATAAAGGTAAAATTAAAATAGTGTAAATTAACATAATTTTATTTCTTAAAGTATAATCCACACACAAATATTTCTCACCTTTGTGGTCACTATGCTTTTCATGCTTCAAATAAATGTTCTATTTTTTTATTTTGTAATGAAAAGAGTTTGATAACCAATGGATACGTTGAATAATAAGAAGAATAAACGCCCTAAAAAATAAAAAAAAATTTTTTTTTTAGAAAATAATCAAGAAAGGGTGTTCTCAAACAAGATAACCCTGTTTCACACTAAACAATGTTACTCCACTGGCAATGGGAGAATTGTGCACTCTAACAGAGCTTAAAGGAATGCTCCAAACACCAAAACGACTTCTGTTTTCTGAAGTGGTTATGGTGCCAGCAGTGCTCTTACACCCCATCATTGTAAGGAGTCAAACTATTTTAGAACAGTTTTACTTCTTACCAGAATTCCGCCGGATGTCGCTTCCCATCTCCACTACTTCTAAAGGGACATTTTGTCTGATCTCATTGGCTGATCAGCTGCTGCTCTCATCCAATGAGCCAACCCTGCACTGCAATGGTTTGGCCTAGCAGAGCTATTAGAATCTCCAGCTTAGGAACTTCTGCCTCTCCATTGAAAGTAGTAGAGGTGTGGAGCGGCCCCTTGGTAATTCCAGGTAAGAGGTCAAACTGTTTTAAGATATTCTGGCAATGTAATTACTAGTGCTCTCAGTGATCCTTAATATAATGCTAAACGCGTTTAAAATACCTCTGAAGTACTGTACTAAGGAACCCCAATACATTCCAGAGATGTTTTATAATAAATAGAAACATGCCTACATATAAACCAGTTGTTTATTGAATCTTGTAATTTTGTCTAAATAGGTAGCACTGTCTACCTTAACATGGAACAGTTTCAAAGTACTAATAAAACAACGCTCATTGTATTACTGTACTGCAAACTAATGGGAATAAGTTTAAACTCTTTATTTCTGAATTTGAAAGATAATCACCTGCCCTTTTCTTTTCATGGATCAGTAATTCGGTCCATAGAGAATTTTAAATAAACAAATATTCTTTGACGAACATGCAATCTGCAGATATTTCTCTCCCTTCCTTCGAATGCCCGTTGCCTGGTACTGTCTCGCTGATACATCGCCTAGTAATATATATGTGTTGGCATCCACAGTTTTTGTTGTCCAAACTAATCGCTAATTTGATTTTAAACATTAAGATTTTATTTTTTTCCCATTTACACTTGGATGCTTGCTCTTGCTTGGTTTAGTTTAAATTACCTTTACACATTCCGAACAAGCTAAAAAAAAGTGTTATTTGTATTAGAAAGAAAGTTAAATCTTCAGGGAATTAATTTAAAAATGATACACAGTTCTAATTTAAAGGAACACTCCAAGCACCATAACAATCATTTAACAATCATTTTAGAATGATTTGAACTCTTCCCTATAGTCTACCAGGCACTTCCCCCACCTCCCCTTCTAACAATGAACTGCTAGATGCTTCGAAGCAGGTTCTTCGGGTATCTCACTTGAGCCAAGCCCTGCAGTAAGCTGGAGGTAAGAAGTCAAATTGTTTTAACGACTTACAATGGAGGGAGGGGGCAGCTCTAGGGCTCTTCTGGCATTGTAAAGACTACATGCTGTAGTGGTTATAATGGTTGAAATTTTCCTTTAACACAGGCAGAGCATTTTACCATTCAGTACGGACTGATACAGTTAATCTTCTGATGTCTTCCCCTGTCAGGATTTGGTTAGGAAGGGGTGGTGACAAGAGCAGCAACCACCATGATTAAGAATCCATAAAGCAAAGAAACCACGAAATACAACAATGTAATAAGGGAAACAAGTGTATTAGAATACAAATAGATAAAACAAATGCAAAGCAAGAGAACAGGGAAACCGGACATTTACAAGGAAATGGACAAGTCTATGGGACTCATGCATTCTGGATACAAGCCACATGGCCTCCAGTTCTCAGAGCTCTGGATACAAGCCACATGGCCTCCAGTTCTCGGAGCTCTGGATACAAGCCACATGGCCTCCAGTTCTCGGAGCTCTGGATACAAGCCACATGGCCTCCAGTTCTCTGAGCTCTGGATACAGGCATCAAGGCCTCCAGGACTCGGAGCTCTTGATACAGGCATCAGGGCCTCAGGCTATTGGTAAATAGTACTGCAGGGTTCTAGGAGATAGACCTCTGGGAGCAGGATACAGGGACCAAATAAGAAACTAATCCAGTAAACTGGCAACCCAAAAAGTGGTGAGGCTTGACTAAATAGGGAGACCACAAGGTGGGGCAAGCTGGTGACAATCAGATCTTTATAGCCTGCGTGCAGCAGCCAGCAACAGCGCCCCAGCCAGGTAGTGACACTGTGAGGTACTACACCAGACTGAGCTACTGGAATACTAGTGCGCTTAGATGGAATCCTGACATCTCTCTCGGATCTCCCATCCCCTGGAGTTTCCCAGTTCCATGTCTGTCAGTATACTCAAATGTTTGTTGTCACTATATTATGTACTTATAAATGCAGGGGTGTGTATATTAGTATTTATTATTGATAGTATTGATAGTTAATATTCAGTAATTATCTGAAGTCCATGAATCTTTGCACTTTTGAGAAACTGAAAAATAACATTCTCAGGATTGTTCTTAACTCCATGGTGATAAAGTGATGACGCAAGGATGTGAATGTTTCCTATGGGACTGATAAATTCCTCACCGCTCTAATACCTTTTTTTTTTTTTTGCAAAGATCGGTTATTAACCATTGGTTACAATGTTACTGCCTGTACCCTGTATAATGACACACAGATTTTCTCTCTCCATTTCTTTCAGTGTATCAGGCTCAACTGTCATCTTTCAAGTGCGTGCCAACGTAAGAAATTTGACAAATGAAGATGTAGTGACAGCAGCAGGTACTGTAAAAACATCTGATTATTTTAGTCTTTTCTTTGATTTTTGCTAAATTATTATTTAAATGTGTGCATATATTTCATTAGTTCAATATAATGGATGAAGGGGTCCGAACAGTCTTTAACCCCTTAAGGACATATGACGGAAATATTCCGTCATGATTTCCTTTTATTCCAGAAGAACCCTTAAGGGGTTAATATAAGTAGGTACCAAGAATAATGTGTCCCAATTAGGGCCAGACTGGGGATACAAAGCAGCCCTGAAAAAAATATTTGCCAGCCCCATAAGTCATTGCGCCATATATTGTCAAATGTAATATGTAAGGCTATGTCTTGCCACCCCAAATGATTGAGTAATATGCAAACACATTATATATATTTGTTGTTTTACTCTGAAAGGACCAACATTTTATATTAGAAAAATAAATATATATTTATTTTTCTAATATAAAATTGGTCCTTTCAGAGTAACACATTTAATTATACAGTAAGCATACTCACATGCAGACACAGAAAATCTCACTGACACACACAAGCTCATTGATACACAGCCTCATAGACAAACAATCTCACTGCTCACTATACATAAGCTTATTGACATAAAAATACAAGCTCACAGATGCACACACATAGGCTTACTGACATACAATCTCACTGACACACACAGACAAGCTTATTGGTATACACAAAAAACATAGAACAGACAAACTCTGAAATGCACAAGCTTACTACAGACAAGTTCACTGTCACACACACATACATGCTCACTACAGAAAAGCTCACTGATACACACATGCTTCCAACAGAAAAACTCTCTCACACACACAAGCTCACTACAGACAAGCTCACTGTCACACAAATGCTCACTACAGACAAGTTCACTGACCCACACGTGTTCCATACAGAAAAGCTCACTGACACACACATGCTCCCTACAAAAAGGCTCACTGACACGAACATGCTCACTAAAGAAAATCTCATTGACACACACATATTCCTTACAGAAAAGCTTACTGACACTCACATGTTCCTTACAGAAAAGCTTACTGACTCACACATGCTCCCTACAGAAAGGCTCACTGACACAAACATGCTCACTACAGACAAGCTCACTGACACACACATGCTCACCACAAACAAGCTCACTGAAACACACATGCTAGCAGGCACACACACAAGCTCACTCAGTAGCAGGCACACACAAGCTCACACAGTAGCAGGCACACACAAGCTCACTCAATAGCAGGCACACACACACAAGCTCACTCACTAGCAGACACACATACATACAAAAGCTCACTCACTAGCAGGCACAAACACACACACACACACACTCACACACACACAAGCTCACTAGCATGCACACACACACAAGCTCACTCACTAGCAGACACACACATACATACAAGTTCACTCACTAGCAGGCACACACACAAGCTTACTCACTAGCAGGCACACACACACAAACGCTCACTCATTAACAGGCAAACACATGCACAAGCTCACTCAATAGCAGGCACACACACACAAGCTCACTCACTAGCATTTTACATTTCTGAGCAGTTTGTAATAAACATAATCTAGATATTCTGTGGTCACCCTTTACTTTTCCCTGTGAACAAGTCATTTGCACAATGCCACACCTACAATGGAAGAGATATGATGATATGCTTCTAAAACCTAAATGCACTGATAAGTAGTGCTATAACCAATGGTACACGTACACACACAATCTCACTCACTAGTAGGCACACACACACACAAGCTCACTCACTAGTAGGCATAAACAAACAAGCTCAATCCCTAGCAGGCACACACACAAGCTCACTTACTAGCAGGCACACAGACACAAGCTCACTCACTAGCAGGCACACAAACATGCAAGTTCACTTACTAGCAGGCACACAGACACAAGCTACTAGGCTCACTACTAGCAGGCACACAGACACAAGCTCACTTCACTAGCAGGCATACACACACAAGCTCAATCACTAGCAGGCACACACACACACAAGCTCACTAACTAGCAGGCACACACACACACGCAAGCTCAAGCTTCACTAGCAGGCACACACACACAAGCTCACTCACGAGCAGGCACACACACACAAGCTCACTCACGAGCAGGCACACACACACACACACACACACACACAAGCTCACTCACTAGTAAGGCATACACATCCAAGCTCTCTTGCTAGCAGGCACACACACACACACACACAAGCTCTCTCACTAGCAGACACACACACACACACACATGATCTCTCAGTAGCAGGCACACAAACACACACAAGCTCTTTCACTAGCAGCTACACACACACAAGCTCTCTCACTAGCAGGCACACACACATACAATCACTCTAACTAGCAGGCATACACACACACACACACAAACACACACAAAATCTCTCTCACTAGCAGGCACACACACATACACACAAGCACTCTCACTAGCAGGCACACACACACACACACACACAAGCTCACTCACTAGCAGGCACACACACACTCACACACAAGCTCACTTACTAGCAGGCACACAAACAAGCTCACTCACTAGCAGGCATACACACACACAAGCTCAATCAATAGCAGATACACACACACATAAGCTCACTAACTAGCAGGCACACAAACACGCAAGCTCACTTACTAGCAGGCACTCACACACAAGCTCACTCACCAGCAGGCACACACACACACACACACAAGCTCACTTACTAGCAGGCACACACACACACACAAGCTCTCTCACTAGCAGGCACACACAAACAAGCTCTCTGATTAGCAGACACACCCAAGCTCTCACACTAGCAGGCAAAGACACGCACACAAGCTCTCTCAGTAGCAGGCACACACACACACACAAGCTCTCTCACTAACAGCTACACACACACGAGCTCTCCCACTAGCAGGCACACACACACAAGCTCTCTCAGTAGCAGGCACACACACACACACACAAACTCTCTCACTAACAGCCACACACACAAGCTCTCCCACTAGCAGGCACACACACACAAGCTCTCTCACTAGCAGGCACACACACACAAAGCAGAATTTAAAGTTGTACAAATATACATTTCTGGGAAATCTCCAACATTGCAATCGAGAATTAAAATTTAAACAGCTGATTGTCGAAACTAAAGAATAGAGACTGTTTCTAGGCCAAGGTGTATGTACCAAGTGTATATAATATTTTAGCAATCCCTATCCATTTCATCTTAATAATGTGCCTCACTGCTTTCCCAACTCACAAAAATATTAAATTGTGTGGATGCTTGATGGCTTTCAATGTTCCTCATGTATGGAGATCCAAATTACAAGTTATGAGTTTTACTCTGATTCACTTTGCACGTTGATGAATATATCCCGTGCCCAAACTCCTCCATCTTCTTCTCCATGTTCAACCGTCCAAGAATTACAGAAATTAAAATAACACAACAACTGGAGACAGTTTACCTAGACTTTATTATAGTCTTGTAGATCAATAAACACAGTATAAGCAATATTGGATAATACATTTTTCAGGAGTGGTGTATGGCATATAAGAAAACTAAGTCTTAATTGTGAGACATTTATCTGTTCGAAATGACTGTAATTAATTGAACATTTCAAAGTTCACAGTCTTGTTTATAGTATTTTAAATGGGAAGTGTCACAATGTAGGAGTTTTACTATTCCGTTTACTCATCCTTTATAGTTAGCATTTAACATGTTTTTGTGAGGTTTGGAAAACAATATTATATTTAGAAAGCCACACATTTATCCTGGAACTTTGCAGATCTATCTTGGATTCCTGACAATCACTCTGTAAATGTTGCTCTTTTCTGTCATGGAAAATAGGGAAAGAGGAGAAACTAAAACAATGTTTCTATTCTCCTCCTCCTCATTTGCATAATATGCCATGTCTATGCCTGGACTGAACTGGATTGTAACATCACTTACTACATTTTGTATATGTATTTAAAAAGTTAATAGAGCATTCCATTCACATGGAAGGGTCAAAACGTTGCCAGGTCATTTGTAAAGGCTATAATAAAACCATTTTAAGATATTAATTAAAAAAATATAAAATATTATAAATAGGGCTGTAAAATTATTTCCTATATGTTTGAGTATTCCAAACACAAGCTCTCTATGTCTGCTCTCTATTGATGTATTTTATTAAAGACTTCATTCATTTTATTTGTTTCACCACCATTATTTCCTGAAGGTCCGTTACCGAATAAGGTATGGATTCTGTGTAGGTGAGATCAGAAATATGCGGCCAAGATACTGACCTTGCATTTGAGAATTCACAATCTGTTATACGTTATTTGCAAAGAAACATTTGTTCAAGTGTTTCCTGCACTAGCAGAAACAATGCTCAAATTAGCTAGGACTGGTGTATTTAAATGCATTTTTAGTATATAAGATTGTATTAATCAAGATATCAAAAAAACACAAAACAAACTTGCAGGTGTTGGGTCCATGTTCATTTAATATGTCAATATGAATACAGTTTATGGTTACATTTTTTCCATCTGAAGTGTTGTCCATCTGGGATTGATTTAATAATTAGTTTTAAAGTTTTGAATCTAAACGTTTTGTAATTATTAACTTAAATTCCGCTGCAATAAATGGATGGTGAAGAACATAGAAAGGCGTCACTAACAAAAAAGTGAAGCAAAAAGTGAAGCAATGTTTTAAAAGTTACCATGGCAGTAACCATGGCGATTAATTCATTTTTGTTTTTTGTTAATGCGGACTAATTTTTATGTTTGCATGATGTTGAAATTCCCTCGGTTTGTGTCTAATTTAACTGTAAATATTCAGCACAAATTCTATCAATGCTACATATTTACCGATAGCTTGACATTGTAACCTATACCTTCAGACATTTGGGGACTAATGTGGGAGTTGCTCTGTACAACTCCCACGAACTAATTCTTAGAATTCTAATGATTATACTAAGCATGGCATCTCCATAACAATTCACTTTTTATAACTTATTTCATACATTAATTATTATTTCAGCCAATCTATGACGTGATTTCATATTTTTGGATAACATTTTCAAATTCTTTTTTTCTAACTATTAAATTCCCCCCAAAAAGATGCATCTAAAACAAAAATATATATCAATACATTACAAATTTCAAAATAGTACAAAATGTAAATATTTTTCAAAAATGAAATAACTTTAAAAGTTTATCCAAACATATTAAATCATTTGAAAAGCTTACCCAACAATTCTAAATTCTTGAGACCTTAATTGGAACAAGGAAAAGTAAATAATTACACCGACTTCTATTTTACAGTGCTTATGGTTAGTTTATATACAATACATATTGTGGGGGGCCTTTCATAAAGCAGAGGTTCATTGTGTATGTTCTTCTATGGAAATAAGTACAATTAAGTATATTGATGTGTATATTATCTACTTACTTTTATAATGTCATACCATGTTTGTCAGATTAGGGAAATTAAATGTCTTTGCCCTTTTAAAATTGTGGCTGCACCAGTTGTAGACCAGCTCTAGAGCTCTCACTAAGCCATCACTCTAAATGACTTAGGATGCCATGAGCTTTAATTATTGTATATTTGAATGTAGATGTATTTCATGTCAAAAATGCAAACTCAGTGTCCTGAAAAACAACCTTTTTGGCAAAAGATACGCAAAACATAACAAAACAAAACAAAACAAAAAACATATGGTGCACAAAAAAAAACATTTAAAATAAATGCTTAAACTCCTTACGGAATACTTGCTTTTATATATTCCTTCCTAAAAAAAAAAAAAGACACAAAATACATAGTGTACACTGTGCAAAATAGTATTAATCAGAATAAATTGTCAAAAGAAAACCACTTAAAAAGTGAGAGTGTTTTCTAGTACGACTCACAACTCTAGGGCTCCAGGAGGATCAAACCCTTGTGTGTGATGGATCCATGTTCTCCTGGGCACATCCAGAGAAGAAATTCACCAGTTGACAGAAGCAAGTAACAATTGTAACGGCAGCCCCAGGCATGAAAGGGTTAAACCGCTGTTTAGTAGATCTTCCCCTTCCAGAGACACAGGCACAGCTACTGTAGAACACCAATCTCCCAAACTGATATTTACACGCATTCTCCAAACTCCCGAACCGGCACCATACGAAGCCTCTCAATCATACGAACACTCCATACATATGAACGGGAAAAACCATACGAATAGGATTACATTCCCGAACCAGCAAATAGTCAAACAATACGAATTACTCCCCCCAAAGACGAGACAATGCTCCGTGTTGAAGGTCAGTAGGTGATCTGCTTTAATGCGGGCTACCTGCCCGGTATTTATGCAGGTCTCCCATCTGGTGGACACTCCCCTTGGGGACCAAATGGGAGACTGTGACAAGGATATTAAAACAACCAATCACAGAGTTACATATGTAGCTATTCCACTTTAATTACTCAAGACCCTTTGCTCTGCCCGGGAGATAATTGTGAAGATAGCTGGGATCTGAGCGCACAAAAGTACAGAATAGCACTCAGATCCTATGCACACAATCCAATTGCCGTGGAGTCAAAGTGTTCACAAAGTCTGTTCTCATACGAATGGGCTCCACGGGATGGCTATCTGGGGTATGGCTTATTCGTGGACAAAGTACCGAATGCAGGGAAATTTGTGAGTTTTCTACCCAACGAGAAGGGAGGTCGGCGGCTTCAGCGGTGTTCGTGCCAAATAGTGTCCATTTTGAGTTTCATGAGTTTGGGCGCTGAAACCGCTGGCTGTTCGGGACACAAAAATGTCCGCCACCGCGTGTTCGGCAAATGAACAAAGGCCACCCAGCATTCGTCAATTAAGCTGTGGTTAACCGCAGCTTCTGGGAGGTAAATTGCCAACACACTCCCAATACAGGTGGTCCAGTCATCCGGATGCTCATGATAGAAACTGAGCTATTTATTTGTGTAGTAATGGGAAAGTTTGAAGTAATGGGAAAGTTTGAGAATAATTTAGGATGAGTGGGAGAGAAGCAGACACTAAATAGGTGTTAAAGAGCGTGGTGCGGAATTTTTTGAGTTGGGCTTGAGTATAGAGTCTTCGGAAACTGTGGACGTGCTTTTGGCTGTCCAGTATTGGTTAGAATAAAAATATACAGATAAAAAAACCTGGGTAATTAATCCAGACAGTCTGCTGATCAATATCCAGGACTTACCGATCATTTCACTAATATCTGTATGGTTAAAACCATTACCCCATCCCATTGAACTAGGCCTTAAATTGAACTATTAAAAGATAAAACAAGGTGGGCACACCCAATATTAGAAATAAATTAGCCCCCAAACGGAGCTCTATGAAAATAAGATATAGGGTGCTCACTTACATAGGGCTCTATCCCCCAAAAGCCCAAATATATGTAGATACAGAATAAGTAAGGAGCACAGCCATAACTGTTAATATACAAAAAAAATCTTTATTTAATGGGCACACACAATATTGGAATATCTCATAACATAAAACTCCAAGATATAGAGTCCTATCATATTATAAAGTAACAACCAGAATAATTCTGGATATGTATATATAGACACCAATTGCATACACAACAAGTAGCAAAAAAATGTCAGTATGTTAAATGGTAAAGTGAGACACCAATATAATCCAACCCTATAAACATTAATACATAAAAAGAAAAAAATAATAAGCGTACCAGACCTAGTGAGAAGCAGGGACAGAGTCGATCACCAAAACACTCCCAACGTTTCGGCAAAAGTGCCTTTATCAAGGGAGCCGAAACATTCCAATATTGTGTGTGATTTTTTTTTGTATATTAACAGTTATGGTTGTGCTCCTTACTTCTGTACTTAAATTGAACGATGTCTTAATTTAAGCTTAATGCCATGTAATATACTATAATCTCAAACTATGTTCATTGTTCTCAATAAAAACCTTCCCTGTGATCTTATCATACCTTACAACAGCTGGATGAGTTAACAAGTCTTGTAAATACATCTTGCACCTGAATTAAGGGATATATGTAATATGTATAATATTATTTTAACAGGTGACAATCAGAATGCAGATCATACTGTTATTTTATTGAATGAGTCACTGGACAACCATAAAAGGACAGATATCCCTAATTAAATGGGACTTAACTGATTTAGCAATTCACATATCCCAGAAGACAAAGCTTCAAAAAAATTGCTTAGTTTGATTAAATGATGGACTTATTTATCAACATGTGTCAGTGAATGTTGCTGCTTCACTTGGTTTGGCTAGGCTTGTTTGAATGCTCGTCTTAAATCCAGGCATGTGTAATAGTAAAACTGGGTTCAATCAGACAGCTAAGAAGCTTAGCACACTAATAAGTCCGTATCTGTGTACAGACTGGACTCTGGATAAAACATATGAAAGATGAAAATGTGATGCTGAAACAAACTTCCTTCGTTTTTCTGTGATTCAGTTAAAGTCGGAAAATTTGATATTTAGTGTTAAAACTACAATACTCAAATTGTCTTGATTTAAAGGTAAATCGTCATGATTCTTTAAGTTCAGAGCCATACGTATCACTGTGGGGATGGAGAGCTCGAGCACCGAATGTGGGGCTCAAAACCCTTTGGCCCCACAGTCAACAGTCAGCCTGTTGCCAACAATCCCTAGTTCTGTGCTGCTCTCCCTGACCAGTCTGCTACATGAGACTGGGAGCTGCCGAGAGTCACAAAGTACACCACACAGGTAGAACGCACAGAGTAGTTTACTAAAAATTATATGCTCAAACAGATTCGGGGACACATTTGGACAGTACAGTTTAGATAGAGACACAGGAATATCACCTTTATCCATGAACTTACTGCCTTACACTACTTAGCAGAGAGAGCAGCATAAACTATTTAACTGGCTGCTGCTGCCTGCTGCCCACCTTTCCTTTATAGTAGTGAGTGTGTGTGTGTTTGTGATTGTGCCTATGTATATGTGTCTCTATCAGTGCATGTCTGTCCTGTGTATGTCTGTCTGTATGTGTCTCTATCAGTGCATGTCAGTCTGTATGTCCCCCTATCAGTGCATGTCAGTCTGTATGTCCCCTTCTGTGTTAGTACATGACTGTGTAAGTGTATGCTTGTCTGCACCTGTAAATATTTGTGTGTGCTTGTGTGTTTGTGTTCCTGTGTGTGCATGTCTATGTGTGCCTGTGTGTGAGTCTGTGGCTGTATGTATGTATGTATCTTTCTGTGAATGTGTATGCCTGTAAGTATGTAACTGTGAGTGTTCGTCTTTATGTATGTGTGAGTGCATGAAGATGTGTATCTTGCAGGTGTTAAGGGGTGGAGTTATGAAGGGGTCTGATGTGGGGGTTTTGGGAGGCATAAACCCTGGGTCTATATTAACCCTAGCAATACACCTGTTCAGAGTCAAGTATGGTAGAGTAAGGCTGCACAAATTCAGCATTCAGACAACACAGCACCAGTTTGTGTGCAGCCCTCAACAATATCCTGTGGGACTTCCAGATCCAGGACAAGCAAGTATTGGATAATTAACTCAAAATCATAGTGGTAGACAAGGAACTGAAGACTGCAGTGGTTGTGGATGTGGCAGTACCCGGTGACCAAAGCATCAAGAAAAAGGAACACGGTATGGTGCACAAATACCAAGGACTAGAAAGGATGTGGACAGTGCCATTAGTAGTAGTTTCCAGTAGTAACAGAAGCATTCAGGGCTGTAATCTTCAAGCCCCCAACTTAGGAATGTGGCTTCAGCATATTCCAGGTGGGACATCTGAGATCTTGGTCCAGAAGATGGTATTTCAAAAACAGCTAAGATACTGCACAAAATCCTCAGGTTCCCAGGCCTCTGGGAGGCAATATACAAAATATATATATTCTTTCTCAAGATTCCGTGAATACAATTGCTTACAATGGCAGGGAGCATGTTCTACTTTTTATTTTAGTTATGTTACAGAGTAAATGCAAAGTCTGGCAGTTTAAATAGAATGCTATAATAACCATTTCAGCTGCATTAAATAAATGAATAATTGGCATACAACTGCGACAATGGTTTGGCTTATATATGAGAATTTTTCTTTTTCTTTACTGCTAACCTCTCTTTATTCTGAGGAAATTATGTTAAGAAAGAGATAATGAATATTCAACGGGACGTATGTAGCTCTTGTAGGTTTTTCAGTTGACTATAAATGAAATAGAACAATCTCTCTCAAAATCCAGGACAATGTAACATGAATGAATATTGGAAATAGCTGTTATATGTGGGGATGAACATGAGCAGATATACCTCATTATCTCTTCCTAAGAAGCTAGGTAATGACTTTTTAACATTCTAACAAGTGTATTATTAAAAAAGGTCATAGCTGTCAGTATACATGATATATGCTAATCACCTCACCAGGATGTGATGCAAGCCGACAATATAAAGTATCATACTCAGAGGTCTGTCTGTCTGATTGCCTGTCTATCTGTCTATCAGTTCCAAAGATCAAATTTTAGATTTCACCAACCGGCTATTTTTCACCATAAATATATCATATATCATATATAAATATATCAAATATCAGAGTATCTTGGCCTTATTTTACATACATTATACTGTGGGTTGGCAGTGGGTTTTGACCCATTTAAGAGTCATGCAATTGGGCTGTTTAGCTGTTTGACTGATCAACAAGGGGATGTCTTAGTATTTTAGGGTGCCTTGAAATTAGGGGTTCCTATCATGGAGCCAAAAAAAAATAAGATTTTGTGAAGACTCGTGGATAGTCGCTTAATGTTGATTTTATCCACAGATCAAGTAAATAGGGACCAATAGAGGTAAACATTAGAAGCATTAACACAATCTGTATTTATATATTCATATATGACATATTTAATAAATATACAGAAGATATATAAATATAGATTTTTTCTTTACCGTTCCTACTTTTTTTTCCTCTATTAGTTATTTTTTCTCACTTTATTTATGAACCAAATGGCGTAAAGAAAATCACCTTTCAACGTACTGCAAAATATATTATACTAACAGAAACATAGAAACATAGAATGTGACGGCAGATAAGAACCATTCGGCCCATCTAGTCTGCCCAATTTTCTAAATACTTTCATTAGTCCATAGCCTTATTTTATAGTTAGGATAGCCTTATGCCTATCCCACGCATGCTTAAACTCCTTTACTGTGTTAACACCTTCCACTTCAGCTGGAAGGCTATTCCATGCATCCACTACCCTCTCGGTAAAATAATACTTCCTGATATATTTTTTTAAACCTTTGTCCCTCTAATTTAAGACTATGTCCTCTTGTTGTGGTAGTTTTTCTTCTTTTAAATATAGTCTCCTCCTTTACTGTGTTGATTCCCTTTATATATTTAAATGTTTCTATCATATCCCCCCTGTCTCGTCTTTCCTCCAAGCTATACATGTTAAGATCCTTTAACCTTTCCTGGTAAGTTTTATCCCGCAATCCATGAACCAGTTTAGTAGCCCTTCTCTGAACCCTCTCTAAGGTATCAATATCCTTCTGAAGATACGGTCTCCAGTACTGTGTACAATACTCCAAGTGAGGTCTCACCAGTGTTCTGTACAATGGCATGAGCACTTCCCTCTTTCTACTGCTAATACCTCTCCCTATACAACCAAGCATTCTGTTAGCATTTCCTGCTGCTCTATTACATTGTCTGCCTACCTTTAAGTCATCAGAAATAATCACCCCTAAATCCCTTTCCTCATATGTTGAGGTTAGGACTCTATCAAATATTCTGTACTCTGCCCTTGGGTTTTTACGTCCAAGATGCATTATCTTGCACTTATCCACATTAAATGTCAGTTGCCACAATTCTGACCATTTTTCTAGTTTACCTAAATCATTTGCCATTTGGCTTATCCCTCCTGGAACATCAACCCTGTTACATATCTTAGTATCATCAGCAAAAAGACATACCTTACCATCAAGACCTTCTGCAATATCACTAATAAAAATATTAAAGAGAATGGGTCCAAGTACAGATCCCTGAGGTACCCCACTGGTGACAAGTCCAAGCTTTGAATATATTCCATTAACTACAACTCTCTGTTGCCTGTCACTCAGCCACTGCCTTACCCATTCAACAATATTGGAATCCAAACTTAAAGATTGCAGTTTATTGATAAGCCTTCTATGTGCAACAGTGTCAAAAGCCTTACTGAAATCTAGGTAAGCAATGTCTACTGCACCACCCTGATCTA
The DNA here is from genome assembly GCA_933207985.1 of Pelobates cultripes. Lineage (NCBI taxonomy): Eukaryota > Metazoa > Chordata > Amphibia > Anura > Pelobatidae > Pelobates > Pelobates cultripes. The sequence goes on along the minus strand of OW240915.1, from coordinate 21,915,669 downwards.
TAATTTTAGTTACCCAATCAAAAAAATCAATAAGATTAGTTTGGCATGATCTCCCTGAAGTAAACCCATGTTGTCTCTGATCTTGAAATCCATGTGTTTTTAGATGTTCAACAATCCTATCCTTTAACATGGTTTCTATCACTTTCCCCACTACTGAAGTAAGGCTTACTGGCCTATAGTTGCCCGACTCCTCCCTATTACCTTTCTTGTAAATGGGCACAACATTCGCTAACTTCCAATCTTCTGGGACTACTCCTGTTAACAATGATTGGTTAAATAAATCTGTTAATGGTTTTGCTAGTACACCACTAAGCTCTTTTAATAGCTTTGGGTGTATTCCATCAGGTCCCATTGACTTATTTGTCTTTACTTTTGACAGTTGAAATAGAACCTCTTCCTCTGTAAACTCACATGTAATAAATGACTCATTTATCCTTTTTCTTAACTGAGGTCCCTTTCCTTCATTTTCATCTGTAAATACAGAGCAAAAATATTAATTGAGGCAGTCAGCCTGACCTTTATCCTCTTCTACATACCTTCCTTCTTTTGTTTTTAATCTAACTAATGCTTGTTTTACTTTTCTTTTCTCATTTATGTATCTACAAAAATGTTTTGTCCCCCTTTTTTACTGACTGTGCTATTTTCTCTTCTGTGTGTGATTTGGAAGCTCTTATTTAATATTTTTAAAAAATAAATAATAATAATTACATTTTGGGAAAAAAGTATTTGATTGAACCAAAAATCATGCCATGTACAATTCTAGAATGTATAGCATGTTTTGTTGTTTTTTGCAGATTTTTTATTTTTTTTGTAAATTTCTTTTATTCAGAGAATTTCCATTTTATGCATAACCAGTATCGCGGACACGCAGGTCCAATAGAGGTTCTTTCATTTTACTTCTCAGACATGAGATAGGTTTAAGGAACAACCATGGTGGCATGCAAGTCACCAAATAGTATTAAGAAACATTCTAGTTGGACTTGTAAGTCCTAAAACCTTTGTGTGGATGGGGCTTTCCCTCTAGCGTACAGTTGTTATGGCTATGCTAGGCCACCCCGTGTGACAGGGGTGGTTTGCATCCTGTATCAAGACAGGTAGTGTGTGATAACCAACCACATGGGGGAGAAACAGGATTTTGTACGTGCCTTGCGAGTTCAGGTCTAGGATCTTTGGTGTCGGTGGGGTAGACCCCTATTAATCTGGCTGGAGCGGAGGTGGTTTGTACTGTCTTAATCCTATCTGCTAACCAACTCCCGCGTTTGACGTGGGTGCGGGGTTAAGCTTGTTTCTCCTAGTCTTATCCTTAACCGTGAACCCCTGTCTCTTTTCCTGTTTTTCATTTCTTTTTCTCTTTCTCTCCTTCCTTCTTTTCTCTTTTTCACCTTTCCCTCCTTTCTATTTTCTCTCTTTACTCTTTCCTTTCCCCTTTCTTTTCTTTTTCTTTCCCCCTCTTCTTCCCTTTTCCTTTCCCCTTCCCTTTCTTCCTTTCTTTGTTTAGAGGGTGCCCGTCCGTCCGGAGCTTCTACGTCCTACCAACTTCTCTACTGTGTCGCCTTCCCGCCCGCGGGTTCCCCCAAGGGGGGAGTGGGGGAGAGGGGGGTAGGAGGGGAAAAGAGGGGGAGGGGGTGTTATATTTATTATGTTGTTGTTTCTGGTATTGTTTCTTTTTGTTTGTGTAGTTGCTCTCTCAGTCAAGGTAGTCATTTGTCTCGTCAGGTGTCTTCAGTCAAGTCAACAGATCCTGGAAGTCAGCATTAGTCGAGGTCAGTATCCAGTGTGTCCAGATCGTCATGTACGTCTGGGTCCTCCCTTCTGCCAGCAGGGAGAGCTCTTCCAGAGCTCTCAGCTCCTCCATTCGTTGGTACCACGTCCCTAAAGGGGGCGCGCATTGTTTTTTCCAGTAGAGGGGGATTAGGCTTTTGGCTACATTAAGTATCCGTATAGTTAAGGATTTTTTATAGGTCGATGCTTTTGTCTTGGTGTGATGGATGAGGAATGTTGCGGGGTTCATGCGTGGTGGGGAGTCTGTGAATCTTTTTATGATCGTGTGAATGGCTGACCAGTATGGTTGGATGATTGGGCATTCCCACCATATGTGGAGGTATGTTCCCTTGTGTGAGTTGCACCTCCAGCATACGTCGTCCTTCGTGGGGTCGTATAGGTGTGTGTGGAGTGGGGTGCGGTACCAGAGGGCTAGTATTTTGTATGCTGTTTCTTGCGTTCCGCTGGATGGTGCGCAGTGTAGTGAGAGGGTGCATATTTTGTCCTATTGGTTGGGTGTGAATGTGGTGCCTAAAACTGTTTCCCATTTCCCCATGAAGCTTGGGGGTGGTAGTCTTCTCATCCGCATGATCATTCCATAGAGCGTTGATAGGCCCCTCGGCATCGGGTCCGGGTCCATGCGTATCTCTTCATTTTTTTGCAGATTTTAATACATTATTTATACAATGCATTAAATAATATTGTGTGAACTCTATCCCTTTAAATGCTACGTTGGGAATCACAGTTCCCCTCCAATAAACAACCACCCCCACAAAAATTAGGTTTACTCTCACTCTTGTCCCATTCTCAAGAATCCAAAAACTCTCAACTTTAACTAAGCAAAATTATGCACAGAGTAAAGATTAAATATGAAATATGGTTTTAATTTGAAAGAACAGATACTTTATTTTAACTCTTATTAAATAATAATGCATTTGGAATGTAGCAAGTTAGAGGTGTTTGCCTCTTAATGTTTTCAATTTTTATATATATTCACCAGTGTCATAGACAGATAATAACATTGTATTGTCATCAGATTGGAAATAAGGAAATAAGGGTCACTGCTTCACAATTCATTTCAATGTAATAAATTATGTAGCATTACCTTTTAAAACCATATGCATATCCATCAGGAGATAGTGTGAACTAAGTTACAAAAAAGGGATCATTCCTTGACTCTGCGATTTTTATTAAAAATTTTATTTTACATTCATGAATTCCTTCTAGATACAACCCACAATTTATAGACAGTGTACGTATTTTTTACTGAAAAATTTTATCGAAATGTGAATTATGTCCAACTCTGATTTTTTTTAGGAAAAAAAATATTTCTGTTCCAGTAAGATGACTTACAAACAGAATTAAGAGTGTGTTACCTCCTTTCTGCTGGTCATTCTCATAGTTATTTTAACCAGAACACCAAGTTTCCTTTCTAAAGAGGAAAATGTTCATGCCTTACACATAATAATAGGCGTGCCCGTTTGTTTTCAAATTAATTGAAATTCGGACGAGTTTTGGGCAATCAGTGGGCCGTTCGAATCTGAATCACCATACGAATGTATCACAAACAAACGGACAACGAACGAGTCATTTAATTCGATTAGAGATATGGAGTGGTACACAGTGGTACCAAAAACAAAATGGTTAGTGTAAAAAAAATATAATTGATGGCTATGGGAGTCAGTAAATGTTTTTTTATTTATAGATCAAGTGGGAAGTGACCAATAGAGGCACAAAAAAGACAATCATATCTATGTGTATACATTATATATTTAATAAATATGTAATATATAAATGTATAAATATATATTACTGCTCCTCCTCTATTTTTATCTGTATTGCTCAATGCTTCTTACTTGATCTGTGAACCAAATTGCAAGAAACAGATTTTCCCACTTTCGTGCCCTTCTGTGTCATATGTGGACATCTCTTTTCATGTGCTGGCCATCAACAAAAAGAAGTAACGTGTCTCCAGGACAGCAGGTTTTTCTGGCTCTCCTACCTAGTTACATTTGTTTCGTGTCCCCAAGTCAAAGCATTATTTTTCAGTAACTGATTTCCATAGTTTTAGTAGTTATAAATAAAATGATATCAGCCAGACAACAAAGATGATGGTGGTATAGTGCTGCCTTAAGTGTGAATAAATAAAAATGCTAGTCATGATTCCCATTTTGAAAGCCAAGAGCCCAGGGTTTGTTTGGGATCATTCAATAATCACAGCAGTCCTGTACTGTTAACGCACCAGTAAGCAGGTAGCGAGAGAGAGAGAAAGAGGGGGAGAAAGTGGGATGGAGAGGCTTACTCTGTCGAAGTCGAAGCGCTGATTAAATGAGGATTTAATAATTGCACTTTTTGCAATGGCAGGCCATTTTGCAGTCTATCAGCGTCTTGCCTCATTATAACAGCAAAGTACAAAAAGGTGATTCCAATCTGAAAAATTGCTTGCAGTAATTAAAGCTTTTTACATTATTTTAGTTTGTATAGGTCTTTGCTCTCATACATTTTTTTATATTCACCTTCCCTGCTGCGGGATTGGCAAAAAGGGATGATTTGCTGTTAAAATCAGCGCAGACCTCAGTGACAGCGTTTTAAGAAAGTGTCTTTAATTGTGTGTAGGAACATCTTATCTCCTATTAAAATAGTTAGAGAGAAGTGGAAACAAACGTCCATTCTTACTTACTGCTATAAATGTATGCAAACCTTTTTTCAGGTGCTGTTTGAACAGTAGGGCTGAGGAAGTTAATTAAAATGTAAATTTAAATATATTTAAAATACCTAACTATATTCTCAGCTGACAGTTTGATGCTCAACTATGGCAGGCAGTTATTTTTCTCTTGTGCTGTTTGCCTGGAAGGGACCAACTCTTTTTTAACACATCATGTAGATAATGTATTAAACATATAATCAAAGACAGTGGTTTATAGATAATGGGTTAAGGCAGGGATGTCAAACAGAGCCAACCACATCGCTCCTGTGCTGGGAGAAAGTTAATAAACTAAACTTCACCCAGAGAGCAGTGCAGGGGTAACTAGACTAGAGGCAGGAGCGGTGGGAGCAAGAGGGACCTGCAGGCAGGAGGGAGGGACGATGGGCTGCTCTGCCTGAGGTCTGAATTGAGGGACTAGTGGGGAACTCAGATCACGAGGGAGCAGAGAATGACATCAGCTCCCTCACATTAACCAGCATACTGCACAAGGCCACAGAAATGTGAGTGTTTGTTACTATCTGTATGTGTAAAAGTGTGTGTATATGTGTGTAATAGTATGCGTGTGTATATATGTGCAACACTGTGTGTGTATATGTGTGTAACAGTGTGTGTATATTTATATCTGTAAGTGTGTATATATACTGTATTTTCTGGCGTATAAGATGACTTTTTAACCCTGGAAAATCTTCTCCAAAGTCGGGGGTCTTCTTATACGCCGGGTATAGGGTCTATATGGCTGCCGGGGGCGCCCTGCGCCCCCATCGTCAGCCCTTCTAATGCTGCAGTTGCCTGAGTGCTCTATAGAGAACGCTCAGACAGCTGCCGCACTGCCTCTCTTCTCACCTCCCCTTCCCTGTGCAGAGTGGGTGGCCGAGCTCCTCTTCGTCCTGTCAGTCCGGCCGGGTACCGCGCGGTACAGGAGATTCAGTTACCTGTTCCCGGCCGGACTGAAAGGAAGTGCACATTGAGTGACAGGACGAAGAGGAGCTCCGCCACCCACTCTGCACAGGGAAGGGGAGGTGAGAAGAATGTAGGGAGGATTGGGGGGGGGGGAGTAAAAAGAATAAAAATAATTATAGGGCATAAAGATTATATGCCCAAACAGCCTGGCACATACCTGGGCTTTAAATGCTATTTAAGATTATCATTATTTAATGTCTTGCTGTACATCATGGCTAATTTTTATTTGGTGTGCATTGGAAGAGGGGTAGTCTTATACGGCGAGTATATCCCAAACTCTATATTTTAACTGGAAAAGTTGGGGGTCGTCTTATACGCCCAGTCGTCTTATACGCCGGAAAATACGGTATATGTGTGTGTGTGTGTGTGTGTGTGTGTGTGTGTGTGTGTAATAGAGTGTGTGTATGTGTGTGTGTGTGTGTGTGTAACTGTGTGTGTGCATGTTGGCACCACACACACAGGAGTGGTAGAGAATCTAAAAACTATAGCAAAAACTGTTAAATGTCAATTGTTACTTATATGTGTGTATCTTTGTGTCTCTTTGAGTTTGTAAGTGTACCTGTGTCTGTATGGAACTAAATATGTGTGCATATCTGTGACAGTGTGTGTATTTTATTCAAACACCAACAATGCACACAAACACAACAATACATTGAAACACATACCACACACAAATACATCCCTGCATCTAAATGGCAACAGTACATACAAACACACAACTTCATTTAAATACCAACACTACAAACAAATTCACCTCTTTTGTTGTTGTAAAAAAGTAATAAATTACATTTATGACATTATGTGAAGTTCTTTGTGCCTGCTTTTTCTTGTTTGTGAGTGTGTGTGTGTGTGTGTATAAATTTTATGTATTTGGACTATTTCAGTGGACAATGTGGCTAGAACAAATGAGTTTGACACCCCTTAAGGTAACATTCCAAGCACCATAACTACTTCAGCTCTCTGTAGGGGTTTTTCTTCAAACATGCCCCCAATGTAATTAGTCAAACCTTTTTTGAACAGCTTGATCTCTTACCTGGCTCCACCAGGTGTCTCTCCCCCACCTCCCCTACCAAAAACCAGAGAGCCAAAAGTTCCAAATTTATTACTTTTACAGCTCCTGGATTATGCTCAGCACAGACAAGCGCCAAGCTTGCTTTGTTTAAGATGCCTGGAGTAAAACTTTAAAAAAATAACCAAAGTCAATATATTAAATATAATAATAATAATAATAAAATAAAAACATCTCAAATTTGCCAAACTCTTTAGGTTCTAAACCCTCAATAAAAAGGATGTTATTCATCTCACTCTCTATACTACTGGTCAGTTTTCCTCATACATAGTGTTTTATGGACACAACAAGGATTTTCGGAAGTTGTATTTCAATTGACAGCTTTTTTTACTGTAGAATATTAAGTGATGACACAACTTGCATCAGTATTTTTCAATCAAGAAGGGAGGTTTGGAGGGAGCATTAAAAATAGGTGGGTTCATGGTGCAAAACTAATAATTATTAAAAAAAACGTACACATTAAATAGTAACAATAGTTATAATATTCACTAATGTTGGGAGAGATGGTTGGTAGGTTTACCAATGCTGCTACAGTGTATTTCCAGTTTGTGCTATTTAGAAATACAAAAATGTTTTGTATGATTCACAACGGACAAAGAAAATTTCTGCCAATTTTGATGAAGTATTCTTGCCATGTAAGACCTCACTTTTTAGAAGTCTTATGTATGAGTTGATTTTTGATAAAATGTTGCAAAAGCCAAGTTTTCAAAGAGTTTCTACTCGGCACATCTTGTGCCTTCACTCATCTAATCGCCCAATTTGTAGTAGATTTATATGTGCCATTTCATTGTGCATATGTGAGAAGATAAATTGAAATGTCTGTGGCTTTGTGGAAACTTCAAAAAAATTCTATTTCATACTCGCACACACTCACAAATCACAAACAATTTGGGACAGTGGCTCTTTATCACCCAATATACAATGCTTATCGATGAAGGAAATCTATTCCAAAAATGTTGTTAATTTATTCTCTTTGCAATAAATTCTGGGAAGCACGAGTGTATCTTTATCATGCCAATTGTGCTTGATACTATTTTTTGTGGATGACTTGTGGCTTGTACCACTAAGAGTGACCAGTACAGGTTTTCCCTATTTATTAAAACTTTAAACTATGGTGACTTCTTTTCTCATTCCCAAAACGATGATTATTTGAGGCTCCTTGTCCCACCAAAAGGATTATTTCCCTCCACACCACAGGCCATGGGATGTAGAAGAGATGAGATGCATGTGGCCTTTCACCTACTCTGGGCCTCTCTCAAGCTGTCCCAATTTTGTATTTTGGTGTTTGCTTCTAAAGACACCAGAGACAAGTACCTATGGTGTTCAGTGAGAAATTGTGTTTGGATGTTTTAGCATTGTGAAAGTCAAGAGTTAGATGATTGTTGGGAAATAATTCGATAAATAGGTCAACCTAGACTAATTATTGATAAACCAACAATCGATTGCTACATCAGTGTTGCAAAACCTAAACAGTGGAGGCTGATCTATAGGGACAAGAAAACTCCAAAAGTAAGGACTATTGATAAGTTTATATTAGAAAACAATATTAGAAATAAAAGTGTCTGCTATGATTATATCTGCAATATCCATTCTCTCCTTTATTGATGATTGGAGATGTTTGTTTTGAACAGTGTATGGCATCTGATGGTCTTAAAGGGTAGAACCCAACAAAAAAGAGTGGGGCTGCATCCCAACATCTTTAAACATCACCATCCTCCACTGAATCCATATGTTAACGATATTGGATTGAGCGCAGAGTCGTGTTCCTAATTCTATTTCATAATCCCATAGGTTTGTGAGATAATCATTTCTTAAGCTAATCATGTGTGCTACCCCAGGCTGGCATTTAATTAGGAGTTTCAAGCTCATAAGTGGGTCAAACTGACTAATTACTCTATTAATCAAGAGCAATTGCAGATGTAGATACTTCAAGTGAGTCTGTCAACTGATCTCGTTTGCGTAAATCAGTTTAAAGCAATATTAACAACAGAGTGTTCTAATTATTTTTATCTAACTAAACAATAGTAAATTAAACTCTAATTACCTTTAAAGATCTTTAGAGTAGTGGCAGGTCCCATAAGGGGTCCTAGGCTTCATACCTCTTTTATATAATTGTAAAGTTCTGTAGAATATGTTGGCCCCTATAGATAATAATAATTGGGGCAAATTACATAGGTGTAAGAAATTGGCAAATTGCATTATGGCATTTATGGCAAATGGCATGTATGTGGGAATTGGGGTAAATGGTATGGGGTTGGAATTAGGGGAAATGGTATTGAATGGGAACTGGGGTAAATGGTATGGGGTAGGACTTTGGGAAAATAACATGGTGCTTAGAAATGTAGGAAATTTAGTGCAGTAAACTGGGGAAATATGGAGGCCATTTGAAAACAGGGAAATTGATTAGGAGAGGGAAAATGAATGGAGGGTATGGCCAATGAGCAATTAATTTGAATAATATAACTGGTAGTATCTGTGTGGTGGATACCTTGTGTGAATATAACTTCAGGAGTTGACATTTTGGTGCACGAAGCGGGAGGACATATAAATAGATGCTGCCACCAGTTGGTAAACTAAGTAAATAAATATGTGAATGAATGGAATGGAATAATGAATGAAAAAATGATTGCATGACAAAAATTCACCAAGATCCAATTTTGACCATTGTGAAACCTAGTGAAATTGTCCCACCTATTCCCTTACACCTGTATTCTGAGATCGGGCCAAAAATTATTTAACACCGCTCAACGGTTCTAGCTTTCCCCTCATCCTGCTCAACATTCCTCCATGCCCCCTAAATATATGTTGACATAAGAATGGTTCTTCCTAATCTCCATGACCTGTGTCTTCTTAAGCATGGGTGGCCAAAATATAGATCTCCAGCAGGTTTTTGTGTTTTCATGTTTTATTTTTAGGGCAAAAGACGAAGAAATTCAGGGCATCAGTTGACAACAAGTGCAGAATAAAAATATTTTTTTAACATCAGGGGCAGCTTAATGATGGACCACAATCTGCATAACATTTTGATGCAACATATAAAAATATTTATTTTCAAAAGCTTAAGTCTTAAACTTTGCTGAAATTTTTTTTTTGTATTTAAATTCCTGAAAAAATAATTTCAGGGTCATATTACATTCCATAAGATTGAGGTAGCATTCATTTAATCTAGGCGTGCAATTCATTACATAATGAATCGGATTTCATCTGAATTTGAACGATTCATCTGGATTCGGGATGTACCCTAATTTCTAAATCGACAGAAAAAAACCCCAAAATAGAATGAATCCTTAACTCGCTTCCTTCCTCCGTTAGATGCTCACCCAGTCTCCACTCCTTCAAAAAATAGTTAAAAACCCACTTCTTCATAAAAGCGTATCAATTAAACTGTTAATAGCTCCTGACTGATTCCTCTTCTGCAACTGTCACTAGTCTAATACTATCCTTACCTTTTTGTGTCATTTACCCCACTCCCTCTAGCATGTAAGCTCACTGAGCAGGGCCCTCAACCCCTCTGTTCCTGTGTGTCCAACTTGTCTAGTTACAACTACATGTCTGTTCGTCCACCCATTGTAAAGCGCTGCAGAATTTGACGGCGCTCTATAAATATCATAATAATAATAATAATTAATTAAACTGAATTCTTTCAGATCCATTTGTTTTGATAAGGATAACAAATTAGGTTGTTATATTCTAAACAACTGAAAGACCGAAATGTATTTAACTTTTAGCAGGTTAGCAGATAACCTCCTAAATTGGCACTTTGTGATTACCACCCTCATTCATTCCCTATAAGGACTAATGATGACTGTATGAATTGTGAAAATTAATAAAATTTGATTTGTCAGAATCAATATTTTCTGAATTTTGGACAAACAGAAATGTGAAACAAAAGGCATTTTCATATCAATCCTGTATTCATAAATTAGAAACATAAATGAAATCTAATGAGATATGAACGTAATAGTATGCATAACAGTTCGGTGTAGTTCGGAGCCATTAAAGTTGCAAATACTTTCTATTGTGTCTGTATTATTTATATTCTAATTCTACAATACAGCAGCAGGTGTTTTGTACTGAGCTTAGATTTCTGCAGAGTGAGGCGTTGCACAAACACATTTAGTCCAGATTTACCATTTGACTTGTACTCAATGTTAACAATACATTAGTTTTCTTTTAATCAACTATTTTCTGAGTGAAAATCAGTTTGGTTTATGTGAAAATTTGCTTGGTTTAATATTTTATTAAATCAATTCATGCCGTGAACCTCTTGTTGAATTTTTTCCTTAATTATTCTAAAGAGTATTATGCTAAAGTTCCAAGCAGTATTGCATTTTTTTTTTATTTCGAATTCATGATTTTATGTTCTTTTTAATTGTGATAGTCATGCTAAATTTAAACAACACACACATACACACAAATCACACACACACACTGACACAAAAACACACAATTACAGAGAAAAAAATAAATAAAATATTTAACATTATTTAAAATAAAATTGACACAGTTTAATTCCTCTAGATTCTTCACAAATATATTTAAACACTTTGTGATTAAAATAATTCCATAGGCCCCCAGACCACTATTGTTCATTGAAGTTGGGTGGGCACAGTGTCCCTGTTGCCCTTAGTCCTGCAATGTAAATCACTGCAGTTTTTGAGATGCTGCAATGCTTACATTGCAGAACTAAGACTGCCTCTAGTGGCGGTCAATCAGACAGCCACTAGGGGCACTTCCTGGTGGTTAGGTAACTTTTGGTCGCCTAACTAATGTTGGACATCCTCACGTTCTGCATGAGGACACCCAGGCATCAGTAAAATCCCTATAGGAAAGCATTGAAGCAAGGTGCCTTCGCCCCCCACTGTTGGGTGATGTCAGAGGAGGCGGAGCGAGAACCCAGTGCTGAGGGAGAGTGGTGCTGGAATTGGATGTTTTAACCCTTTCTGTGCTGGAGGAGCAGAGGAGACTATAATGTAAGGAATACAAAACTTTGTATTCCTTGCACTATAGAATCCATTTAAGGAGCAGCAAAGTCCTTCATTTTCTTGATATTTGCACTGTTAAAATTTGAATAAACTATTTTATAAAACAGCTTCCAGTTCAAAATCAATATGTGACACCATTATGGATTGTGTATTTAACACGCGAACCAGGCACAGTTCAATTTTATGCTTAAGTCTCTCTCTAACTGACTTTCTCCAATTACATTTAATTGTTTTTATATGTTTCACACTCTTATAGTTCTTGCTATTTAATTTCAGTATCTGTTCTTTATTTAAATTGAACACTTCACCTAAATGGAACTAATCAATTCAACTTGAAAACTTAATTTCATGTTAATAAGTTATGTTGGTATATATATTTTTTAAATTCTACTACTGGGTAAAATATTTAGCAAATAGTGTCAAATTTACAAGCGCAGTATACTTGCAGGGTTATTCTCTAAAGTGAGAATTGTCAGGAATTTAAATCATCCTCTACAGTCCGAATGGTCCCGTACTGAATGTTGCAGAACCATCTGGCTGTATATGGAGCCATTCGTACTGCAAAGGGCTCATTTTGTTCGCATAATTTAAAGGGACACTTTGGCACCAATACTACTTTAATGCATTTGATATATTTTTGCATCAATAACATGCTGTATTTTTTTTTTTACTTAAAAGAACACTATAGGGTCAGGAACACAAATGTTCCTGACCCTATTGTGTTAAAAACACTATTTTGCCCTGCTATTTTGGCCTGCCCTTGTACTCTTTAAATACAGTTAAAAAGTACCTTTATTCCAATTATGAGCGGCACTGGCCCTGCCCCAATGCACCTCCTTGGATGACATTGTCAGAATTGATTACATCATCAGATTGATTAACAATCTCAGCCAATCCAATGCTTTCTTATGGGAAATTTTTATATTTATATATTTGCAAGTGGCAATCTTTACATCTTATTTTCCATAATGACCACCCACTATATGATTCTTATCACCAGTGTGATATGATGTGGCTGGATTGCCAAATATTAGACATGCCACAATGTTTTGCTAAGTAATAATACAATTATACGGTACTATAATATTCTTTTTTTTTTTTTTATCATATTCAGCACTGTAGGCATTAGGGAAGTCTAATGCAGTTATTGCGTCCTGACAAGTTTTAGGTCCAGAAAGGGTTACAGAATTTTTTTTTTTTTTAAATGTGTTAGGTATTACTGTATTTAACGAGAGTGCAGTGACTTCACCGTGACCGTAAATCACTGCATAGTAAAGGTGTTGGATTATGGCACCCAATATAATCCTTCTAATCTTATTCTATAATCCCAAATCCCAATTAATGACAGATTGCCGGCATGCTTGTAAAATATTGGAAAGTAAATTAGTGTGAGATGTAACACCCGGCCAAAATAAGCCAATTAGTATAATTCATGGCCATCAATTCAAAATGGAAAAACAGTAGATTTTAGCAGAAACCTTCGGTAGAAAATAAAAAAGCTGCCTATCCATTAGCACAACAGAGATCCAATATTGCGATCAATACTTGCGATCAGCTCTCAGCAATTAGTGGTCTCCTCTAGCAGAACATCTGGCTATAAAGTGCCCTGCTAGCATTATGACAAGACTAGCAGTGGTCGAACAACATGCACAATCCATATCCTAACAAAGTTATCTGTGAAAAATCGAAGGCTGCCACCAGTCTGAATAGATGCTTAATTTTACTTGTGAACATTGTTTTTAGCCGAAAGATGATCTAATAAAAGCCGACTATGCTGGTCAAGAGTCACAGTTACATGGAGCTTAGAAATGTAGGAAATTTGGTGCAGTACGAACACTACGGACAAAAGGGTGTTTGAAGTCACTCAAAGCCTGATCTATATTGCCGTTGTATCTTAGATATCTGAGCATTTTGGGGTTTTGGTAGATCGTTTGTAGGATCTTTTTTCATGAGCCAGTAGTGCTATTTTATTACATGGGATACTGCTTTGGTAACTTGGTGTTATTCTGCTTCCAGGAGAATAGATTTCACACATGTTACATTTGTTACTCAACAATGTAGGGAGAAGGGCAGAAAAATGAAAATACAAAGAAAAAGTCAATGTCAATGGCAGCTTCCATAAATGGGTGCGATGTAGTCACCAGAATCAGATGACAACCTATAACAGAACCCAAAGTCCAAAGAAAACCATCAGTGTTGCACCTACTTCTGAGCACTGATAAAAATACAAAAATATATGTACTGAGTCACATCATTTTATAGTATGCTCTAGTAATAAATAAGAGCAAGGGTCAGATTATTTTTAACATTAGGATAGTTTGGAATCTATATTTTTTTTATTACCCCCAATTCAGCGCTGTATTTAGCGCAAGGCAAACAAGGCATTTGTCTTGGGCGGCACTTTCCAGGGGATGGCAAAAAACGCTGCCCCCCCAAGTGCTCTGGCAAATACCTTGTTAGCCTTGATTTATGGGGGGCCCAAGAGTTGGCCTGGGCAGTTTATTTTACAGACGGGTGGTGAGGGAGCACTGATCTGAGCTCATCCTGCTCATTTCCCTTGCACGACCTGAAGTTATGCCAAGAGCCGGAATGTGACATCACGCTGGCGCCCGGCATCACTAAGCAGCGCGCGAGGGAGCTGAGCAGGAAGATCACATCTCCCTCACCGCCTATTTTGCGCACCCACTCCCCCCTTGCCTGTCCGCCCTCCATCCTGCACGTCTGCCCAACCTCCATCCTGCACGCCTGCCCACCCAGCGATCAGCCCGCAGCCCCACTGGACCCCAGGCAAAAATCCACCCAACTCTCCCAAAGGTAGAGAGGCTGGGTGGATTTAAATAAAAATAAAAATAAATAATTATTTGTAAATGTTGGGGGGAAATATGTATGTGTGTATGTCAGTGCATGTGTGTATGTCAGTGCATGTGTGTGTGTCAGCCTGTCACTGTGTGTGTGTGTGTGTGTGTGTGTGTTTGTCTGTCTGTCAGTGAATGTGTTGTTATATCTGTCAGTGTGTCTGAGTGATTGTATCTGTCAGTGAGTTTGTTTGTCTGTCAATGAATGTGTGTGTATGTCTGTCTGTCAGTTTGTGTGTGTCTGTCTGGGTGTGTTTGTATGCCAGTGTGTGTGTCAGTGAGTGTGTGCTTATATCTGTGAGTGTGTCTGTCAGTGAGTTTGTTTGTCAGTGAATGTGTGTTTCTGTGAGTAGGTTTGTTTGTGTGTGTGTCTGTCAGTGAATGTGTGTGTACGTCTGTCAATGTGTGTGTCGGTCAGTGAGTGTGTGCGTGTCTTTCAGTGCATCTGAGTGATTGTGTGTGTCTGACATTTTCGTATCTTCTGGTGAGAACTGAGGTCAAACTCACCCAGCAGGAAGAAGATAACAGAAACTTTTTAATTGACATTTTGTAGAAAGTGGAGGAGACAAGAATTGGCTGCATGAAAATATGTCTAAAGCAGCGATAAAACGGGCTGATAAGATCTCAGGAAGATTATTGTGTTTGATCTCTGAAAGGATGAAATGCATGTCTTAAAAGATTATAGAAGATTTACACTTTTTTAAACCTTTGTTGGCAATTCAGTTATTACAAAAATAAACCAGTCTAGTCTTATTTTCTTTATGGTTATAAAGGCAATTATAATATATATATTCATTCATATTGTTTCAGTAGTCTGGAATGGACACTGTCAGGCAGTCCATAAACCCTTGTAGGCTTTGCCTTATTTAGAGCCCCGTATTGCGAATTAACCCTTTTGCCACTATGGATAATGGAAAAGGTATGCAATGTACATCAACTGAATGGTGATATATAGTGAAGAATTATATAGCTGTAACTAATGAAGGAAATATCAGTCCCATTAACTGATATATATCATATATATCAGATTATATATGTTTAATATATTTGATTGAACCCAAATATCAGACGATCAGGACAAATCACCATTTAACCTCTTTATACTCTATTCCTGGTCAATGGCCTTTTAACTAAGATTTTTTTTTTTTTCAATGGCGGTTTAGTTAAAGGAACACTATAGGGTCACTCCATCTTTTTTTCCTTTTTTTTTTGCTCAGTTCTCGCTTGATCTGTAAATAAAATCACCAGTTTGTGGGTCTTTTTCTCTTTATCCCATCAACCTATTTTTTATTTTTTTGCACCATTAACAGTACTCTGAATCACAAAACAAACAAACCTCTTTGTCCATTGCCTGTTTTGTTTGGTTCGTGATTTCTCCACATAGCAACATTAGTAAACATCTGGCTAAACGACATGAGATAATCTAGTTCACAAACAACTTGGGTACCAAGGTTGGTCATCACAGGTATGGTCATCAAATCCTTAAATCCACCCATTCCCAGCCAGCATACCAACTTTTTTTTGTCTGAATTTGTGCAACACAAAGTAAGGCTAATGAAGGTTTTGCTGCCCTTTTGGCATTTTATGGGTTACACCAGCATGCCAAGGTAACTTTGCAAAGCTATTGTTATGGAAAAACCTTTTAAACTGACAAGTAATCAAATTGTATCTGCCTTTTTGGTTCTAACAACTATAAATGCAACAAAGTGACTTAACCTTCAGTGTCTCCAAAAAATTAGACATTCGAAGGTGATGGATGCTTTGAGAAGACAGCTCAAATGTGTCATGTTACCTTTGTGTAGTAACGTCACAACACACCCCTTTTACTCTGCCTTGTATACACAGGACATCAATTAAATGGAAATCAAGACAAGCTATATTGTGGAAACGGCTATGTTTTAGATATGTCAAAAAAAGGAATCAGGATTATTTACTGATCTTTAGATGTGTCAAAAAGATCAGATTGTTTGCTTAAGAAAAGCAACAATATTGCACCTTGTATTTCTTTTCAAAGTTTACCAAATGTCATATATAAACTTGCATTTCTTGTTTTTCACTAGGAATTCATTTAACTGGGCAGAAATTAGATCATAAAGATGTGTATATAAATTTTAAAAATTATGGATTATTCAAAATCTTTAAAAAAAAAGTGATTAAAAGCAAAACTAATGTTTTTTAACTATGACATCTTCTAGTACATAAGCAGTAAGACAAGGCAATATTTCACTATAGAAGGAAATAAAAAGGTTGCAAAAAAACACCCCAAAACCAACCACAAAATGCATACCTCCACAAAAGAATCAAATAATATTTTAACCCTTTCATACCCAATATTTAAAAATTCAAACGTTCTATCAAATCATCACCAGGTTGAGTGATCATTATGAAAATCCTAACCTACGGAATTTAGAATTTTGTAGAATAACTATCCCTGAACAACAGAAAATAATGCACTAAAATGTCTTCTCGTAGAATTCCTTCCCTATGACTTTAATCCCGCTGTCTAAAATAATCTAATCGCTTTAAAACAGTCTCAGTGCTTGGAGCAAGGAGAGTTTTTCTGGATCACAGGCCAAATTCCCATCACCTGATAAGATAATCTACTGTGACAGCCTCATATGCATATGGCGAGCTTCTTGTCAATATTCCTTTCGATAGAGACAAAGAGAGACAAATGTCTATATTCACCCTCTCACTTCATGCATGATTAACATTACCTTTCTCATTCAGGTACATATTGACTATTTAAATATAGCCCTTTGTGATTGTTATCTTCGTTATGCATGAAAACGAGTTTACAGAAGGCTTAGCTGTGGCAAGTCAACGTGTTTAAGTACAGCGCCTATTGTGACATAGAAATTCACAAGAAACATATTTAATCAGTCATACTGTTATGCTAATTGTATCCATCTATAGAGCTGCATAGAGAAATGCATTTTGGAAATATAATGAGGGAAACCTATCACCAGCTGAGACACTTTGTAATCAGTATTATGTGTCATCAACTGCCAGCGAGAAGAAAGTCGCATTTATCCAGCTTATCTGTAAAACGAAAAGTTCACGGGATAAAAATAGCTGTGGTCATGCAAATTTAGCCACGTAAGTGAAGTCCACGGGCTTCATGACAGACACTTGAAATACACTCAGAGCGGCATGTTTAGATATCCATGAAAAAGCTGCAATTGTTTGATGAGTATATTGTTCTTGTGAAGGGCCAGTATATCTAATTTGAAAAGCTTTTGTTCTCATTATTCTCTAAAATTCTGGTGTAAACTCTTTGCATATTCTTTCGGAATTCCCTAACTCTGAAAGCACCTCTGTCATAGCTATGTTTCTTACATAGATTCCTCTTCTCCCACTCCCTCCGAATCAATCAATTGTCCTCATGCAAAATACATAAGACAAAGTAGGGACTACTTTGTGTTCTGCATTTTTCCTGCACTTGACAATGTCAAGCTCAATATTTCCATAATACTCGCATGTCCCTCCTGTCCTTTGGCTGTATTCTCGAAATTCCTACTCCACATGACCATGGATGATGCAGGAAGTTGAATGCAGAGCACAGTGTGGGCAGACAAAGGCATCATTGCCAATATCGTCAAGACGGCCGTACACTGGAAAAAGATCCAGTGCTGTGAAGACGCAGAAAATGAAGGTAAAAACTGGGGACCTAAGTGATAATATAGAAAAAAGGAAGAAAAAAAACCCAAAAAGGGATGTCTTATATAAAGACCGCCCAGAGGGTAAATACCCAGTCCAATCTCAACAGTAGTGTAGTTGCCAAAAAATAAAAAAGCCTTTATTGAAATCTATTAAAAACCTGGGTAATCAGTGATGGACAGAATAATATAGGGAGAAATATGTATGGTAGGAACAAGGCTAATCAAGAGCCAACCCTCACAAGAAACGGAGAGGGGATAGAAGGCAATATGTACCCCCATACATAACTCAGGTAACAAAGCAGTAGGAAAGAACAGGGAAAGGGAGAAACACACACTCCCAACCAAACAGTAGTGCTATGCTAATACCCTATCTCCTATAAAACACCTTCGTGGGTGTTCTAATCTAAATGCTGTCATAACATCTGAAGCCCCAGGTACACACACATACTAGAAAAACATAAAAAACATGAATTTCAAACCACGTTCCTTCTTTAATTGTAACACAACAGGAGTAGTTTACCTACTGTCTTGCTCCTGTGGCCTAAAATATGTAGGCAAGACTTTTCGCCACTTCAGGCTAAGGATACGTGAACATGTAAATTCTGTCAAGAGACGTTTGGAAACACCCGTCTCAAGGCATTTACATCTACATCACAATCACTCCTCGGCAGGCATCCGGTTCATGGGTCTTGAACATGTACCACAGCCTCCTAGGAAAGGAAACTGGGACCTAAAACTAAGACAAAGAGAGGCGTTTTGGATTTACCATCTCAAAACGCTATCTCCCCTGGGGCTAAATGAAGGGTTTTCATATTCCCCGTTTATTTAAAGTACTGCAATAATTCTGATAATAAATGGTATCTTAAGTTATGTCTGTATATATGTATATATTCTTTATTTATTTCTATTATATTTGGTGTTCATATGTCCATTAATTTTACCTGTATTATAGGTCTAAGAGTTTAGGGGTCTGTTTTGTGTTGCATAAACTAATGGGTTACTATTTACAGTGGCAATAAAAGAATTGTCGGCTTCTGTGTATGACTGCCCATATAGCCATTGTACTTATCCCTTACTGGTTCACAACGGTTATAAGTTGTTTCTTTAATTGTACTAAAGCTACACAATACAGCCATAAGAATCAATCCACACACTTGACCTATATGATACAATTTGGACATTCCAAGGGTTAACTGTTAAGCTATGGATACTGCCTTTTAGATATAGTAAGTATCCATTTATATCTGTTCCGGGCGGGGCACTCAAAGGGTTAATTGCCTTTCACCTGATTTCTGTTCTGGCTACCTCTGACATAGAAATGTGGGCTGACACTATGGTGTGTTACACCACACCCCCACAGCCCCATTCACAGGAGGACCGGAGCAATTTAGACACAATCACAGGTGATTACAATAAAGCTTATGAGCTTAAGGTATAAATTTACCACCCGGACAGTTTTTTGCTCACTGCTGATACCCCTGAGGACGGCGTGTGGTCACGCCGAAACGTACGTCGGGTTCTTCTGTGTTTTTAATACTCTCTTGAGCACTTTGCTCTGAGCACCTTTTCATTTATGTTTTTCTAGTATGTGTGTGTACCTGGGGCTTCAGATGTTATGACAGCATTTAGATTAGAACACCCACGAAGGTGTTTTATAGGAGATAGGGTATTAGCATAGCACTACTGTTTGGTTGGGAGTGTGTGTTTCTCCCTTTCCCTGTTCTTTCCTACTGCTTTGTTACCTGAGTTATGTATGGGGGTACATATTGCCTTCTATCCCCTCTCCGTTTCTTGTGAGGGTTGGCTCTTGATTAGCCTTGTTCCTACCATACATATTTCTCCCTATATTATTCTGTCCATCACTGATTACCCAGGTTTTTTAATAGATTTCAATAAAGGCTTTTTTATTTTTTGGCAACTACACTACTGTTGAGATTGGACTGGGTATTTACCCTCTGGGCGGTCTTTATATAAGACATCCCTTTTTGGGTTTTTTTCTTCCTTTTTTCTACAATTTCCAGGGTTACCCCCTTTTACCAGTCCAGGTGACCTCTATACTCTGGAGGCTCGGCAGTGGGATACGGGAGTGTCTTTTCCTCCCCTCCCACTTTCCAGCCTTTTGAGTTTCCTTTTTCTTGTTATTTAATTATATTGGTGTTACTCACCGTGTGGTCACCACCATTACTATTATCAGTTTTTATAACCTTTTTTCCAAACTACAATGGCAGGCTTTCTGTCTAAAAAACCCAGCGCAAGTACATGGTGTGCGGACGCTGATTCTGTGTTCAGTACTGAAAGTACACTAGATACACTGTCTCCCCCTAATATTCACACCAGCTTTAATAAGCTTACTAAACTCTTTAAACAACAAATTAAGATAAGCTGGGAAGTCTCCACTCTCGAGAAATACATCTCTAAAAATATCATCCCTAGAGGGCTAAGAGTTCAGACCTCTCCATCAAGACAAGTCGAGATGGAAGACTTCTATAAAGAATGGGATGAGGCAGCTACTAAATGCTCAAATACGTTCATGAGTATTATTTGTAAATATGAGTCTATTAAACTATCCAATGTCCAACTAGAACTGGATAAAGAGATTGAGGTGGTCCAGGGTTTTAAAGTAGAACCACAATTTGAATCACTAGAGATAAAACTCAAATCCAATCTGGACAAATTCTCTCACATTATAAAAGTGAGGAAACACCAGAAGTATATGAGAGATATAAAGGACTTTGAACAAGGTAGAATTTACCGTTCTTTTAAAAAGAGATCTAAAGTAGACTCTGACCAATTCAGTACATCTGAGTACGAATCAACCGATACTGAAACTGAAAAACCTCAAACCCCTACTCCTAGGAATCCAACTAAAAGTATTCTAAAAAAGGGGGTGGATTTTTTAGGATTAAGACAAGCGGATCTAACTCAGGGTCCGCACACCAGATACAGGGGCAGAAGTCAGAGACGACGCAGGGAATGATAGCATCCTCTCTGCGTATTATTAATCTCTCTGATACCATCCTTGGTCAGACCGAACTTAGCGTATTGGAGAAGGGTCTTTCATTCGTACCCATTCCAACATTCAGCAAGTTCAACTGGACTAAGGATGTAAACCTTTTTGTGAGAAAGCTTGCCTTGTATAAATACCATGCAGTACGTAAAGAAACTAAGGCCCAAAGCTTGGGTCTATCACCAAATGACTTAGAGTGCTTAGACACTCTGGTGGAATTACTTAACTCTGGAGATGGTACTATACAATCTGATATACCACATACTAATTTGAAACCCAAGAGTAAGTTTACCCCTCATTTTCAGGATTATAAAAATTTGGAGGTATTTTTGGAAATGGTTACTAGGGAAATAGATAAGACAAAAATGGATGATTTTTATCTATCCCCTAATGGCAACCTTAATACTCAGGAACTAATAGCCCTGAAAAAACTACAGAGCTATACAAATTTGATTTTCAAACCCTCTGATAAAGGGGGCAATGTGGTGATACTTGACAGAGACCACTACATTCGTATAGCTGAAAGACTTTTATCCGATAAAAATACTTACCGCATACTAGCAAAAGATCCTACAAAAGCGTTCCAAGCTGAGTTAAAAACTATGCTTACTAAGGCTGTGAATCATCAACTCATTAATCAGGATGAGTTTGAATTTATGTGCACCAAACAACCATGTCTATCTACTTTTTATTGCTTGCCTAAAGTGCACAAATCACTAACCGATCCGACCGGTAGGCCGATAGTTTCTGGTTGTGATAATCTAACTCAGAATGTAAGCATTTATGTGGATAAGATTCTGTCCCCAGTAGTACAGAAGCTACCATCTTTCCTTAGAGATACTAAACAAATGTTGCATTTATTGACCAACCTTACTTTACCTCCAAACGCTATCCTGTGTAGCCTTGACGTGGAGGCCCTTTACAGCTCAATTCCTCATAACCTAGGTATTAAACATACCCGTCAACTATTAAATCTTGAAACTGACCTACCTGAACATTATGTGAATTTTGTAATGGAATTACTTGAATTCATTTTGACTCGTAATATCTTTCTGTTCAATGGCAAAATCTTCCACCAGACCACTGGTACAGCTATGGGGACGTCTTGTGCGCCCTCATATGCCAATCTCCATCTAGGCTGGTGGGAAAGGTGTATTAGGGCAGATCCTAAGCTGAAATCATACACTAATCAGATCTTCTATTGGAAAAGATACATCGATGATGTGTTTTTGATTTGGCTTGATACATCAGAGAGATTCAAAGAATTTGTATGTCTGCTGAACAGCAACGATTTTAACTTACGATTCACTAGTGAAGTAGGGGGTCAAAACCTTTGCTTTCTAGATCTAGCACTACAGGTATCTAAAGAAGGCAAAATTGAAACAACCTTGTACAGAAAGAAGACAGCCTCAAATAACCTGCTATGCTGGTCTAGTCATCACACCATATCACTCAAATCCGGTATCCCAATAGGCCAATATTTGAGACTTCGACGAAACTGCTCCACGATGGAGGAGTTCAAATTAAAAGCAAATGAGCTGCGTCACATGTTTAAGGCCAAAGGTTACCCAAATAGGGTTCTAAAAAGAGCCTATCTGAGGGCAATCCACACTGAACGGGAAACCCTAATTACAGATGGGGGTCGTAAGACTGAGGAAAATAAAATACGCTGCATAGGTACATATGATGCAGGATGGGACACTATGCTGAATGTCTTTCAAAAATTCTGGCCTATCCTCCAATCAGATAAGCATCTGAAGGAAATTCTGCCATCACTCCCTTCAATTACAGCACGGAGGGGCAAAAACTTGAGAGATATCCTAGCACCTAGTCACCTCTCAACTACGTCCCCGTCAGGTTATTTTCAAAAATACCTACCAATGGGTTCTTTCCAATGTGGTCACTGCAGTGCATGCCCGTTTATTACCAAGAGGGCCTCTGACAGCAAGGGCTTAATGAATTTCAAACCACGTTCCTTCTTTAATTGTAACACAACAGGAGTAGTTTACCTACTGTCTTGCTCCTGTGGCCTAAAATATGTAGGCAAGACTTTTCGCCACTTCAGGCTAAGGATACGTGAACATGTAAATTCTGTCAAGAGACGTTTGGAAACACCCGTCTCAAGGCATTTACATCTACATCACAATCACTCCTCGGCAGGCATCCGGTTCATGGGTCTTGAACATGTACCACAGCCTCCTAGGAAAGGAAACTGGGACCTAAAACTAAGACAAAGAGAGGCGTTTTGGATTTACCATCTCAAAACGCTATCTCCCCTGGGGCTAAATGAAGGGTTTTCATATTCCCCGTTTATTTAAAGTACTGCAATAATTCTGATAATAAATGGTATCTTAAGTTATGCCTGTATATATGTATATATTCTTTATTTATTTCTATTATATTTGGTGTTCATATGTCCATTAATTTTACCTGTATTATAGGTCTAAGAGTTTAGGGGTCTGTTTTGTGTTGCATAAACTAATGGGTTACTATTTACAGTGGCAATAAAAGAATTGTCGGCTTCTGTGTATGACTGCCCATATAGCCATTGTACTTATCCCTTACTGGTTCACAACGGTTATAAGTTGTTTCTTTAATTGTACTAAAGCTACACAATACAGCCATAAGAATCAATCCACACACTTGACCTATATGATACAATTTGGACATTCCAAGGGTTAACTGTTAAGCTATGGATACTGCCTTTTAGATATAGTAAGTATCCATTTATATCTGTTCCGGGCGGGGCACTCAAAGGGTTAATTGCCTTTCACCTGATTTCTGTTCTGGCTACCTCTGACATAGAAATGTGGGCTGACACTATGGTGTGTTACACCACACCCCCACAGCCCCATTCACAGGAGGACCGGAGCAATTTAGACACAATCACAGGTGATTACAATAAAGCTTATGAGCTTAAGGTATAAATTTACCACCCGGACAGTTTTTTGCTCACTGCTGATACCCCTGAGGACGGCGTGTGGTCACGCCGAAACGTACGTCGGGTTCTTCTGTGTTTTTAATACTCTCTTGAGCACTTTGCTCTGAGCACCTTTTCATTTATGTTTTTCTAGTATGTGTGTGTACCTGGGGCTTCAGATGTTATGACAGCATTTAGATTAGAACACCCACGAAGGTGTTTTATAGGAGATAGGGTATTAGCATAGCACTACTGTTTGGTTGGGAGTGTGTGTTTCTCCCTTTCCCTGTTCTTTCCTACTGCTTTGTTACCTGAGTTATGTATGGGGGTACATATTGCCTTCTATTCCCTCTCCGTTTCTTGTGAGGGTTGGCTCTTGATTAGCCTTGTTCCTACCATACATATTTCTCCCTATATTATTCTGTCCATCACTGATTACCCAGGTTTTTTAATAGATTTCAATAAAGGCTTTTTTATTTTTTGGCAACTACACTACTGTTGAGATTGGACTGGGTATTTACCCTCTGGGCGGTCTTTATATAAGACATCCCTTTTTGGGTTTTTTTCTTCCTTTTTTCTACAATTTCCAGGGTTACCCCCTTTTACCAGTCCAGGTGACCTCTATACTCTGGAGGCTCGGCATTGGGATACGGGAGTGTCTTTTCCTCCCCTCCCACTTTCCAGCCTTTTGAGTTTCCTTTTTCTTGTTATTTAATTATATTGGTGTTACTCACCGTGTGGTCACCACCATTACTATTATCTGTTTTTATAACCTTTTTTCCAAACTACAATGGCAGGCTTTCTGTCTAAAAAACCCAGCGCAAGTACATGGTGTGTGGACGCTGATTCTGTGTTCAGTACTGAAAGTACACTAGATACACTGTCTCCCCCTAATATTCACACCAGCTTTAATAAGCTTACTAAACTCTTTAAACAACAAATTAAGATAAGCTGGGAAGTCTCCACTCTCGAGAAATACATCTCTAAAAATATCATCCCTAGAGGGCTAAGAGTTCAGACCTCTCCATCAAGACAAGTCGAGATGGAAGACTTCTATAAAGAATGGGATGAGGCAGCTACTAAATGCTCAAATACGTTCATGAGTATTATTTGTAAATATGAGTCTATTAAACTATCCAATGTCCAACTAGAACTGGATAAAGAGATTGAGGTGGTCCAGGGTTTTAAAGTAGAACCACAATTTGAATCACTAGAGATAAAACTCAAATCCAATCTGGACAAATTCTCTCACATTATAAAAGTGAGGAAACACCAGAAGTATATGAGAGATACAAAGGACTTTGAACAAGGTAGAATTTACCGTTCTTTTAAAAAGAGATCTAAAGTAGACTCTGACCAATTCAGTACATCTGAGTACGAATCAACCGATACTGAAACTGAAAAACCTCAAACCCCTACTCCTAGGAATCCAACTAAAAGTATTCTAAAAAAGGGGGTGGATTTTTTAGGATTAAGACAAGCGGATCTAACTCAGGGTCCGCACACCAGATACAGGGGCAGAAGTCAGAGACGACGCAGGGAATGATAGCATCCTCTCTGCGTATTATTAATCTCTCTGATACCATCCTTGGTCAGACCGAACTTAGCGTATTGGAGAAGGGTCTTTCATTCGTACCCATTCCAACATTCAGCAAGTTCAACTGGACTAAGGATGTAAACCTTTTTGTGAGAAAGCTTGCCTTGTATAAATACCATGCAGTACGTAAAGAAACTAAGGCCCAAAGCTTGGGTCTATCACCAAATGACTTAGAGTGCTTAGACACTCTGGTGGAATTACTTAACTCTGGAGATGGTACTATACAATCTGATATACCACATACTAATTTGAAACCCAAGAGTAAGTTTACCCCTCATTTTCAGGATTATAAAAATTTGGAGGTATTTTTGGAAATGGTTACTAGGGAAATAGATAAGACAAAAATGGATGATTTTTATCTATCCCCTAATGGCAACCTTAATACTCAGGAACTAATAGCCCTGAAAAAACTACAGAGCTATACAAATTTGATTTTCAAACCCTCTGATAAAGGGGGCAATGTGGTGATACTTGACAGAGACCACTACATTCGTATAGCTGAAAGACTTTTATCCGATAAAAATACTTACCGCATACTAGCAAAAGATCCTACAAAAGCGTTCCAAGCTGAGTTAAAAACTATGCTTACTAAGGCTGTGAATCATCAACTCATTAATCAGGATGAGTTTGAATTTATGTGCACCAAACAACCATGTCTATCTACTTTTTATTGCTTGCCTAAAGTGCACAAATCACTAACCGATCCGACCGGTAGGCCGATAGTTTCTGGTTGTGATAATCTAACTCAGAATGTAAGCATTTATGTGGATAAGATTCTGTCCCCAGTAGTACAGAAGCTACCATCTTTCCTTAGAGATACTAAACAAATGTTGCATTTATTGACCAACCTTACTTTACCTCCAAACGCTATCCTGTGTAGCCTTGACGTGGAGGCCCTTTACAGCTCAATTCCTCATAACCTAGGTATTAAACATACCTGTCAACTATTAAATCTTGAAACTGACCTACCTGAACATTATGTGAATTTTGTGATGGAATTACTTGAATTCATTTTGACTCGTAATATCTTTCTGTTCAATGGCAAAATCTTCCACCAGACCACTGGTACAGCTATGGGGACGTCTTGTGCGCCCTCATATGCCAATCTCCATCTAGGCTGGTGGGAAAGGTGTATTAGGGCAGATCCTAAGCTGAAATCATACACTAATCAGATCTTCTATTGGAAAAGATACATCGATGATGTGTTTTTGATTTGGCTTGATACATCAGAGAGATTCAAAGAATTTGTATGTCTGCTGAACAGCAACGATTTTAACTTACGATTCACTAGTGAAGTAGGAGGTCAAAACCTTTGCTTTCTAGATCTAGCACTACAGGTATCTAAAGAAGGCAAAATTGAAACAACCTTGTACAGAAAGAAGACAGCCTCAAATAACCTGCTATGCTGGTCTAGTCATCACCCCATATCACTCAAATCCGGTATCCCAATAGGCCAATATTTGAGACTTCGACGAAACTGCTCCACGATGGAGGAGTTCAAATTAAAAGCAAATGAGCTGCGTCACATGTTTAAGGCCAAAGGTTACCCAAATAGGGTTCTGAAAAGAGCCTATCTGAGGGCAATCCACACTGAACGGGAAACCCTAATTACAGATGGGGGTCGTAAGACTGAGGAAAATAAAATACGCTGCATAGGTACATATGATGCAGGATGGGACACTATGCTGAATGTCTTTCAAAAATTCTGGCCTATCCTCCAATCAGATAAGCATCTGAAGGAAATTCTGCCATCACTCCCTTCAATTACAGCACGGAGGGGCAAAAACTTGAGAGATATCCTAGCACCTAGTCACCTCTCAACTACGTCCCCGTCAGGTTATTTTCAAAAATACCTACCAATGGGTTCTTTCCAATGTGGTCACTGCAGTGCATGCCCGTTTATTACCAAGAGGGCCTCTGACAGCAAGGGCTTAATGAATTTCAAACCACGTTCCTTCTTTAATTGTAACACAACAGGAGTAGTTTACCTACTGTCTTGCTCCTGTGGCCTAAAATATGTAGGCAAGACTTTTCGCCACTTCAGGCAAAGGATACGTGAACATGTAAATTCTGTCAAGAGACGTTTGGAAACACCTGTCTCAAGGCATTTACATCTACATCACAATCACTCCTCGGCAGGCATCCGGTTCATGGGTCTTGAACATGTACCACAGCCTCCTAGGAAAGGAAACTGGGACCTAAAACTAAGACAAAGAGAGGCGTTTTGGATTTACCATCTCAAAACGCTATCTCCCCTGGGGCTAAATGAAGGGTTTTCATATTCCCCGTTTATTTAAAGTACTGCAATAATTCTGATAATAAATGGTATCTTAAGTTATGCCTGTATATATGTATATATTCTTTATTTATTTCTATTATATTTGGTGTTCATATGTCCATTAATTTTACCTGCATTATAGGTCTAAGAGTTTAGGGGTCTGTTTTGTGTTGCATAAACTAATGGGTTACTATTTACAGTGGCAATAAAAGAATTGTCGGCTTCTGTGTATGACTGCCCATATAGCCATTGTACTTATCCCTTACTGGTTCACAACGGTTATAAGTTGTTTCTTTAATTGTACTAAAGCTACACA
This sequence comes from Pelobates cultripes, assembly GCA_933207985.1. Classification (NCBI taxonomy): domain Eukaryota; kingdom Metazoa; phylum Chordata; class Amphibia; order Anura; family Pelobatidae; genus Pelobates; species Pelobates cultripes. The sequence continues at coordinate 21,887,552 of OW240915.1, read as the reverse complement.
ATACAGCCATAAGAATCAATCCACACACTTGACCTATATGATACAATTTGGACATTCCAAGGGTTAATTGTTAAGCTATGGATACTACCTTTTAGATATAGTAAGTATCCATTTATATCTGTTCCGGGCGGGGCACTCAAAGGGTTAATTCCCTTTCACCTGATTTCTGTTCTGGCTACCTCTGACATAGAAATGTGGGCTGACACTATGGTGTGTTACACCACACCCCCACAGCCCCATTCGCAGGAGGACTGGAGCAATTTAGACACAATCACAGGTGATTACAATAAAGCTTATGAGCTTAAGGTATAAATTTACCACCCGGACAGTTTTTTGCTCACTGCTGATACCCCTGAGGACGGCGTGTGGTCACGCCGAAACGTACGTCGGGTTCTTCTGTGTTTTTAATACTCTCTTGAGCACTTTGCTCTGAGCACCTTTTCATTTATGTTTTTCTAGTATGTGTGTACCTGGGGCTTCAGATGTTATGACAGCATTTAGATTAGAACACCCACGAAGGTGTTTTATAGGAGATAGGGTATTAGCATAGCACTACTGTTTGGTTGGGAGTGTGTGTTTCTCCCTTTCCCTGTTCTACTGCTTTGTTACCTGAGTTATGTATGGGGGTACATATTGCCTTCTATCCCCTCTCTGCTTCTTGTGAGGGTTGGCTCTTGATTAGCCTTGTTCCTACCATACATATTTCTCCCTATATTATTCTGTCCATCACTGATTACCCAGGTTTTTAATAGATTTCAATAAAGGCTTTTTTATTTTTTGGCAACTACACTACTGTTGAGATTGGACTGGGTATTTACCCTCTGGGCGGTCTTTATATAAGACATCCCTTTTTGGGGTTTTTTCTTCCTTTTTTTCTACAATTTCCAGGGTTACCCCCTTTTACCAGTCCAGGTGACCTCTATACTCTGGAGGCTCGGCAGTGGGATACGGGAGTGTCTTTTCCTCCCCTCCCACTTTCCAGCCTTTTGAGTTTCCTTTTTCTTGTTATTTAAGAAGGAAACTAATTTCCCACTTGAAATAGTTTTTCGGCGCTTTAAAATAAAACGCGTTTGACATCACAGATGGCCGAACGTGCATGTGTGAACTATGGACCGTTCAAACCTGTGTGTTCATAAAGACCAACAGAGGTAAAAACAAGATAGAGAGTCAGCGCTAAGTAATGGGTAGGCAGCAACCACAAAGGGAATCCCTCAAAGTTCCTTAAAAAAAAAAAAGAAAATACAAAAAAGAGGCTAATTTTTCTGTGCGGCGCAGCCTCTTTTTCACAAAGACCAACGCCTGCACATTGGCACAGACGAATGCTGGCACCTGCGCCTTCGTACAGACAAACGCCGGCACCTGCGCGTTCGGATAGCTGAACATCAGGGCATGCGCAAAAGCAAATACAAACGCCAGATTCGAAGAAAGAAAGAATAGTTCACTAACTTTTAGACTTGGATCTGAAAACATAGGAAAACCTGCAAAATGTCCATTCCATAAGAGCCTGCCACACTGTTACCCCTTGGATAACTGCAGTATAAGGGCCATGGCATATAACCTTGCTACCCCCTGGGTCACTGCAAGTAAAAACCACTAAAGGGGTTTCTCCAGGGTGTCACCTTTGCGCAGGGCCATGTACTGGAGACATGGGCCATGGCCAGAGGTAATGACTATCCTCAGGTTAGCCATTATAGAAAAAGTTATTTAGCACAAAGACTAACTTGTCCTATAGGGATAGGACAGGAACTAAAAGACTGAGGGAGGAGGGGATAGGGGATGGTACTTATACCTTTATTTTAATTAGTTCCGGTCTCATTAGGGATAGGGAGGAGCTACCCATTGTTGTTCTGCAATGGCCTATGGCCAGGAAATATATATATATTTATTAAATAAAAGAACATTCAAAAGATTTCAAAACTGAAAATATTGTTGACTTCAAACCAGGGCTGATGCAAGGATTTTTGCCGACCTAAGCAAAAGAAAAATTTGTCGCCTCCCACCCTTTTGCGCAGCCCACCATGTGACATCACAATGCCCCACCCATATGATCTGCCATATGAACCAACGCCAGTGCTGCACACAGTGTGTGTTTAGATTAAAAGGCCTGCTATAGACACCAGAACCACTACATTAAGCTGCAGTGGTTCTGGGGACTATAGTGTCCCTTCAGAGTCGGCTCTCTAATTAGGCGATGTAGGCTAAATCGCCCGAGGGCAGACTGACATGTCGTGTTCTCGGTCTATGACCGAGGACCCGACACAAGAGGGGGCCCGGCGGCTTGCCCTTTGTGCCGCCGGGTGCGAGGCCCCTCCTGTCAGTCCGCCCGGGGAGAGAGCCAGCCTCAGTCTGCAGCTCTGCCGGGTGTGAGCTGCAGACTGATGTCTAGCGATCTCCAGCCAATCAGAGCGTTGCCGCGAGTTACCACGGCAACGCTCTGAATGGAGATCGCGAGACATTCCCCATGTGGTCTGCAGCTCTGCATCTGGTGGAGCTGCAGACCGGAAAGCCCACTGGACCACCAGGGAGCCATCCAGGACACTGGACCACCAGGGACAGATTGACCCCACTGGACCACCAGGGAAAAAGGTGCATTTTGACCCCCCCACCCCACCTGTCACCCCCTCACCCTGCCACCCCACCTGTCACCTCTCACCCTGCCACTTCACCCTGTCACCCCCCCTTACCCTGCCACTTCACCCTGTCACCCCTCTCTCACACTGCCACCCCACCTGTCACCCCTATCTCACCCTGCCACCCCACCTGTCACCCCCCATCTCACCCTTTCCACCCCACCTGTCAACCCCCTCTACCCTGTCACCCTGCCACCCCACCTGTCCCCCCCTTTCATGCTGTCACCCTGCCACCCCACATGTCACCCCCTCACCCTACCACCCCACCTCTCAACCCATCTCATCCTGCCACCCCATCTCACCCTGCCACTTCACCCTGCCACCTCACCCTGTCACCCCACCTGTCACCCTGCCACCCCACCTCTCATCCTGTCATCCCCCTTCCAGCCCACCTAGCACCCTGCCATCTTGCCCTGTCATTCCCCTCTCACTCTGTCACCTCACCCTGTCACCCCCCCTGCAACCCAACCTGTCACACCCTGTCACCTCCCTCTCACCCTGTCACCCCACCTCTCATTCTGTCATCCCCCTTCCACCCCACCTGTCATCCCTCACTCCCCCTCACTCTGCCACGCCCTCACCCTGTCACCCCCTCTCACCCTGCCACCCCACCTGTCACCCCCTCACCCTTCCTTCTCTTCTCACCCAGTCACCCCCCCTCACCCCACATCTCACCCTGCCACCCCACCTGTCACCCCACCTCTCATCCTGTCACCTTGCCCTGTCATTCCCCTCTCACTCTGTCACCTCACCCTGTCACCCTGTCACCCCACCTCTCATTCTGTCATCCCCCTTCCACCCCACCTGCCATCCCTCACTCCCTCTCACTCTGCCACCCCCTCACTCTGTCACCCCACCTGTCACCCCCTCACCCTGTCACCCCCTCACCCTGCCACCCCTTCTCACCCAGTCACCCCACATCTCACCCTGCCACCCCACCTCTCACACTGTCACCCCCTCACCCTGTCACCCCACCTCTTACTGTCACCCACCCTGTGACTCCCACACTGTCACCCCCCTTACTCTCACCTCACCCTGTCACTCCCCACACACTGTCACCCCACCTGTCACCCCCTCACCCTGCCTCCCCTCTCACCCTGCCTCCCCTCTCACCCCACATTTGACCCTGTCACTCACCCTGCCACCCCACCTGTCACCCCCTCTCACCCTGCTACCTCACCTGTCACCCCCTCACTCTATCACCCCACCTCTTACTGTGTCACCCACCCTTTGACCCCCCACCCTGTCACTCCCCACACACCATCACCCCACCTCACACTGTCACCCACTAATACTGTCACCTCCTCTCACTCTGTCACCCCCCCTACACTCTGTCACCCCCCCTAACACTAATGTAACCCTCTCACACTGTCACCACTTCTTACTATGCCATCCCCTCACACTATGCCACCCCCTCACACTATGTCACCCCCACACACTCTGTCACCTCTCTCCGCACACACTGTCACCCCCCTCCATACACATTATCTCTCCCTCTAAACACACGGGCACCACTCTCCGCACTCTGGCACCCTCCTGCTCTTTTTACACTTACCCTGCCACAGTTACTCCTTTACTCACCCTGTCACCCCCTGAAGGCAATCATTCTACACACGGTCATAAAGCATAGCTTCGCCTTGAACTTAAAGGACCACTCTAGGCACCCAGACCACTTCAGCTTAATGAAGTGGTCTGGGTGCCAGATCCCTCTAGGGTTAACCCATTTTTTTATAAACATAACAGTTTCAGAGAAACTGCTATGTTTATGAATGGGTTAAGCCTTCCCCTATTTCCTCTAGTGGCTGTCTCATTGACAGCCACTAGAGGCGCTTGCGTGCTTCTCACTGTGATTTTCACAGTGAGAGCACGCAAGCGTCCATAGGAAAGCATTGTAAATGCTTTCCTATGCGACGGGCTGAATGCTCGCGCAACTCTTGCCGCGCGTGCGCATTCAGCCCAGGAGGAGGATCGGAGGAGGAGAGCTCCCCGCCCAGCGCTGGAAAAAGGTAAGTTTAATCCCTTTTCCCCTTTCCAGAGCCGGGCGGGAGGGGGACCCTGAGGGTGGGGGCACCCTCAGGGCACTATAGTGCCAGGAAAACGAGTATGTTTTCCTGGCACTATAGTGGTCCTTTAATGCCAAAGGCCACAGGCAGTAACACAAACATACACATGCTCAGAGAAACATGCATACATATACAAAGATACTCACTGCCAGGCACACACAGGTAGACAATGCAACGACGTATACAAAGACTAGTTCTCTATATCCAATACTGCAAGCCCGCCCTTCAATCTATCTACAGCTTCTTATACACACACAAGTCAACTGCTGTTTTTTTCCAATAATGGTGTTAGTGGGGGCCTCATGTATGAGTTTCGCCTAAGGCCTCGCCAAGTCTAGAGCCGCCACTGCCACACACCCTGTAACATTCCCCACACACACACTG
>OW240915.1:21830926-21882375 GCA_933207985.1 Pelobates cultripes | reverse complement strand
GCACTTTGCTCTGAGCACCTTTTCATTTATGTTTTTCTAGTATGTGTGTGTAACCTGGGGCTTCAGATGTTATGACAGCATTTAGATTAGAACACCCACAAAGGTGTTTTATAGGAGATAGGGTATTAGCATAGCACTACTGTTTGGTTGGGAGTGTGTGTTTCTCCCTTTCCCTGTTCTTTCCTACTGCTTTGTTACCTGAGTTATGTATGGGGGTACATATTGCCTTCTACCCCCTCTCCGTTTCTTGTGAGGGTTGGCTCTTGATTAGCCTTGTTCCTACCATACATATTTCTCTCTATATTATTCTGTCCATCACTGATTACCCAGGTTTTTTAATAGATTTCAATAAAGGCTTTTTTATTTTTTGGCAACTACACTACTGTTGAGATTGGACTGGGTATTTACCCTCTGGGCGGTCTTTATATAAGACATCCCATTTTGGGTTTTTTTTCTTCCTTTTTTCTACAATTTCCAGGGTTACCCCCTTTTACCAGTCCAGGTGACCTCTATACTCTGGAGGCTCGGCATTGGGATACGGGAGTGTCTTTTCCTCCCCTCCCACTTTCCAGCCTTTTGAGTTTCCTTTTTCTTGTTATTTAATTATATTGGTGTTACTCACCGTGTGGTCACCACCATTACTATTATCAGTTTTTATAACCTTTTTTCCAAACTACAATGGCAGGCTTTCTGTCTAAAAAACCCAGCGCAAGTACATGGTGTGCGGACGCTGATTCTGTGTTCAGTACTGAAAGTACACTAGATTCACTGTCTCCCCCTAATATTCACACCAGCTTTAATAAGCTTACTAAACTCTTTAAACAACAAATTAAGATAAGCTGGGAAGTCTCCACTCTCGAGAAATACATCTCTAAAAATATCATCCCTAGAGGGCTAAGAGTTCAGACCTCTCCATCAAGACAAGTCGAGATGGAAGACTTCTATAGAGAATGGGATGAGGCAGCTACTAAATGCTCAAATACGTTCATGAGTATTATTTGTAAATATGAGTCTATTAAACTATCCAATGTCCAACTAGAACTGGATAAAGAGATTGAGGTGGTCCAGGGTTTTAAAGTAGAACCACAATTTGAATCACTAGAGATAAAACTCAAATCCAATCTGGACAAATTCTCTCACATTATAAAAGTGAGGAAACACCAGAAGTATATGAGAGATATAAAGGACTTTGAACAAGGTAGAATTTACCGTTCTTTTAAAAAGAGATCTAAAGTAGACTCTGACCAATTCAGTACATCTGAGTACGAATCAACCGATACTGAAACTGAAAAACCTCAAACCCCTACTCCTAGGAATCCAACTAAAAGTATTCTAAAAAAGGGGGTGGATTTTTTAGGATTAAGACAAGCGGATCTAACTCAGGGTCCGCACACCAGATACAGGGGCAGAAGTCAGAGACGACGCAGGGAATGATAGCATCCTCTCTGCGTATTATTAATCTCTCTGATACCATCCTTGGTCAGACCGAACTTAGCATATTGGAGAAGGGTCTTTCATTCGTACCCATTCCAACATTCAGCAAGTTCAACTGGACTAAGGATGTAAACCTTTTTGTGAGAAAGCTTGCCTTGTATAAATACCATGCAGTACGTAAAGAAACTAAGGCCCAAAGCTTGGGTCTATCACCAAATGACTTAGAGTGCTTAGACACTCTGGTGGAATTACTTAACTCTGGAAATGGTACTATACAATCTGATATACCACATACTAATTTGAAACCCAAGAGTAAGTTTACCCCTCATTTTCAGGATTATAAAAATTTGGAGGTATTTTTGGAAATGGTTACTAGGGAAATAGATAAGACAAAAATGGATGATTTTTATCTATCCCCTAATGGCAACCTTAATACTCAGGAACTAATAGCCCTGAAAAAACTACAGAGCTATACAAATTTGATTTTCAAACCCTCTGATAAAGGGGGCAATGTGGTGATACATGACAGAGACCACTACATTCGTATAGCTGAAAGACTTTTATCCGATAAAAATACTTACCGCATACTAGCAAAAGATCCTACAAAAGCGTTCCAAGCTGAGTTAAAAACTATGCTTACTAAGGCTGTGAATCATCAACTCATTAATCAGGATGAGTTTGAATTTATGTGCACCAAACAACCATGTCTATCTACTTTTTATTGCTTGCCTAAAGTGCACAAATCACTAACCAATCCGACCGGTAGGCCGATAGTTTCTGGTTGTGATAATCTAACTCAGAATGTAAGCATTTATGTGGATAAGATTCTGTCCCCAGTAGTACAGAAGCTACCATCTTTCCTTAGAGATACTAAACAAATGTTGCATTTATTGACCAACCTTACTTTACCTCCAAACGCTATCCTGTGTAGCCTTGACGTGGAGGCCCTTTACAGCTCAATTCCTCATAACCTAGGTATTAAACATACCCGTCAACTATTAAATCTTGAATCTGACCTACCTGAACATTATGTGAATTTTGTAATGGAATTACTTGAATTCATTTTGACTCGTAATATCTTTCTGTTCAATGGCAAAATCTTCCACCAGACCACTGGTACAGCTATGGGGACGTCTTGTGCGCCCTCATATGCCAATCTCCATCTAGGCTGATGGGAAAGGTGTATTAGGGCAGATCCTAAGCTGAAATCATACACTAATCAGATCTTCTATTGGAAAAGATACATCGATGATGTGTTTTTGATTTGGCTTGATACATCAGAGAGATTCAAAGAATTTGTATGTCTGCTGAACAGCAACGATTTTAACTTACGATTCACTAGTGAAGTAGGGGGTCAAAACCTTTGCTTTCTAGATCTAGCACTACAGGTATATAAAGAAGGCAAAATTGAAACAACCTTGTACAGAAAGAAGACAGCCTCAAATAACCTGCTATGCTGGTCTAGTCATCACACCATATCACTCAAATCCGGTATCCCAATAGGCCAATATTTGAGACTTCGACGAAACTGCTCCACGATGGAGGAGTTCAAATTAAAAGCAAATGAGCTGCGTCACATGTTTAAGGCCAAAGGTTACCCAAATAGGGTTCTAAAAAGAGCCTATCTGAGGGCAATCCACACTGAACAGGAAACCCTAATTACAGATGGGGGTCGTAAGACTGAGGAAAATAAAATACGCTGCATAGGTACATATGATGCAGGATGGGACACTATGCTGAATGTCTTTCAAAAATTCTGGCCTATCCTCTAATCAGATAAGCATCTGAAGGAAATTCTGCCATCACTCCCTTCAATTACAGCACGGAGGGGCAAAAACTTGAGAGATATCCTAGCACCTAGTCACCTCTCAACTACGTCCCCGTCAGGTTATTTTCAAAAATACCTACCAATAGGTTCTTTCCAATGTGGTCACTGCAGTGCATGCCCGTTTATTACCAAGAGGGCCTCTGACAGCAAGGGCTTAATGAATTTCAAACCACGTTCCTTCTTTAATTGTAACACAACAGGAGTAGTTTACCTACTGTCTTGCTCCTGTGGCCTAAAATATGTAGGCAAGACTTTTCGCCACTTCAGGCTAAGGATACGTGAACATGTAAATTCTGTCAAGAGACGTTTGGAAACATCCTCAAGGCATTTACATCTACATCACAATCACTCCTCGGCAGGCATCCGGTTCATGGGTCTTGAACATGTACCACAGCCTCCTAGGAAAGGAAACTGGGACCTAAAACTAAGACAAAGAGAGGCGTTTTGGATTTACCATCTCAAAACGCTATCTCCCCTGGGGCTAAATGAAGGGTTTTCATATTCCCCGTTTATTTAAAGTACTGCAATAATTCTGATAATAAATGGTATCTTAAGTTATGCCTGTATATATGTATATATTCTTTATTTATTTCTATTATATTTGGTGTTCATATGTCCATTAATTTTACCTGTATTATAGGTCTAAGAGTTTAGGGGTCTGTTTTGTGTTGCATAAACTAATGGGTTACTATTTACAGTGGCAATAAAAGAATTGTCGGCTTCTGTGTATGACTGCCCATATAGCCATTGTACTTATCCCTTACTGGTTCACAACGGTTATAAGTTGTTTCTTTAATTGTACTAAAGCTACACAATACAGCCATAAGAATCAATCCACACACTTGACCTATATGATACAATTTGGACATTCCAAGGGTTAACTGTTAAGCTATGGATACTGCCTTTTAGATATAGTAAGTATCCATTTATATCTGTTCCAGGCGGGGCACTCAAAGGGTTAATTGCCTTTCACCTGATTTCTGTTCTGGCTACCTCTGACATAGAAATGTGGGCTGACACTATGGTGTGTTACACCACACCCCCACAGCCCCATTCACAGGAGGACCGGAGCAATTTAGACACAATCACAGGTGATTACAATAAAGCTTATGAGCTTAAGGTATAAATTTACCACCCGGACAGTTTTTTGCTCACTGCTGATACCCCTGAGGACGGCGTGTGGTCACGCCGAAACGTACGTCGGGTTCTTCTGTGTTTTTAATACTCTCTTGAGCACTTTGCTCTGAGCACCTTTTCATTTATGTTTTTCTAGTATGTGTGTGTACCTGGGGCTTCAGATGTTATGACAGCATTTAGATTAGAACACCCACGAAGGTGTTTTATAGGAGATAGGGTATTAGCATAGCACTACTGTTTGGTTGGGAGTGTGTGTTTCTCCCTTTCCCTGTTCTTTCCTACTGCTTTGTTACCTGAGTTATGTATGGGGGTACATATTGCCTTCTATCCCCTCTCCGTTTCTTGTGAGGGTTGGCTCTTGATTAGCCTTGTTCCTACCATACATATTTCTCCCTATATTATTCTGTCCATCACTGATTACCCAGGTTTTTTAATAGATTTCAATAAAGGCTTTTTTATTTTTTGGCAACTACACTACTGTTGAGATTGGACTGGGTATTTACCCTCTGGGCGGTCTTTATATAAGACATCCCTTTTTGGGTTTTTTTTCTTCCTTTTTTCTACAATTTCCAGGGTTACCCCCTTTTACCAGTCCAGGTGACCTCTATACTCTGGAGGCTCGGCAGTGGGATACGGGAGTGTCTTTTCCTCCCCTCCCACTTTCCAGCCTTTTGAGTTTCCTTTTTCTTGTTATTTAATTATATTGGTGTTACTCACCGTGTGGTCACCACCATTACTATTATCAGTTTTTATAACCTTTTTTCCAAACTACAATGGCAGGCTTTCTGTCTAAAAAACCCAGCGCAAGTACATGGTGTGCGGACGCTGATTCTGTGTTCAGTACTGAAAGTACACTAGATACACTGTCTCCCCCTAATATTCACACCAGCTTTAATAAGCTTACTAAACTCTTTAAACAACAAATTAAGATAAGCTGGGAAGTCTCCACTCTCGAGAAATACATCTCTAAAAATATCATCCCTAGAGGGCTAAGAGTTCAGACCTCTCCATCAAGACAAGTCGAGATGGAAGACTTCTATAAAGAATGGGATGAGGCAGCTACTAAATGCTCAAATACGTTCATGAGTATTATTTGTAAATATGAGTCTATTAAACTATCCAATGTCCAACTAGAACTGGATAAAGAGATTGAGGTGGTCCAGGGTTTTAAAGTAGAACCACAATTTGAATCACTAGAGATAAAACTCAAATCCAATCTGGACAAATTCTCTCACATTATAAAAGTGAGGAAACACCAGAAGTATATGAGAGATATAAAGGACTTTGAACAAGGTAGAATTTACCGTTCTTTTAAAAAGAGATCTAAAGTAGACTCTGACCAATTCAGTACATCTGAGTACGAATCAACCGATACTGAAACTGAAAAACCTCAAACCCCTACTCCTAGGAATCCAACTAAAAGTATTCTAAAAAAGGGGGTGGATTTTTTAGGATTAAGACAAGCGGATCTAACTCAGGGTCCGCACACCAGATACAGGGGCAGAAGTCAGAGACGACGCAGGGAATGATAGCATCCTCTCTGCGTATTATTAATCTCTCTGATACCATCCTTGGTCAGACCGAACTTAGCGTATTGGAGAAGGGTCTTTCATTCGTACCCATTCCAACATTCAGCAAGTTCAACTGGACTAAGGATGTAAACCTTTTTGTGAGAAAGCTTGCCTTGTATAAATACCATGCAGTACGTAAAGAAACTAAGGCCCAAAGCTTGGGTCTATCACCAAATGACTTAGAGTGCTTAGACACTCTGGTGGAATTACTTAACTCTGGAGATGGTACTATACAATCTGATATACCACATACTAATTTGAAACCCAAGAGTAAGTTTACCCCTCATTTTCAGGATTATAAAAATTTGGAGGTATTTTTGGAAATGGTTACTAGGGAAATAGATAAGACAAAAATGGATGATTTTTATCTATCCCCTAATGGCAACCTTAATACTCAGGAACTAATAGCCCTGAAAAAACTACAGAGCTATACAAATTTGATTTTCAAACCCTCTGATAAAGGGGGCAATGTGGTGATACTTGACAGAGACCACTACATTCGTATAGCTGAAAGACTTTTATCCGATAAAAATACTTACCGCATACTAGCAAAAGATCCTACAAAAGCGTTCCAAGCTGAGTTAAAAACTATGCTTACTAAGGCTGTGAATCATCAACTCATTAATCAGGATGAGTTTGAATTTATGTGCACCAAACAACCATGTCTATCTACTTTTTATTGCTTGCCTAAAGTGCACAAATCACTAACCGATCCGACCGGTAGGCCGATAGTTTCTGGTTGTGATAATCTAACTCAGAATGTAAGCATTTATGTGGATAAGATTCTGTCCCCAGTAGTACAGAAGCTACCATCTTTCCTTAGAGATACTAAACAAATGTTGCATTTATTGACCAACCTTACTTTACCTCCAAACGCTATCCTGTGTAGCCTTGACGTGGAGGCCCTTTACAGCTCAATTCCTCATAACCTAGGTATTAAACATACCCGTCAACTATTAAATCTTGAAACTGACCTACCTGAACATTATGTGAATTTTGTAATGGAATTACTTGAATTCATTTTGACTCGTAATATCTTTCTGTTCAATGGCAAAATCTTCCACCAGACCACTGGTACAGCTATGGGGACGACTTGTGCGCCCTCATATGCCAATCTCCATCTAGGCTGGTGGGAAAGGTGTATTAGGGCAGATCCTAAGCTGAAATCATACACTAATCAGATCTTCTATTGGAAAAGATACATCGATGATGTGTTTTTGATTTGGCTTGATACATCAGAGAGATTCAAAGAATTTGTATGTCTGCTGAACAGCAACGATTTTAACTTACGATTCACTAGTGAAGTAGGGGGTCAAAACCTTTGCTTTCTAGATCTAGCACTACAGGTATCTAAAGAAGGCAAAATTGAAACAACCTTGTACAGAAAGAAGACAGCCTCAAATAACCTGCTATGCTGGTCTAGTCATCACACCATATCACTCAAATCCGGTATCCCAATAGGCCAATATTTGAGACTTCGACGAAACTGCTCCACGATGGAGGAGTTCAAATTAAAAGCAAATGAGCTGCGTCACATGTTTAAGGCCAAAGGTTACCCAAATAGGGTTCTAAAAAGAGCCTATCTGAGGGCAATCCACACTGAACGGGAAACCCTAATTACAGATGGGGGTCGTAAGACTGAGGAAAATAAAATACGCTGCATAGGTACATATGATGCAGGATGGGACACTATGCTGAATGTCTTTCAAAAATTCTGGCCTATCCTCCAATCAGATAAGCATCTGAAGGAAATTCTGCCATCACTCCCTTCAATTACAGCACGGAGGGGCAAAAACTTGAGAGATATCCTAGCACCTAGTCACCTCTCAACTACGTCCCCGTCAGGTTATTTTCAAAAATACCTACCAATGGGTTCTTTCCAATGTGGTCACTGCAGTGCATGCCCGTTTATTACCAAGAGGGCCTCTGACAGCAAGGGCTTAATGAATTTCAAACCACGTTCCTTCTTTAATTGTAACACAACAGGAGTAGTTTACCTACTGTCTTGCTCCTGTGGCCTAAAATATGTAGGCAAGACTTTTCGCCACTTCAGGCTAAGGATACGTGAACATGTAAATTCTGTCAAGAGACGTTTGGAAACACCCGTCTCAAGGCATTTACATCTACATCACAATCACTCCTCGGCAGGCATCCGGTTCATGGGTCTTGAACATGTACCACAGCCTCCTAGGAAAGGAAACTGGGACCTAAAACTAAGACAAAGAGAGGCGTTTTGGATTTACCATCTCAAAACGCTATCTCCCCTGGGGCTAAATGAAGGGTTTTCATATTCCCCGTTTATTTAAAGTACTGCAATAATTCTGATAATAAATGGTATCTTAAGTTATGTCTGTATATATGTATATATTCTTTATTTATTTCTATTATATTTGGTGTTCATATGTCCATTAATTTTACCTGTATTATAGGTCTAAGAGTTTAGGGGTCTGTTTTGTGTTGCATAAACTAATGGGTTACTATTTACAGTGGCAATAAAAGAATTGTCGGCTTCTGTGTATGACTGCCCATATAGCCATTGTACTTATCCCTTACTGGTTCACAACGGTTATAAGTTGTTTCTTTAATTGTACTAAAGCTACACAATACAGCCATAAGAATCAATCCACACACTTGACCTATATGATACAATTTGGACATTCCAAGGGTTAACTGTTAAGCTATGGATACTGCCTTTTAGATATAGTAAGTATCCATTTATATCTGTTCCGGGCGGGGCACTCAAAGGGTTAATTGCCTTTCACCTGATTTCTGTTCTGGCTACCTCTGACATAGAAATGTGGGCTGACACTATGGTGTGTTACACCACACCCCCACAGCCCCATTCACAGGAGGACCGGAGCAATTTAGACACAATCACAGGTGATTACAATAAAGCTTATGAGCTTAAGGTATAAATTTACCACCCGGACAGTTTTTTGCTCACTGCTGATACCCCTGAGGACGGCGTGTGGTCACGCCGAAACGTACGTCGGGTTCTTCTGTGTTTTTAATACTCTCTTGAGCACTTTGCTCTGAGCACCTTTTCATTTATGTTTTTCTAGTATGTGTGTGTACCTGGGGCTTCAGATGTTATGACAGCATTTAGATTAGAACACCCACGAAGGTGTTTTATAGGAGATAGGGTATTAGCATAGCACTACTGTTTGGTTGGGAGTGTGTGTTTCTCCCTTTCCCTGTTCTTTCCTACTGCTTTGTTACCTGAGTTATGTATGGGGGTACATATTGCCTTCTATCCCCTCTCCGTTTCTTGTGAGGGTTGGCTCTTGATTAGCCTTGTTCCTACCATACATATTTCTCCCTATATTATTCTGTCCATCACTGATTACCCAGGTTTTTTAATAGATTTCAATAAAGGCTTTTTTATTTTTTGGCAACTACACTACTGTTGAGATTGGACTGGGTATTTACCCTCTGGGCGGTCTTTATATAAGACATCCCTTTTTGGGTTTTTTTTCTTCCTTTTTTCTACAATTTCCAGGGTTACCCCCTTTTACCAGTCCAGGTGACCTCTATACTCTGGAGGCTCGGCATTGGGATACGGGAGTGTCTTTTCCTCCCCTCCCACTTTCCAGCCTTTTGAGTTTCCTTTTTCTTGTTATTTAAGTGATAATATACACATTAGGAGGACTGGGATAATTGGGGGGAAACATAAAAAAAAAAAATCAGGTCTGACCATGAAAGAGCCACTTTAAGAGTTATCTAAATAATACCCCTTCCTTTCTGTGCCTCAAATAATATTAGGTGTACCTCACTGACAAGAGCCATGAAGGCCAAAGTAATCATTTTGTGGTTGCGATTGTTGTACGTCTCATGCAGAATGGACCTGCCTGAAAATTTTTATAGTTTTCTGTAGGTGAGCTTAAATTGTGAGGCGCAGTTGAGCTTAAATTATTTTGAGAACTGTTTGGTGATTTCCAAATTGCAAGCTTTTACGTTTTTGTTTATTCTTCTCATTCTCGTAGATTATTTTTGGGTTAGATAACTCAATTGCGTACTTTATTATTTAATGTTATACCAAATGCCCCCATTTCAACCCAGTAATTAATTAAAGTCGATATGCTTATACAGGATAAACAAAACAAGATATTTGACAAAAGAAAGTTGCCATTCACAATAAGTACAAAATCTGTCCCTAGATGGCAAGTGATGGTCCCACTACATCCATCACACATGCCACAATCACTGGGTAGAGGTTAAGAGGGAGTCTTGGAGTTGAAAATGTGATATGGTGTTTTAGAGGGGAGAACTAAGCCTGCCCACTAACTACCCCAGTATTCAAATTTGACCCTCTCCTAAAACAGAGTGACCAAGTGGACTACAAGTTCCATTAACAAAATTAAAAGCTCACAGGCATCCAGTACTCAAGATTTGGGATAATAATTTCTAATTTACCTTTTCTTATTTTCTGTTAATACTTCCGTGTCATTGTAACTACCTCCTTTGGGTTTACACAATCTCATCTAAACGAGGATTAAAAACACACAAGTTCAATTAAATGACTGGAATACAACAACAGCAATATCATTTAACATGTTTCATGGCCCCACTACGGTTTGTCTTAGTCTATAGTGCCATGGGGGCAGTAAACATATCAAAGGGTTTCTCCAAACTCATTAAAGATTTACTTTACATTAGTTTTACTCTTACCTAGTACCATCCTTCTCTGATGGTGCGCATCCGGCTTCCGCATCTATACAGAACTCGGATTCCCAGGCCATCTCCATTCATTGGCTGACTCCTTTAGCCAACAAATACAATTGTGTAGATAGAAATTAGCACAGAAATGACATAAGCCAGCCCGGAACTCTAGAGATGCCTCGATAAATAATGAATATAGGAACAGGGTTACCTAATTAATATAAAACAACACTTTGGTTGTGTTTCACCCTTATTGTACTTTTACATCAAAGTCATGATGTGCATTTTAATTTGCTTCACCACCCCCCCCACTCCAATGCATGTTTGTCTGTCTGTCTGTCTATCTGTAGTTGTTTTTTTTTTTTTTAAATTGGTTTCCAATATTATATTTGGTTACATTTTATAAGAGCGTTAGTGTGATATTAGCCTAACCGTGCAGATTTGAATATGACCTTTGCTATAATATGATGCGTTTTCATAGTCCCTTCCCCGCGTTGGTTAGACCTAATTGACTTGGTATTATGGGAGAAGAGAGGGAATTATCTTCTCTTTATTTGTCTTCCTTCTCTCATTAATGATTGTCCAGTCTGTAATATGCAAATACGCAAATACAAAGCTTCTGTTTGCTTAGAATGTGTTATTTGACATCTAGAGCAATTAGAATACATTTATTTAATGCTTGAAAAATACAGTTGGCCCTTTTACGTCTAAGTGAGTTAATGACTTCTATAGATTTGTAGCATAGGGTAAACCTCAGCCTGGAACTCTGAACTTTGATTGAAAAATTGATTTTATCTTTTTCATGTTTGCTGTGTTCTCCAAAATACATAAAAATATAAAAATTTCAAGTATTAAAGGGGACCTATGACTTTTCTAATATTATGTTTATTTATTCCCTATGCGTAAATGAAAATGCATTTGTGAATTTATTTGTGAATTGAGAAAAAAACATAGTGTAAATGTGGAAATCCATGCCGCTTTATCCTGCAACTGGGCGCCTCCAGAAATGTTTAATACAGTTTTATTGTGTAAATTCCATAGAAGTGACCATTACTCTTTAAAGGTGAAACTTAATTGCATTGCAAGTTAAAAAACTTTCCTATAGAAAATTGCATTAAATGTGCATGTTTTTAAATTTAAAATATGTTCGATTGTTTTTTTGTTTTTTTTAATGGCTTTGTTAACTGTTAACTATGGAGATCCTTAAACGTTTGGACATTTTTGTGGATAAATAAAACCAAGCATTTGTATTATACAGGGCATTGCAGGATGCTATTGCAACCTACATGTGTACTTACGTAATACTCTCTGAACGTTCTTTCCAACCCTCCTCCTCCCTGCTGCTCCATACTTATTAACTACTCAGAAAAGGACCTTCACTGAATGAAGGGATGTACAATGGACTTTTTTATTTATAAGAATCCATTTTTCATTGCCAAGTAATATGCATAATATTTGCATCAAAAACATGATGGATTTCAAAAACAGTATTTATAATCTAGTAGTTTCCTTTTTTTTCTGTTTTTCTCACCCTCTGAACGATTTTTTTTTAAAACCATCTAGCTCTTCTCTTTTAGTAATTCAATGCAAATAAATATTAGAAGATGCAAATAGAACCCTCTAATCCATCTTGAGCTCATTAAGTCATTTCTGACATTTTCTTTTCGCATTTACATCGCAGAAATCGCTTCTCTGCTCCACAAACCAATTATAATTGTTTGCTTGTCAGATGTAACTACTTCAGATTTTCAGACAATTCTATGATATCTTTTAAGAAAAGGCTTCTAGATTTCACTACCTAAACTATGGCATATAATCCAGTTCAAAGCTTTAAGTAATAATTCAGTTTCTGTTTCAAATGGGCATTCTGAGCACCATCACCACTACAGATTGTAGTCCCCGACACTGTCCAGTTGTTTTGCATCAATCCATTTTCGATTGATTTGACATTTGCCTGGTCCCTCTGGCTCCCTCTGGCTCCCTGGGTCAGGTCTTTAATTAACATATGTCACTAATATCACAGATATCACTTATGCTAACTTCCTCTTCTGTATTACTGATAGCTATTCCATCCATCCATTTCATTTTATTTAATGCATGTTTTGGTGTATGTGTACATTCAAAATATCTGTTTCAGTGGACATTGTACATAAACATACCATCATACACTCACACTCTGTCAATTATATAGAGATAGTAACAAGTCATTATATTCCTAAATATGTCTATCAACATGGGGGTTCTGCCGTGTTCTGCATGGCTACCCAGTAAATTAAAGCAATATAGGGGTCTATACAGAACCAATAGTGAGATCAGCTGGGTGACAGAGGCCTTATCATTTAAAAATAATTGGACACTTGTGACATGGAAGAGGGGTTGAGGACAAATGGAATGCCAAGTGTTTGTGAATCATCAGAGCGCTACGTTAATGATAAGTATAATACACCCATCTTTGAATCACATTTCATGGGAAGACAAATAGAATTTTATCTCAGCTGCATAATGATCGTGGACCTTAAGGGGGCCTGAGTCCGAAGATCTTGGGAATTCCTTAGCAGTTTTGTTTTTATCATACTTTATTTTGTTTTGTTTTATTAACGTTGTTGTTACATTGATATCACCCCAATCAACAGTATCCTATAGATAAAGTGACCCAAAGTATAAAAATATAGTTTTTTGTTTAATAATAAAAAAAAATAGGCTACAAAAGTGCTCATACAGTAGACATTTGAAATGCTTCATTATTTAATTTATGCATTGAATGATGCTCTCATACATCAGCAAACACACACACACACAAAAAAAAAAGTTTAAAAAAGCTTGGAACAAAACATTATCTCCTGTTTCTTAGATACAGCATAACTGGTTTTAAAAATCCTAAAAGTCTTGGGACATAGGAATATTATGATCTAAACAACAGTGACTAATTTAATTTAAAAATAGCTGAAATTGTTCAAATCCCTCTTATGAAGCAAATTTAAAGGATTAGTCTAAGCATCAGTATGATCCTGTTCCTGGTTCCGGGATTGACGTGTGCGGCTTCTCGCGACACATCACTTCCAGTCTCGCCTCGGGAACTACTGTTTCCATAATACCTTACATCGGTGTCCGTCATGTCATTTCACACAAATACCCATGTGTTTAGACCCTATACCCTGAAAAGGCTCTAATCTATGTGAGTTAATGTTCACTCACTTCTATCTATTTTGTTGGTTTATACAATATTGCACTATTTACCTCTTTAATTTTTCTATTTTATGTTTCAACCATTTGAAAACCACATATTATGTAAGGGGTAAGTCCCAATTGGTTAAAGCGCTGCAAATGCACCTTATGTTGTTAGGGGGAATATCACCTAAAAAATTTCTCAGCTGCTATACTATCTTGATAACACAATATCACAAATTATCACCTATTTGTTTGTTTTAGATTACAACTGCTGTCATGTTTGATGAGAGCCTAGCTTGACTGGTGGGAGTCAAAGGGATACTGTAGTGCCAGGAACACAAATCTGCATTCCTGGCACTACTGATCCCTTTGCCTCTCCCCTCCCTCGCGCCCCCTCCTAGTCGGTAAATAAAGGGTTAGAATCCCTTTATTTACTTACCTAAACCCAGCGCCAATGTCCCTCGGCGCTGGGGTGAAGCTCTGCCCCGTCCTCCATCCCACGTCGAACGGGGTCTAATGAATCAATGCTTTCCTGTGGGGAGAAATCTGACGCTGGAGGTCCTGATGCAGAGCGTGAGGATGTCTAGCGTCAGATAACAGACCGAAAGTCTATTACGATTCCGTAACCCCTCTAGTGACTATCTAAAAGACACCTACTGAGGGCAGACTTACAGCTGCAATGTGAACATTGCAGTTTCTCCTAGGTGCAAAAGGGGCACTGCACCCAGACCACTTCAATGAGCTGAAGTGGCCTAGGTGCCTACAGTGTCCCTTTAAAATATACATTAGTTGTAATAGGATAGTGAAGCAACCACTTGCAAAACAGTTCATGTGGAACATAACTCCAACCTGTATTTTATTTTTTCATGATTCAGGCAGGCGGAACAACAGCTGCATGTAATTGATTTATTGGGCAAAGGTGAAAGAATGATTAGTAGTTCAGATACGCCTCATTCAGAAATATAAAATTCATACTTACTCATGTTAATAACTGAATTAAAGGTGTTTGTTATGAATGATATTGTGTATTTTAAGGCGCATCTGTCATCTTATAATGAATTCCATCCCAGTTTTTGCATCGTAGGAAATATATTTTCCCAAAGCTATTTTAGTAATGGTTATATTCATATCATTAACATCTGCCTGCATTTTAAAATCACATAAATAATCATACTTAATGAACAATGTTGTTTTTTTTGCATTGTGTTCAAAGCCGAATTTCCAGATGCCTCGCTTTTTCCACTCAATTATAGTACAAAAATTAGACTGAATATTCTCATGTGCACTTTTGGGTTAAATACATCTAACCTGAAATGTGGTACACGGAACTTACTTTTTTATTATATTTTAAATTTTATTGTTTGTTTTGTTTTTAAATATAGATTATTCACTAAACAGTGAGCTGTAAACTGGATTACAAAATTCAGAGTAAACTATTCAACCAGTGACAATACCTTATTTGAAGACTTTCTCCAAATCAGTCATTTTTTCTAAACTGTGTAATTCTGCGTTCAAATCACTTCTCTTTCCTGTTATAAATAAAAACAACTAAAAAGTGAATGGTGGAATCATCTATTTTGACCTAAATTTTATAGTTTGACTCTGAATTCACTTTTATTTGGTGTTCAACAAATAAACTCTAATTATCAAAATTCTTTTTCAGTTAGGGGAGCCATATTATTAACTGGATCCACTCTAATTCCAGAATTCGGTATAAAAAGCTCCCGAGGACATAAGTCTGAAAGTGGGACAATCAGTAAAAACATTCTGTTTGCTCCCATGGTGATTTCTCCACTTTCAGTATTTGGTGCATTTATTTACCGGCATTGTAAAGTATATGGACACTTGGCTGCACTCTCTCTGCTGACCATCCAAGGAGTTTGATATTATATAAGTAAATAAGTCATTAAGCAATGCCATATATCTGTCAGACAGAAAGCAACAGTGCTTAAAAGGAGACTTTAGTCACCAAAATAACTTTAATGAAGACTTTTTAGTGTATAGATAATGTCCGTGCAGTCTCACTGCTCAACACTCTGTTAACTGGAGTTAAATCTCTTCTTTTTATTCAGCCCCAGTCATGCCTCCTTCCATGTAACATGCACAGTCTTCCTAAACACTTCCTGTAAAGTGAGATCTAAGGTTTACACTTCCTTTATAGCAAATTCATTTTCCTTTAGAATTTATTATCTCCTGCTCTGTTAATAGCTTGCTAGACTTAGCAGGAGCTTTCTTTATGTAATCAAAGTTCTATTTACAGAGCAGGAGATAAATACTTCTAAGGTAAGTTGACATCTGATTGAAAATGAAACATTTTTTCTGTATACACAGAAACAAAAGTGATTTAACTCCTAGATTACAGAGAATTGAGCAGTGAGACTTCAGAGTCATGATCTTTACACCCAAACTGCTTCATTAAGCTAAAGTTGTTTTGGACTGAATAGCTGTAAATCTGTGAATGCTTTCCTATCCTAATCCAGTTCCTTTTAAATTGAAAGGTACCCAACCACATCTCCTATTAACAGCTAAGGAATTATGGGAATTTTATTTCAACAGTAGCTGGGAATAATGGATGGATGCCTTGTATAGCAACAAAAGTTAGATATCCAAGGATTGTGATCTCTGTCACATCCTAGAGCAAAGGTAGTTAATCTCTAGCACTCCAGATGTTGCGTCTGTCATGATTAGTCCTGCAGTTTAGTTTCATTTCCCTTGTTGAAGGCTGGAAAGGCTAAGCATAGGCAGCTAATTATGTCAACATTTTGGGGCATTTTGGAAAATGCACAATTTTTTGATGTCACCACCCATTGATTTTGTTTTGGGTTGTTAGATCATGGATGTCCTAAAAGGCAGGTCTACATATTGTCATTGATTAACAGCATAAAAGAGTGGAGCTAGGTCTCTATAAAGTGTTTCTTGGTTTGTGTTTCTCTTATATATGCATCTATAGGAATACGGAACACATCTCATTAAATACATTTGGTGGAATGAGCAGAATCCAACAAGTCAGCAGCAAACTCAAGTTCTGTGGCTAGAGCTTTTTCGGAGCCCAATACTGGCTAATGTAGGTGGGTTTAAACCAGGCAAAAATAAATAAATATCTTGTGTATATATATACACACACACACACACACACATGATATATTATGACACACATCACCTATATTTCTCATTTTGGACTCTGAGGAGACAGTGTGCACTGTGGGGAGGTGTATCATGTTTCACTTCTCCACAATCTTTTTGGTACCTATTTATATGCTCTCAGAGAGACTTTCAGACCAGAACGGCGCCATGCTGTTGAGACCCACAAGGTGGAAACTGCATTCCACGGCTGGTTTCTGGTCACTGATTCTTTTGGATCATAGCCCATGGCTTGGGTTAAAAAAAAAGTTGTGTTTAAAACAGTTTCCATTGCCAAGTGAAGTCTGAAACATGATGTCGGTCTGTACTCATTTGCATGTCAAGCTGGGAACTCTGGGATAGTTGAGGAACATGATTTCTCGAACTTATATACCCATGAAGGACTTCTCAAAGTCTAACTTGAGATATGCAAGTAATGCACAACATTCATTTTTTGTATTTGCACTGTAGGGATTTGTATCGTGTATGGCCTCACCATAATCTTTTTGGTATTAAGATATATATATATATATATATATATATATATATATATTTATGAGAAATAAAATATACCACCCAGGTGGGAGAGTTATATATATAATGCCAAAATGCCAGAGTATTGCAGTCCAAATGACAAATACGGCTAATCCAATCTACACTACAATATATATATCTATATGTCACCAGTCTAATAGCAAGTTTTTATTACTGTATTCAATTTCTCTTGTTGCAGCTTCTATCTTTTTTATTAATACTTACTCCTTCAGATTTGCTTTTCCCATTTTGGTTTTCTTAGCCCCCTAAACATAATCTCCAATTTGTTTAATGTTTAAAAACATTATATTTTGTGTGTGTAAATGCCCCAGTAGGTAAAAGATCCAAACGTTGATCAGTGTCCCACCTGAATTAATGTCGGACTGCTATATCATTCTTCAAGCAAAGCACATGCTATTGCTAAGTTGCTGCCTATAACTCCTTTTTTTTTCTGTGCTAGAAAAAAATAGGTTTTTGAGGTTGGCACAGAAATGCAGAATTGTATGAGAAACAAATGCTTCTGCTCCGCTCAGTAATGATCCTCCGCAAGAAGCCGCCCCCGTCAGATTGAGGTTAAGTCACATTGGAGACTGATAGAAAATACTGAAAATATACTATTAGGTGTCAAAGAGATTTCACAGTGTGCGCTTCAGTCAATACTTTATTTTATCTTGGCTAATTATTAAGACATTTGTTTTGCCACAATTTACAGCAATGCTAGGCAAGTTAAATTGCTCAATCCAAACATGATTTTTTTTTTTTTTGCTGCTCAGCTATTATGTAATAGTGAGCTGTTCCTTTAAAATATAACTGTGACATAATATTATTAAGTGATATTGAAAATCACAAATAAATTTGATATGCGGGTTTTACCTTATTCTGTCAATATTTTTCCTAAAGCTTCAATGCTTAGACAGGTGGGCTCATTCCCCTGGAAAGATCAACAATGAATGCAAAAACGTTGTTTACGGATGACATATTATATAAACTATTGTCTGTCAAGTCCCTTGTTAACAGCTGTGCTAAAGTTACATGGTATTTAAATGATATGGGTCACAAGGAAGGAGTTTCCAAAAAGATTTTTAAAAAATTCCAATCAAATATCTCCCCTTTAACAAATAGAAAATAAGGAACAATTAAAGTTTTGCAATCAACATCAGTTGTTAGCACCCATTGAGTTAAAAAAAAGTTGAATAAAACTTTTCATACTGCTTGTAAAACAGCCATTCGATTTGTAAAGAAAGCTTCACAGTTGATGAAAATAACCTTTCTGAAGAGTATGATAATAAGCACATAGGTACATTTCCAAACAATTTCAGTTTTTCACGCTGTAGTGGTTAGGGTGCCAAGTTGTCTTGGCACCCCAGTGTAAGTAGACAAGACATTTAGTAATGGTTTGTCCTCTAACTTGCAATCCACCATGCGCCTGCTCCCACCTCCTCTCTAACCATAAGCTTCCAGCTCAGATCTAAGCGCTGCAAGGCAGAACTTAGCTTAGTGGCTGAGGGAGATCAGTTGATGCTCTCAGTCAAGGAGCTCGTCCTACAAACAGGGGTAGTCATTTCTTGCTGGTAGGAAGTTAAATTGTTACCAAACGGTTTGACCCTTACACTGGTGGACTGAAGCATGATGAACTGCCACCACAACCACTTACACATCTGTAGGGCTCCTGCCTCCCAGTGCCCGGACTGCCACCACAACCAATTACACATCTATAGGTCTCCTGCTTCCCAGTGCCAGGACTGCCACCACAACCACTTACACATCTATAGGGTTCCCGCCTCCCATTGTCCAGAATGCCACCACAACCACTTACACATCTATAGGGCTCCCAGTGCCCGGACTGCTTACACATCTATAGGGCTCCCACCTCCCAGTGCTAGGATAGCCACTCCAAGTTCTGAAGTGCCGCAGTTCCGAATTGCCAGAGCTCGCTAGTTTGGAAGTGCCAAACCGAATGCCATTGGTCCGAATTGCTGAAGCAGACACATTTTTTTACTCACTCGAATTTTTTGGCCATGCACATACCTAGTGATTATTAAATCCAATAATATTTTAAATTGTTAAACAGGCTCCCTTAATATGTTATGTAAATTATGCTAGATATTATATAAATGTGTGAAGAAGGCTTGAGGCTACTGTGACAAAATGTGCCAGACTAATTTGTTACACAATTTCACAATATGTCTTCAAGATATTTAAAAATAAATAATTAACTGCCAACAGACTTTGTGATATGTTGAACTGAATTAAACATAATAAAAAAAATAGATTTTCATTTTACGTAAGACTACAGGTCTTATAACAAGTGAAAATGTTGGTTTTGTATTCAAATCTTAAGATAATATGGTAGTATGTGTATATATATATTATATAATATAATGTTATGTATATATTGCGCACCATTTTGGCTTGTCAAATATTGTTTCCTGAAACGATTGCATGGACAGAATTTGTCCAAACTGAAACATGGGCAAAACCCGAATCACCTAAAACATTAACTTTTTATATTGACTAATTGAGTCGGATTAACTAAATTTATATTTATATATAAATTGTAGTCTAAAACTTTCAGTTTCCCTGTGTTTCTCCGCAATCCCAAGTGCAGTGAATAAACCCCACCGACAAAACAGTCTGAATAATTCAATGTGACCACATATGCTTTATATTTTTTATGTATTAGGTTTGGACGAGAGATCATCCATTTTCACTTGACACTAGCAAATTACTTTGATAATTGTCTTTGTCACAACCATGTGTTTATTTGTGATGTGTTATCTTAATTTTTGTATTTGTTTGTGATCGTCATGTTTTAAATTATTACGTTTACATTATTTTTTTTTATGAGTATAAATTCTAGCACAGCCTTTTATTAACTGTTTTTGTTTCATCCTATATTGTCTGCCGTGCCCCTTCCACAGTGACCCTTGCCTTCTCTAACTCACCGCTCGATTCCTCAGCAGGCCTTTGCTACTTGATTTGCTGTGCCTGTTTGTGGAAGTGATGCTGAATACAGTATAAAACTCAGTTTCTCTGCCACTTATTGAGACACTGATTCAAGTTAGAGGACATTAATGTCAGGAGCAGCAGTTATAAGCCATCAAAGCACATGAATAATCACCTAATCTAAAATCAAAGTACAAAATATACAGAACAGAAAAAAGGATACTTTTACATGAGCGCATATCTCCACTAGAGGGAAACAATGAGCAAGCTGTGTTAAACTATGTATTTAAGTATATATATATATATATATATATATTTTATTTTTTTATTTTTTTATTTAGTAATATTACATAAATAAACAATTAATGGAATAAAAAGGTGGTGATGGTCATGTTTCAGTTGATTGCTCAATAACTCTTGTTTTAAACATTATGGCTGCTTTCACTGGGTAATACATCCTGCAGAAGATTAATTAAACTTTATAATGGGGACAATGCAATCACCTGCAGGCACCTATTTTACACGGCAAAAGACAATGCTAGCTGGTTTATAGACACACACACATATATATCATACATATATACAAAAAATACAAGTAGCTCCTGCACTCACGCTCAAATATCCCTTAATGGCCGGGTGCCAACCAAAATCAGCTTCAATATCCATAAAATCCAAGGGTATGGCTGCACTCACGGTTTAAAAGTTCAAAGTTTAATGAAAAAACGATTTAAAACATCAAGTGATCAACGTTTCAGTCGCACAAGACTTTCATCAGGATATAATATAATCATGGTAATAATGGTCTACTCGAACGGTTTTAATTTTACAAATAATGTTGGTAAAAAAAATTGTATGATGTTGAGACACTGTCTACATGCTTAATTCAGTGTGATGAAATTATTTTATAGGCAAAACCAAACAATAAATACAAAAGGATATTTTGCAATATATGATGTACTCAAAAAAAAGACAACAATTTTTGGCACCACATTCCCTCTAGACACACTACTGAAGGGCGAAACATAAGACAGATGGTGCAGGGGACAAAGTGGGGCATAGTGATCATGCTTCATATGGTGGAGTCTATAAGATATGGCATGAGTTTTGCTTGCCACAATAACAGCTAGTGACTATGACTCTGGTGGTGGCCTTATCCTCCATATAATTATTATATTGTTAAAATAATTTTTCGATTTTTTCTTTTTTTGAATAGATTTATAAATGTTTATCATCTGTAAACCTGCACACAAACAACCAGCGCACCGAATTATAAAGTACAGTAAAATTGAATTGAATTAAATTGTAAATCAATGTGTTTAACCCCTTAGGGACCAAACTTCTGGAATAAAAGGGAATCATGACATGTCAGACATGTCATGTGTCCTTAAGGGGTTAAACATAAAATGTGTCAAATTCTATACGTTTTAGATTTCTTCTTTGCATTACCTCTTATTTCTATTCATCCTTAGTTTTCTATTTATTTTTTTAATCTGCCTTTTCAATATTTTCCTGTTTTCTGTCCCCCTTTTATCCCAAACCTTTTTTTGCTTCTCGTACAACTTCTTGTACCTAATCATCCTTAGTGAAAGTCTTGTTTTTGTAATGAAATGCTTGGCAAAATATTAGTTTATCTGATGAAAAGTGTGAGTCCAAGTAACATAGAAACACAGAATGTGACAGCAGATAAGAACGATTCGGCCCATCTAGTCTGCCCAATATTTCAAAATACTTTTAATTAGTCCCTGGCCTTATCTTAAGTCAATGATAGCCTTATGCCTATCCCACGCATGCTTAAACTCCCTCACTGTGTTAACCTCTACCACTTCAGCTGGAAGGCTAGTCCATGCATCCACTACCCTCTCAGTAAAGTAATACTTCCTGATATTATTTTTAAACCTTTGTCTTTGCTCTACAATAAGCATTAGTGGAATGGTCTTGTACACCAATCAAAATATTCATTAACAATGTCCAGCCTAACAAATGATATATAGAATCCAAAAATAGATAGTGCTACTCCGTTATTCAAAGAACATTATAAATTAAATAGGGGTCTAAGTACTCAAGTGATCTTGGAAGCTAACACAATTAACGAACACATTATTGCACGTCTAAACACATTTGTTGACGAATTAATGAATTATCCTAACATTATAAAACTTAAAAAGTAAGTTCACCACCATAGATTTATAAAACATGATTTCCGAGAATGGAAAACAGAAGTAGCAGTCATTGCTGATCTAATACATAGGGCTTTGTATCCACTAAGGATCAATAAATCTTTAACATAATTCCCATTTCGCACTGCATAGAATTTTCACAAACTTCCCGGTCACCTGTTTAATTGATTTTTTATGAATCCACAAGAGTTTTCCTTTTTTTTATAAATTGAAATTACCATTAGGAAAATGATCCTTTGTTTCGAAATGTGGTTAGTTTTATTTTCTCCACCTGTTTAATAATGTTTAAAATATGAACATATGGACCACAATCAATGATACAATGATAATTGACAAACAATATGTTATATTTGATGTTTCTCTTTCACCGTTTATTGCATTTTACCAAAAAAATACATGGAGAGATATTTATCAAGGCACAAGCATCAGCTGTTGTTAAGTAAACTGTTAAATGTTGCTGGTCTATTGGTTTCCATGGTGATACCTCCA
Organism: Pelobates cultripes; assembly: GCA_933207985.1. Classification (NCBI taxonomy): domain Eukaryota; kingdom Metazoa; phylum Chordata; class Amphibia; order Anura; family Pelobatidae; genus Pelobates; species Pelobates cultripes. The sequence goes on along the minus strand of OW240915.1, from coordinate 21,859,312 downwards.
TGCTTTTTTATTTAACATTCTCAAAAAACTCTCAATATTGATCTTTAGTAAATTGAGCAAAAAATATAACATAATATATTATAATATAGAATCAATCATTTAAAAACAAATATGGGTATGGATATGTATTGTTCTGCAAACTGTAAATATGCAGTAATAGATCGTCGTGAGTTGACAGAGTAATTGCTAAATATTGGTCAAAATGTTAGGTGTAAGGTATATTGTTGAGATTATTGTACTTTATTTGCATTAGATTGTGTTAATTGTATTTGTAGTTTGATACACATTATTTGCAGGACTTCTCACAGGCAGCTCCCTTCTTATGGAATAGCCGGCCTACTGCCATCAGACTCTCCCTAGTCTTCAATCTTTTAAGAAGTGCCTTAAAACCCATCTCTTTAGGAAAGCACTCTACTTTCTCCTCCAGCTCTGCTTCACTCCCACCTTATTTGATTGCTAGCTCCTGTCCTATTGTGTTTTAAACCCCACCTCCTATAGACTGTAAGCTCCTCTTCAACCTATCGTTCCTGTAAGCTTTCTTGTAATTGTCCTATTTATAGTTAAATCCCCCTTCTCATAATATTGTAAAGCGCTACGGAATCTGTTGGCGCTATATAAATGGCAATAATAATAATAATAATAATAATTTGCACAAGGTATAGTTGGTTTATAGTGGATAGATATTTTTAGTTTGGATTGGGGGCTATAGGCTCATAGTCGATCCTGTGCGGGTGCACGGGGCGCATCGTGGTGGTAGGCTCCCCACAGGGAAAGGGGGGAGGGGAGCTACATAAAGGCAAAGGAGGGAAAGGGGATGAATATGGCACAAAAGGGGGTTAAATAAGGGCACAGGAGGGGAAGTGGCTAAAGATGGCACAGAAATGGGGTTACATAAGGGCAAAGGAGGGGAAGGGGCTGAATATGGCACAGAAGGGGGGTTACATAAGGGCACAGGAGGGGAAGTGGCTAAAGATGGCACAGAAATGGGGTTACATAAGGGCACAGGAGGGGAAGGGTCTATAGATGGCACAGGAGGGGGTTACATAAGGACACAGGAGGGGAAGGGGCTATAGATGGCACAGGAGGGGGGTTACATAAGGGCACAGGAGGGAAGTGGGCAAAGAGGGCACAGGAAGGGGAGGGGCCAAAAGAAGAGCACAGGAGGGAAGGGAGGCTACATAAGGGGACTGGGGGGGAGAGGGGCTAAAAAGGGCACAGGAGGGAAGGTGTCTAAAGAGGTCACAGGTAGGGGAGGGGCAAAAGAGGGCAAAGGAGGGGAGGGGGCTAAAGAGGGGACAGGAGGGGAGGGGGCTAATAAAGATGGCACAGGAGGGAAGGTTGGCTACATCAGTGCACAGGAGGGGAAGGGGGCTACATAAGGGGACATAAGGGGCTAAAAATGGCACTGAAGGGGAGGGGGCTACTAAGCAGACAGGAGGGGAGAGGGACTAAAGAGAACACAGGAGGGGAGGTGGCTAAAGAGACACAAAGAGAGGCTGAGGGGAGACATAGAAACACACAGAGAAGCTGGGGGGCACATAGAGACGCAAACAGAGGGGTTGGGGGCACATAGACACACTGAAGGGCTGGTGGGACAAAGAGGAACATAGAAGCACTTCGGGGGCAAAGAGACACAGAGGGGCTGAGGAAGGGAAAAAAGAGACACACAAAGGGACTAGGGAGACAAAGAGGCAAACAGAAGGGCTGTAGGGATGAACAGACACACATAAGGGCTGGGGGGTGAGACACACAGAGGGGAGGGGGAAAAAAGAAACACACAAAGGGATTGGTAGTAGAAGTAGATGCCTGCTGGTGGAAAAAAGAGGCCAGCTGCCACAGTTTCCAACAGCAGCCAGCCGGCTAGCCACAGCAGCCAGCCTCCCTGCCAACCAGCCACAGCAGCCTGCCAGCTGTCTGCAGCAGCCAACCAGCCAAAGCAGCCTGCCAGTCACAGCAGCCAGCCAGCAACAGTAGTTAAGGTGAGAAGAGACAGCTTGAGCTGGGTAATACACACAGCTTACACACAGTTGATACAAAAACACTACCAGCTGACAAGCTCTTTGAGGATAAGATGGCACTGGTAAGCTGTTTGGAAAAAGAAATGTCACGGATTAGCAATTTTGAGACAACAATGACACTGATCAGCGATTTGGGCACAAAAGTGGCACTGATAAGATGGGGAGAAAAATATTTTGAGACAAAGAGGGCACTGGGAAGCAGTATGTGGACAGAGGCGGCAGTGGGAAGCTGGTCACAAATATAGCACTAATAAGCTTTTTGGGAGCATAGCTGGCACTGTAGTAAGTGGGTGACATGTGACCTGGGTTGAGGGTGTGTGGTTTTCATAGAAATTTGGTGTGGCTAGAAGTGTTATGTTTGTAAAGGGGAGGAGTTAGCAATATAGCCACACCCACCAGGGGGGCATCAAAAATATTTTTGCACCAAGGCATCAGTGACCCCAGGATCGACCCTGTATAGGCTATATAATTGAATTATATAATATTGGTAGCAATATACAATGGTATTAGATGTATTATGGCATTAGGTAATAACTAATGTACATTGTCCATCTATAGTATATTTTATTAATCGTTACTGTATTTCTGATCAGTGGCCAACTGTGTTTCATTGTTTTTGTATGTATATTATACAGTGATAAAGTTGAATCTGAATCTGATTTGGGCTATTGGTTGCATGTCGGGTGTAAACCCTGTTTGAATTAATGATTGATTGATTAATTGATTAATTTAATTTACAATTTTAATCCAAAATAGTTCAATTTAATGCAAAGCTGACTTAGAGATTTTTGTTTCCCATTTTGAATTACTGACAATTAACATTTTAAAGAATAACCCTGGCTGTTTAATGAATAAACTCTTGTTAGTTTTTGGAATGTTGGAATTAACAGACCTGTTCATAATTATTCGCTTTATCATAACTCAATCAGAGAATATTAAAGATGATATTAGGCAAAAGCAAATATGTAAAATACATTTTTTTTCTAATGTGCTTTTAAAAGATGATACTCTTACAAAGTTTACCAAAATATGTATTTTCTCCAATTTCATACTGAATGGGGTAAAATGAAGAAAAAGGTCCCTTGAAAGTCACAGCTAATCTCCTCCATATTGCCCTTATGTATTATAAGTATAGAACTTGAGAAATGAGGGACATCAAAGCCTCCTGCAGCTTTCACAGCTTCCCAGCTTCAAAGCCTGTCGTTCTTTTGTAGTTGTAGTTTTGGTATAATTAATACACTTTAAATATTACAGCTAAAAACATCATCTTTTTTTAAAACTTTTGTGTTTTCATGGACACATACACACACACACATATATATATATATATTTGTGTGTTTGTATATGTCTGTCATCTGTCTGTCGTCTATCTATCTATCTATCTATCTATCTATCTATCTATCTGTCTGTCTGTCTGTCTGTCTTTATTATTTTGAAAATATTTTGACAGAATCATGGAGGAGCCATCTCTAAGAAATACATATGCACATACACAATCACATTTTAGATTTACTTTTCCCTAAAATCAAACTTAAGATCAGTAAGTAAGAAATGTATTTTTTTTTACCCTCAGTAAAAATATTTTATCTTGTGTTACCTTCAGTGTTCCAGAGCAAGCTACTATCCACTGGTACCCTCAGTGTTCCAAAACTTGCTCTTTTCCTGTATTATCCTCAGTTTTCTCGGATATTCTAGATCAGTGTTCCCCAACCCAGTCCTCATGGACCACCAACAGTCCAGGTTTTGTCAGTATCTCCATTGGAATAAAACAGGGAAATACATAAATCCTGGACTGTTGGTGGTCCCTGAGGACTGGGTTGGGGAACACTGTTCTAGATGACTTGCGGGTGTCAGTGAGCCTCATTACAAATGCAGGAGTCTTACCGGGAGAATTGGGATGCCTGGCATCCAGAGGTCCTGCTCCCTTTTTTATATTAAGGTTATCTGTGTTGCTTTTGTTATTCTTTAGTGTTGCATTGCATATAGCAATACACTTGTTTTTTCTTTAAATTAGGTGTATTCTTGCCATACGGGTTCCTACCAATAGTGGTTACTGCTGTGGTCAGCACCCCTTTCCCAACCAAACCTTGACAGTTTTTTATGGACAATATTTTGCTAAACTAAATGATCACACGAAAAGAGTCAGACATCCTGAATAAAGTTTCAATTTTGGGAAAATATTTTCAGACAAACACAGAGAGTGTTAGAACGGAACCTAGATTTTTTTTTCTTCTGAATTCATAAATGGATCTCCATTTTCTAAAATGGATTAGGGAACCTTGAATGCTAACACGGTTTGATAGAAGATGAAAACATACATGCTGTATCTTACTTATTAAATAATATTTGCACACAAACCAAAATATTGAAAGTGGTTCTAATGCATGTACTATTTTAACACTTCTACAAATCCAGTGCTTTGGAAAGAAATGCACACATATTATTCAATTTTCATCTTGTACATCAAAGAAAAACAGCATATTCATTATGGCTGCAGGAACATATTTACAGTAAACCTTTTACACTACAGCTATTACGGTTCTTCATCTAAGTGTAATTTAGAGCTGGAGCCCTAAACATTGATGGAAAAGTCTGAAAATAGGTAAACATATTTGCTAGTCTGGAGTGAAGAGCTTTAAAGTAGACATGAGCACTCGGATTTCGACAAATTGAATTTAGTCTGATTTTTGGAATTTAGAAGCTTCCAAATTCCAAATTCGGCAGCATCCAAAATGGGTGAAAATTAAAAAAATCTAAATTGAATTTCAAAATTACTGAATCAAAATGAACACAAACCTTTTTTTTTCCCCAGTGCACATGTCTATTGTAAAGTGCACAGTGTTGTATTTGGCTGAGTATTGGAAACACACAATTTGATTATTGGAAGATTAGAGTGCTGTAATCAAGGGAGTGTCTGCAGTAGAATGTTATAATCAAGTGATTATTGGAAGATTAGAGTGCTGTAATCAAGGGAGTGTCTGCAGTAGAATGTTATAATCAAGTGATTATTGGAAGATTAGAGTGCTGTAATAAGGGGAGTGTCCGTAGTAGAATGTTATAATCAAGTGATTATTGGAAGATTAGAGTGCTGTAATAAGGGGAGTGTCTGCAGTAGAATGTTATAATCAAGTGATTATTGGAAGATTAGAGTGCTGTAATAAGGGGAGTTTCTGCAGTATAATGTTATAATCAAGTGATTATTGGAAGATTAGAGTGCTGTAATAAGGGGAGTTTCTGCAGTATAATGTTATAATCAAGTGATTATTGGAAGATTAGAGTGCTGTAATAAGGGGAGTGTCCGTAGTAGAATGTTATAATCAGGTGATTATTGGAAGATTAGAGTGCTGTAATAAGGGGAGTGTCCGCAGTAGAATGTTATAATCAAGTGATTATTGGAAGAATAGAGTGCTGTAATAAGGGGAGTGTCCGCAGTAGAATGTTATAATCAAGTGATTATTGGAAGATTAGAGTGCTGTAATAAGGGGAGTGTCCGTAGTAGAATGTTATAATCAAGTGATTATTGGAAGATTAGAGTGCTGTAATAAGGGGAGTTTCTGCAGTATAATGTTATAATCAAGTGATTATTGGAAGAATAGAATGTTGTAATCAAGGGAGTGTCTGCAGTAGAATGTTCTAATCAGGTGATTATTGGAAGTATAGAGTGCTGTAATCAAGGGAGTGTCTGCAGTAGAATGTTATAATCAAGTGATTATTGGAAGATTAGAGTGCTGTAATCAGGGGAGTGTTCCGCAGTAGAATGTTATAATCAAGTGATTATTGGAAGAATAGAGTGCTGTAATCAAGGGAGTGTCTGCAGTAGAATGTTACAATCGGGTGATTATTGGAAGAATAGAGTGCTGTAATAAGAGGAGTGTCTGCAGTAGAATGTTATAATCAGGTGATTATTGGAAGTATAGAGTGCTGCAATCAGGGGAGTGTCAGCAGTAGAATGTTATAATCAAGTGATTATTGGAAGAATAGAGTGCTGTAATCAGGGGAGTGTCTGCAGTAAAACATTGTCAAGCCATTGAGTATTAGATGTAGAGTGTTGAAATTTAGAGTGTTGTAATCAGGACTCAGGAGAGAGTTTACAGAAGTGTGATGTAAATCAGGCGTGTATTGGATATACAATGTGTAATGAGGGCAACACTTATAGTAGAATGTCTCAACCAGGTGAATATTGGAATTGTAGTCTGTGTCGTGAGGTAAATGTACATACTGAGAATGTTGCAATCAAGCAAATGCTCTCAGAGCATCACTCAACTTAAACCATTCTAATATTTCCATTTAAAAGTGCTGGGATTATCCCATTAATCTCTCCATGTGTTCATGGGATGTGTTAATTCAGCAACAAGCAGTAGTTCCATGAATTAGAAATAGTGAATTAAGTTTTCCAAGTTCAATGAGAGCTCTGTTACTGGTTTGGATTGAATGAAACTGCAATGGCAACTGCTTTGTCTATCTAGAAGTCTGTGAGATAAAATTAGGAATTACATAACATACTCAACTTCCCCTAAATATACAGGTACTGAACATGCACAGGGATGCATACGATTCCCTTAAAACTGAACATAGGTGTTGCTAATGGGGACTTTGGGGAACTAATGTTTGACTCTTTCAATTGTTAGTGTAGGGGGCAAGAAGATATTAATGGGGGGGGGTTGCTTTTATTTTTTTTACTCATATCAACCACCTGATATAAAAGATCTTCCTGGCTACTAAGGGGAAGGAGTGGTGCCCCCCCAGGGTTCATTTTGGGAGAGGGTGCTATTTTTAGGCATTGTGGCAGGATCACATTGAATAATTTAATTCAGATAGTTGTGGTAGGGACCTAACATAGAGAGGCAAGGAAAATGTCATTATATCCCCTCATCTCTGTCAGTCTAGGGGTCAGTTTTGATTTGGGCCCAATAAGTTTTGATTTGGGCCCAAGTCCAAGATGGTTCTGGAACCCAGAAATATCTCTGTATAAGTGAGGGACAAGCTTATAGCCGCAGTAAGTTCTGCAAATCAATGCCGAAACATGATGTGGACCTCTTTGTACCATTACCTATATAGGAAGCAAATTCGTACAGTGCATGCAGTGACTCTTTAAAATGGATATACTGCGGCAAGAGTTCGTATTTTTAGGGAACATTTCTGCTGCCCTAGCTATAACATAAATTCTTTTTTTAATAAAAAGAACCACTGCTATTTTTTTCCACTGAATTACTTGTTTGAAAACGTCTGATTGAGGGCAGCTCATTACACAGCTCAGATAACTCTCACAGCAGTTGCTGTTAATTTTATACAGCCGGGCTTCATTACTGGAGACTGTGGCAAATCCTCTTTCTTTGTAGCCGAATCTTTTTCTTTCGATGAGATAATAAGGAACCTGATCACTAAGATAAAAAAAGTGGGTTATGAACATGCCTTCCCACTGAGCAGCAACCACAGTGCTGAATATCTGGTCTGCAATTTAAACATTGTGATGACTCTCTAAGCTACTTACCTAAGCAATTCAAAAGAAACACACAGCTCCACCACTATGTAAATGTAACAAACAGGCAGAAGCGTGCATCCTTCATCTACACCCGATATCTGATACAAGAGTAGGTATTCTATTCTAAAAGGCCATATAGACTATTCTGCACAGCCAGAGATAAAATAAGACTGGAACCAAAAGAGAGGATGGCAACTCCAAAAGTCCAGAGTGAAATATAAAATCAGCCATATTTACTGTAAACACATAAAATAAGAACAGCAGATGGTACAGTAGCTTAATGACACCGTAAATCCATATCACCTAAAATATGTTATATTCCAAATGTTAAAGGGAGGGCATTCGTGATTCTGTTAGTATTAAGATGCTAAACGCATGTAGATGGTAATGGGATAAGGCGAAAAAATAAGGAAATATATCTGTCTATCCATTTTTAATATCCGTTATCTTATGAGTAGGGAACTTAGCTCTGTTGACATGAATATTCATTATATGTAAACAAATTATATAGAATGTTTTTTCTTGCAACTTGAAGACACTTGTAGTGTTCCATCTGAGATCTGTGCATAACCTAATAGCTCACTGAAAGGTTGTTCTCTTTTTAATTCTAAACATATGTTCTAACTTACATTGTATGTCTAGCTGTTTTGGTCTCCAAGACAAAGGTTGTGGTGATGGCAAAGAATGTTATTGGTCTTTAAAGTTTAGAGGGAAGTATAGTCCTGAAATAATATTTTTTTTTCAAGACTCTAATTTCTCTGCTATTACAGTGCTTACCCCTCTTTTCTACTAAAATTGGGAAAGTGATATTTTTTTACTTACCTTGTTTTCATCACTGAGACACCACCGTTTACAGGCAGCTGCTCCACCTCCTGTTTTTCTCAGCAAGAATGCTGATGCCTTCTAACTTTGTGTTTAATCCAATGAAGCATTGATGATGAGAAGCACGTGTGGCAAGTGCCGTGCTCCTTCGGTCAGATGCATCAGAGGACATTCAAAGAACCAAGTCTGAAGCAGGAAGACCGTCACTACAATGTAACAGCACTGTATGTTCAAAGCAGCAATGTTTTACGTTACAGGACCAAAATGACAGGGTCACCACACACCACACTAGTTCATAGAGATTAAGTGATATGGGTGACTATAGTGGCCATTTAAACATCTAGGCAAAAATGTGATGGAAATATTAAAGCACAGACATTACTTTTGGGGTTCACGTGGCCATTGGGTGCAATCAATAGTAGGCTTTACTTATCTTAAGCTGTTCCTTGTGGCCACCACCATCTTCATCTTGGGAACCCTCTTCAGCTTCTTTCAGGAGCTGTGTCAGTGCTGTACCTTTATGCATGTGCACGTGTACAACACTGAGGTCCATGAAGGATCCTGCAAGACTGCAGAAGTCTCCTTTGATCACATCTAATGATAAGTGAGATAAGGCCTGAATCTCCCAGCCATAGCTTGCAACAGCTACATGAACTGGACAAAGGTTGGTGATGGAACTCTACCTTTTGTCAACAATTGTCAGCCCCAGGCTTCCCTATAAGACAAAGTAGGCACATTATTTGTCTTATGGATCTTTGTTTTGACTGGAATTTCAATGAAACCCCAACGCAGTCAACATAAGTGTCTCATACATGTTAAATCTTTATGAAATTCTAACAAGTGACAGAGCTGCTTTACATTTAAGTGTGAGGGAGAAGGAGCACTGAGAATTGCTGTATCACTGACAACATGATGCCAAAAAATACATGTTTCTGGATAGATAGAAGCACACATATGACGATATCATCCAATGAATAAAATGATGTGCATAGGGATATACAGATTATTTACATTAGCCAGCATGGAATTCTTTTTCTGCACTGGCTGATGACGCTCCAGTGATGCTTCGAGAGGTGGATTTACATCTCTGGCAGCAGTAGGGTTTTTCTCTATACGTGCACTGTTACAAACCAAAACAATGCAAATACAGACTATTGGCACCAAATCCATTTAAAATCACTGAGGTTGTGGTGGTGCTTGGAGTAGTCCATCAAATGATTCTGCTGTTATAATCAAGTTTTTGAATGCATTTTTACTTTAAATCAAGTAACTCAAAGGCTTGTCTATTAATGTAAAACTTTAAATTTTGAGCCCTGATAAAAAATGGATATGGGAACAGGGTGAACTGATTAATATAGAAAAGAACTTTGGTGTGTTTCATCCTTATTGTACTTTTACTTATTAATCATCAAAGTAATTTGATGTGCATTATGACAGCAGAAAGCAGATGCAAAGCTAATTTCCATCTCTCCCACCCAACGCATGTTTAGTTAAAATAATTATAAATGCAGAATATCTATCTGTCTGTCTGTCTGTCTGTCTATCTGTCTGTCTGTCTATCTTTCCGTCTGTCTGTCTGTCTGTCTATCTATCCGTCTGTCTGTCTGTCTGTCTATCTATCCGTCTGTCTATCTATCTATCTATCCGTCTGTCTGTCTGTCTGTCTGTCTATCTATCCATCTGTCTGTCTAAATGTGTGCATGTCCGTCTGTTTGTCCATCTATTTGTTTGATTGTCTGTTTGTCTGTTTGTCCATCTGTTGGATCGTCTGTTTGTCTATCAATGTATCTTAGTACGTATCTTACCTAAGGGTTAGTATATGTCTCGAAATCCCCAGTCTCCTTTAATCTCTTCTCTCGGTTGTCTATAAAGGATTGGTGCCAATGTAAATTAGATCAAAGGATTAATGTGCATGTCACGTATTAACCCCGTCGCTACTGATGGCTCCCCATGAACAATACCGTAAAATTCAATACAGGTCAGCTGAAGTGTGTCACTCTGGTCGATACTCTCAACAATAACAAATTTGTTGACATAGCTTCTCTTTCCAGCCTGGTTATATAATGCATGTAATTGTTTTATTCAGGCAGAAAAGAACTGCAAGCAACACTTACTGTTGACTCATTCAGAGCTGGGGAACTTGCAGTGGGTGACAATAGATGTTATTCTAATTTTCTGCTGTCGATAATATCTAATATCTGTGAACTTATGGTTGTACCTGTAAAGAGATTTGATTTCCGATATTTAACACATCATTTTACTCAATCAACGTATATTTAAGAAACACTGTTAACTAAAAATAATCTGTTTCCAGTAGCTATAGTTGTTTTGTGTTATTTTTAATTAATGACAGTGTAGTCTGGGGAAAATATAGGCACACAAGTGCTCTGCCCCTTTGATCTATATTTGCACGCCAGTTGATGCCAATACATGGGAATGGTCTAGATCACAAGGTATGGGTTTGGCAGTTGATCGAGGGGAATGTTTTGGTAGTTGATTATCTTTGGGTAGGTGACATGGAATTTAGCTTCTGTAATAAATTACGTATCATAACCTCGTTCTGATCCAGGACTCCAACTTTCTAGGTTATATCTACTTCCATTCTTCAAAATATAGAGAAAGAGAAAATCTTTGGGACAGCGAATCCCAATGTTTCCAAGTTCTCAAGACGCTGGGGCCATTCACAGCGCATTGTTCTATATATATATATATATATATATAGCACAGAATAAAAAATAAAAAAACAACAGAGTTTATCTGCTCACATTGCAGCTTAACAAGCACCAAATAACAAATTACTAGGTAGCCATATAATTTATATTGAGAAACAGTAATTGAAAGGGACACCATAAGTACCAAACCATGTTTAGCTTAATGTAACGGTTTTATAGTAATCTTACTGCTCAATTCTCTGCCACTGAGGAGTTAAATCATTTATTTAATGCAGCGCTACCCACACCGCCCCTGCGTATAACCTACACAGTCTACCTGCACATTTCCTGTAAAGAGAGATCTAATGTTTACACTTCATTTATTGCACAAACTGTTTAATTTTTCATTTGTTATCTTCTTTTCTTTTAATAGCCGGAACAGGAGATACAAACTTCTAAAGTAAACACATTTTGCTGTCACCTCTGATTAAAAATGAAAAGGCCATTTCCATAAGGCTGCAAAAACAGAAACAAAAGTGATTTGAGTCTGAAATGGCATAGAATTGGACAGCAAGCCTACATGATCTATACAAGATCTATAAAACTGCTTCATTAAGCCAAAGTTGACTTATTGCTTAGAGTATACCCTTTGAAGAGGAGATGCTGGTTCACTCACCACTCTTTACACAGGTTACTCTTGATTAAAGTTGTGTAATTCATCAACCACTCCAAATAACTATTGACTCTTGATAAAATATACAGTAGAAAACACATAAAGAAAAAATATTTTGGAGAGGTTTAACAAAACTAGGGGCTCCTCCACTTCCCACAGCCCGATCTGTGTGCTGTAGATCACCTAATACATTAACTATCCAGTTTTGCCCCAGTTATCTGAATGTACTTGAGTTCGGTTACTCCAGTGCTCTCAGCCCATTACTACAAACCAAAATGTTTTTTGAAGCGTTCCTTTAAAAAAAAAATTTAAAAAAATCCCTGCATGTACCTTACCTCCTCTTTTCAAAATGGCCGGCTAATCACCCGTTTAAAATTTATGGAGCTCGTTTTCTGAAACAAGAAATAGATGGAGCTGAAAATGTTAGATTTATTATCATACTATACCTGTGTAAAAAAAATAGTAATAGATAAAATAGTTACTGTGTAGAAGTGGATAAAAAACGTAAATGCTTTAAAAACTGAACCCGAGATAAAGGTACATACATGAAACCAACCCTCTGTATCTCATAGTCATTCATATTTTAACAAGAATTATTATTATTATTATTATGATATTTATAGAGCACCGTCAAATTCCGCAGTGCTTTACAATGGGTGGACGAACAGACCAGGGACGTATTAGCCGCGAGGCAAACAAGGCATTTGCCTTGGGCAGCATTTTTCAGGGGGCAGCAAAAATGCTGCCCCCCAAATGCCCAGGACAAATGCCTAGTTAGCCTTGCAGCTAACTGACATGCTGGGCTGGCGGGCGGCGCTGGCTGATGGTCGGGCGGGCGGCTGGCGAGGGAGCTCTTCCTCTGAGCTGTCTGCTCAGCTCCCTCGCACGCCGCAGAGTGAGGCTGGGAGCCGGGTTGATGATGTCATATTCCGGCTCCCATGCCTCACTCTGCGGCGCGCAAGGGAGCTGAGCAGACCGCTCACAGGAAGTGCTCCCCCACGCTAGCCGCCCGCCCGACCATCAGCCAGCGCCGCCCGCCAGCCCATCAGTCTGACCGGCAGCCACTGGACCACCAGGGAGAAAGAGAAACCCCCCCCAGCATTCCCAAAGGTAAGGAGGCTGGGGGGGGGTTAAATAAAAAAAAAAGTGTTAATGTGAGTGATTGTGTGTGTGTGTCTGATTGTGTGTGTGCGTGTGTGTGTCTGACTGTGTGTGTGTGTCTGACTGTGTGTGTGTTTGTGTGTGTGTGTTTGTGTCTGACTGTGTGTGTTTGTGTCTGACTGTGTGTTTGTGTGTGTGTTTGTGTGTGTGTGTGTGTCTGACTGTGTGTGTGTGTGTGTGTCTGACTGTGTGTGTGTGTGTTTGTGTCTGACTGTGTGTGTTTGTGTCTGACCGTGTGTGTGTATTTGTGTCTGACTGTGTGTGTGTTTGTGTCTGACTGTGTGTGTGTTTGTGTCTGACTGTATGTGTGTGTCTGACTGTGTGTGTGTTTGTGTCTGACTGTGTGTGTGTTTGTGTCTGACTGTATGTGTGTGTCTGACTGTGTGTGTGTTTGTGTCTGACTGCGTGTGTGTTTGCGTCTGACTGTGTGTGTGTTTGTGTCTGACTGTGTGTGTTCGACCCCTGTGTTTGTGTCTGGAGTGTGTGTTTGTGTCTGACTGTGTGTGTGTGTGTGTGTGTGTCTGACTGTGTGTGTGTTTGTGTCTGACTGTGTGTGTTTGTGTCTGACCGTGTGTGTGTATTTGTGTCTGACTGTGTGTGTGTTTGTGTCTGACTGTGTGTGTGTTTGTGTCTGACTGTGTGTGTGTGTCTGACTGTGTGTGTGTTTGTGTCTGACTGTGTGTGTGTTTGTGTCTGACTGTATGTGTGTGTCTGACTGTGTGTGTGTTTGTGTCTGACTGCGTGTGTGTTTGCGTCTGACTGTGTGTGTGTTTGTGTCTGACTGTGTGTGTGTGTCTGACTGTGTGTGTGTGTCTGACTGTGTGTGTTTGTGTCTGACTGTGTGTGTTTGTGTCTGACTGTGTGTGTGTGTCTGACTGTGTCTGGGTGGTGTCTTCTACTGTGTGTGCGTGTCTTACTGTGTGTGTTTGTGTCTGGGACCGTGTGTGTGTGTGTGTGTGTGTGTCTGACTGTGTGTGTGTGTTTTTGTGTCTGACTGTGTGTGTGTTTGTGTCTGACTGTGTGTGTGTTTGTGTCTGACTGTGTGTGTGTGTGTTTGTGTCTGACTGTGTCTGACTGTGTCTGTGTATGTGTCTGACTGTGTGTGTGTTTGTGTCTGACTGTGTGTGTGTTTGTGTCTGACTGTGTGTGTGTGTGTGTCTGACTGTGTGTGTGTGTGTCTGACTGTGTGTGTGTTTTGTGTCTGACTGTGTTTGTCTGTGTATGTGTCTGACTGTGCGTTTGTGTCTGACTGGGTGTGTGTGTGTGTGTGTGTGTGTGTGTGTCTGACTGTGTGTGTGTTTTGTGTCTGACTGTGTGTGTGTGTTTGTGCGTGTGCGTGCCCCACCGTGTGTGTGTGTGTGTTTGTGGGTTCGACTGTGTGTGTGTGTGTGTGTGTGTTTGTGTCTGACTGTGTGTGTTTGTGTGTGTGTCTGACTTCGTGTGTGTTTTTTATCTGGCTGTGTGTGTGTGTGTGTGTGTCTTACTGTGTGTGTGTGTGTGTGTGTGTGTGTGTTTGTGTCTGACTGTGTGTGTGTGTGTTTCAGGTCTGACCGTGTGTGTTTGTGTGTGTGTGTGTGTGTCTGACTGTGTGTTTGTGTCTGACTGTGTGTTTGTGTTTGTGTGTCTGACTGTGTGTGTGTGTGTCTGACTCTGTGTGTGTGTGTCTGATTGTGTGTGTGTGTCTGACTGTGTGTGTGTGTGTGTGTGTTTGTGTCTGTGTTTGACTGTGTGTGTCTGTGTCAGACTGTGTGTGTGTGTTCGTGTGTTTGTGTCTGACTGTGTGTTTGTGTCTGACTGTGTGTGTGTGTTTGTGTCTGACTGTGTATGTGTGTGTGTCTGTGTGTGTGTGTGTATTTAGAAGGTGGGGGAAGGGTTGGGTGGGGGTGTCGCGGGGGTAGGGGGGTGCCTGAGTTTTGTCCTGCCTAGGGCAGCACAAAACCAGGACACACCACTGGAACAGACATGTAGTTGTAACCAGACAAGTTGGACAACAGGAACAGAGGGGTTGAGGGCCCTGCTCAATGAGTTTACATGCTAAAGGGAGTGGGGTAAAATGACACAAAAAGGAAAGGATAGTATAAGAATAACATATATGTCAATCTAACGAATAGCCTTGGGCGATTTATTACCAAAAATGTGTATCATGTACCATAGTGTTGATCCCAATGCTTTCTTAGTTCTTGATTGAAATGAGATACTTAATGTGAGAATACACTTATCAACAACAACATTAAAACCACAGACAGGTAAAGTGAATAAAATTGATTATATTGTTACAAAGGCACCTTTCAAGGGGTGGGATATATTAGGCAGCAAGAGAACATAGTTACATAGTTACATAGTTACATAGCTGAAAAGAGACTTGCGTCCATCAAGTTCAGCCTTCCTCACATTTGTTTTTTGCTGTTGATCCAAAAGAAGGCAAACAAAAAACCCAGTTTGAAGCACAATTTTGCAACAAGCTAGGAAAAAAATTCCTTCTTGACCCCGAATGGCAGTCAGATTTATCCTTGGATCAAGCAGTTATTACCCTACATTGAAAAATTATATCCTTGAATATTCTGTTTTTGCAAGTATGCATCTAGTAGCTGTTTGAACATCTGTATGGACTCTGATAAAACCACTTCTTCAGGCAGACAATTCCACATCTTGATTGTTCTTACAGTAAAGAACAGTTGGTTCTTAAATTTTATGTGCTGGAATCTCTTGCTGTATGGTAATATATAGTGCAGACTCATGACACTTGGAAAGGTTAATTCAGCAATATGATGGTTAAGGTTTAAGTTAGGTCAAAGCCATATGTTGTCTGTCAATCAAGAACAGACTGGGCTAACTAATATATCTGCTGACTACAGCTATAGAGCACATTTCCTCATATAGCAGGGGACAAGTGAAGAGCCACTGTAACCTTTTTGCGAGAAAGTAAATTGTATGTTTATCAGTAAAGGGTTTGCTGGAAGTTGTCATTCATCCGTACACCCATTCATTCCACCACGCACACATTCTGTTGCCATTCTTCACCTTATTTCTGTGTTTAAGATTGCATACCTGATACTTTTCTTTCTGTAATTTTCACTCAATACACACATACTTTATTTTTATCATTGTCTCATTTATCATATAATAGTTATGCAGTGCCATCTGGGTCCATGGACACTGAAGTATGTTAGGAATAATTAAAGGTTACGAGCTACAATACTTTATTAAAGCAGTTTCCAAAATAAACTTGCAACAAGATCTCTGACAACTGCACGCAATAAGTTATACGAATGACCGGGCCAGATGTCTTTCAGTAACTTCTGTCATACCTGAAGGGAGCCATAGTCACCTATAAGGGCCTGAAAACCAAAAACACTATGCCTTTGGATCAACCACTGTGGCCTTAAATTTTAAAGGGACACTGTAGGCACCCAGACCACTTCAGCTCATTGAAGTAGTCTGGGTGCAATATCCCGTGTCCCTTAACCCTGCAATATTGCAGTTACTGAGAAAAAACCCTGAATTAAATAATTTGGAAATCTTATCCAATAATATTAAATCAAGACCTTGATACCCTTAAATAAGCAATTCCACATAAGGGTACTAAATTAGGGGAGCTAACTACTAAACTGCCCCCTATAGGGAGTAAAAATTTTGGCCAAATGTTGTTTTGTTACAAATTGATAATTAACTAATTTTACTGAAACAAATTTTGGAAATTACCGAAATGATACACAAACACATTTTTCCCCCTGTGCCAATGTCTAATTGATAGAACAAGGCCAAATGTCTTTTTCTACCCTCAATCTGGGCCAACTATTTAAAAACTACAGAAAATTCATAGGGAATCTTGCTTCAAAGAAATGAATTTCTCAGGTGTGTCTGCACTAATTTTATAGGATTTTTAGATCGTTATATCTCAATCTTTAGAGGAAGTAACAGACAGAAGAATGCATTGTTACAGTAAATGTGTAAATTACTTTTCATCTTTTCTCTTATGTGCTGAATCTGACAGTATTGTTGGCATTGTTGTGGGTGAGAATCATATTTTATTATTTTTGTAGAAGAAACAATATTCAGATTTTTCCCTTTTTTTTTTTACATTAAAGTAACAATCTTGTTCAGTTCGTTCCCCTAGCTGTCTCAGCACTATTTAAATCTGGGTTAAGTGCCGTCTGTCAACTGATAGGATCAAAATGTCTATTTTCTTCTCACTGTAGGGAGAAGCTTTGATTAACAGTATAGCTCAGAATAGAAAGCACTGTCTCTATTTTCTTGTTCTAGCCAGTGACATATTAACAGACCTTTTTTTCAGCATAGCAATCTTGGCATTGTAGCAGCGGTTACAGTGACCACTGATATTTGTGTTTAAAAAAGCCTTTTCCTTATATTATTTATGTAAAATCTCTATGTTTTGAACTTTTAATTGAAGAGATAGATGGATGGATAGATAGATAGATGGATATATAGATAGATAGATAGATAGATAGATAGGTAGATAGGTAGATAGAAAACAGATAGATAGATAGATAGATAGATAGATAGATATTACACTTTTAATTGAAGAGATAGATGGATAGATAAATGATGGATGGATGGATGGATGGATAGATAGATATATGGATAGATGGATAGATAGATAGATAGATAGATAGATAGATAGATAGATAACTATCCATATGTCTATCCATCTATCTATCTATCTATCTATCTATCCATCCATCCACCCATGAATAGATAGATGGATAGATAGATAACAGATAGATAGGTAGATAGATATATAGATATATAGATAGATAGATAGATAGATAGATAGATACATAGATGGATAGATGGATAGATGGATAGAAAGATAGATAGATAGATAGATAGATAGATAGATATTACACTTTTAATTGAAGAGATAGAAGAGAATGATGAATGGATGGATGGATGGATAGATAGATGTATTTTATTGTGTCATGCTGTCACTGTTACAGCAATCTCAGTGTGCTCAACCATCTAGCTTTAACACGCCACCTGTACTTGCCATCTGACAAATGGGAAACCAACATGTGCGGTATATTCAAGGGGCGGCTCTAAGTCCACAGACCCGCGGCAGGCACTTACCACATACCCCACGTGGTCCGGAGCCTGACCACGCCTCCCTTTCACCTCCGGGTCCCCCATTGGCTAATGAGATACACTGGGAGGAACTAATGTTATGAACCCGGTAAGGGTGACGCTCGGGATGGCGATTGGCTGCTAGGATGTGAGGGGCGGGACCTACTTACCCCTTTTAACACGGACATCCACACAGACACTTTTCAGCTCTTGACAAAGGCGGTTAGTCACGCCGAAACTCGCGTCGAGCAAATTAGCAATGCCGATGCATTCACTTTGAGTTTCTTTTGTGCTTTTTTTATTTTATTTTTTTCTTATTTAACTAGACATCCTCTTTGTTCCTTTTATGACCATTTAGGGTCTATTTAGGCAGATGGGAGCTGGGGTATTAGGGATAACCTTTAGGCTGCCTTGAAGCAGCAGATAGTTACTTCTATCTCCCTGGTAATTTGGGAGTCAGCTAGCAGTTCAGGGCCAGCTGGGGTATATTTATGGTGCATTTTGATGTTTTTGGCAGCAAATATTATTGGCTATTAGCCTAACATTCGTATTATTCATACTGCACTCTGTTGATACATTTACCCTTATTTGCAACGGTCTCACCACGTCTAGGGACACGTTTACTATCAGGGTATCCTCTTTCATTTAACCCTATATTTACCCCTCCCCTCCCTCTTCCCCCCCCCTCTCTCCCCTCTCTGCCTCTTTATCAAGTCCTGGATAAATCTGTTGTGTATACATAATACCTTTTATTCGGTTTTTTCTATAACAGTGTTTTCCATGCCAGGCAATTTATAGAACTTACAATGAGGACTTTTTCTAGTTAGTTTTTGTGAATACTTATCTCACTCACTTTAAATATCCCTTAGGGGAACCCCTTTCTGGCAATTTTTTATAGCCAGTTATATATATAATTTTTATGTGTATGTCTTTTTCTATTAAAGGTCCTAGTACCCGTTATATATAGTACATATATTTTTTAGAGGTATAGTTTTATGAATGAACAGGTGTTCCACCTTTGTATTCTACTCTGGTGGTCTTCCAGTTCATTCTTCTCTTTTTTCTCATAGTTTGTTGGGGTTAAGCCCCCTATACCTCTTGTAACCTCTACAGAGTTTGGGGAGTTGAATAATTTCAACACCCTATACACTCTGTTCCTTTTCTGTTTGACTCTCAGGTTTCAATACCTATAGGTTACATCTCACTTCACTTTACACCGCCCTTAGAACCATGACCGGCTTCCTTTCTAGTAGACAGGATTTTAGTAACTGGTGTAGAGACGCAGAAAATGTCTTCTCTAATGAGACATTAGTAAATGGACTTTCTCCCTTAGATATTAATCAGTCATTTAACTCTATGACCAAATTATACAAACAGCAAATCCGGACATGTTGGGAGATCTCGTCATTGGAAAACTATATTAAAAAAGATATGATCCCTAGGGGTTTAAGAGTACGAAACATACCGACAGCTTATACTGATAATCCTGAATTTATGAAAGAATGGGAGACGGCAGCAGGGATATGTTCAAAAAGATTTATGGAAATCATTTGCTCCTTCGAAAAAGTGAAACTAGAGAATACTAATCTTAAACTGGGGGAAGAGATTGAGAAATTGAATCAGTTTAAGGGTGAAGTTACTTTTCCGAATTTGGAGAATAAATTAAAACTGAATCTAGACAGATACCAAGAATCAATCAAGTTTAGAAAACATCAGAAGTTCATTAGGGACTCTAGAGATTACCAAACTGGTAACATCTATAAATTCCCTAATCGACGCTATAGACTGAATTCTGAGAATAATTTGACCTCTGAATATGATTCATCAGACACTGATTCTAGTTCAGTACCCTCAAGTTCACAAACCTCAACCATAACCCCCAGTAATGTCAGCCATCCACGTAGTATTCTAAAGAAAGGGGTTGATTTTTTAGAAATGGGACACCAGGAGTAATACCCAAACTACCAGACTCGTTATCAATCAAGAAACCAAGGAGGGAGGGATGGACGACGGGGGAGAAGGAGACGTCAATAGTGGATCTATCCACTGTGACTTCTCCTAACACCCCGAGACTACAGGTTATTAATCTCTCTTCGCTTCGACTTGAGAGTTCCCCTCGTAATGTCCTAGAAAAAGGTTTATCATTTGTTCCCACTCCCCCTTTTGACAAATTCTCTTGGGCCAAGGATTTACATCTATTCGTGAGGAAATTAGCCTTACATAAATTTCATGAATTAAATAAGGAGAAAAGAGCCAGATCATTAGGCCTCTCTCCTGGGGATGATGACTGTCTTAACAACTTGGTGGCCCTTCTGGACGAAAATATGCAAACTCCGTCTAGATATACAGATTTACGGTCTAAAAGTCGATTTACCCATAACTTCTCGGCTTACAGGAACATCGATTTGTTCCTTGAAGCAGTGAAAAACGAGATTGATCACATAGAAGTAAAAAATCTTTCTGTTTTTCCTAACGAAAACCTTTCCTATCGAGAACAACGTGCCCTTAAATCCCTTAAAGACAACGACACTATTGTCATCAAACAGGCGGACAAGGGGGGCAATGTGGTTTTGATGGACAGACCTAATTATGAAAAAATGGTACAGGATGTCCTCAGTAATAGGGATACCTACACAGTCCTTCAATCAGACCCCACAAATGCCTTTCTTAAGAGCTACAAAGAGATTTTGGACGAGGGACGCAGGGAAGGTTTGCTGTCCGATGAGGAATACCGTTTTATCCTCAACCCCTGTCCTAGGATAGCAACCTTCTACTGCCTCCCTAAAGTTCATAAAAACATCCAGAACCCACCAGGCCGTCCGATAGTCTCGGGGATTGATAATTTGACACAAAATGGGAGCCTATACATTGACCGTATCCTCAGACCCTTTGTAGAATGCCTGCCATCCTACATCAGAGACACAAAACAGGCTTTGCATCTCCTTATGAATTTACATATTCCACCGACATCTAATCTATGTAGCCTTGACGTTGAAGCGTTATATTCCTCCATTCCGCATCAAAGGGGACTTGAACATATAAGATATTTCTTGAATAAAAGAGGTATTGAACATCAGGCACATACTGAATTCACCATCAACCTTTTAGAGTTCATCTTAACACACAATTTCTTCCTATTTAATAAGAGGTTCCACCACCAAGTGAGAGGTACAGCGATGGGCACAGCTTGTGCTCCATCGTATGCCAACCTCCATCTTGGTTGGTGGGAAGAACAAATCAGGACCATCGACACATTGTTACCTTTTATGTCCAAAATTACATCATGGTATAGGTACATCGATGATGTCTTGATTATTTGGCAGGGAAATGCTGATGAATTCAATAAATTCGTGGCCCTCCTCAATACCAACGAGGATAACCTAAGGTTTACCTCTGAATTTGGGGGCCAGTCTCTGAACTTTTTAGACCTCACCATTTCGATCTCCGGAGATGGTTCCATGAAAACCACTCTCTTTAGGAAACCATCCGCATCTAACTGTCTTCTTAAGTGGGATAGTCACCACCCTAGGCCTCTCAAACAAGGTATTCCAACTGGTCAGTACCTCAGGCTCAGACGGAATTGCTCTGACCTGGGGGATTTCCAAACTAAGGCCAAATCCCTGCGTCAACAATTTAAAGAAAAAGGCTACCCAAATAAATGTTTAAAAAGAGCCTATAAAAGAGCACTGTTGACGGACAGGGAAGACCTTTTGTCCGATACATCCGATGCTAGCTCTACCACCAATAAAACCATCAGGATGATCGGATCATTTGATACCGGTTGGAATGAAATAAAGGAATCTTTTCAAAAATATTGGCCTATTCTCCTTAGAGACCCACATTTGAAAGAAGTACTTGGCCCACGGGTTACTATTACAGCTAGGAGGGGTAAAAACCTCCGTGATTTGCTGTCCCCCAGCCATTACTCATGTAAACAGAGTCTACAGCCTTCATGGCTGGGACGTCAAATCCCAGTGGGTACTTTCCAGTGTGGTAAATGCGTAGCGTGCAAATTTATCCTAAGGGATTCTAAGAAAGTAGGAGACAGTGAGGGAAAACATGTCTTTCAAATCTCCCATTTCTTTAACTGTAACTCGGTAGGAGTGGTCTACCTCCTCACGTGCAGCTGTAGAATGATGTACGTGGGGAAGACGTTTAGGCCCTTCAAGGAGCGCATAAAAGAACATGTGAGATGTACCAGAAACCGGGTAGAGACCCCTATCTCCAGACACCTCAAAGAACACCATGATGGTTCGTCTAGAAACATACGCTTCTGTGGTCTTGAGTTGGTCAAACGTGAGCCCAGACGAGGAGACTTCGACAAAATTTTACGTCAAAAGGAATGCAGATGGATTTACAAACTCAACACCCTCTATCCTAAAGGACTTAATGAGGGCTTTTCCTTTTCCCCTTTCATTTGAAATGAGGGCTTTTCCTTTTCCCCTTTCATTTGAAACAATGTGATTGTCTACTTGAAGTATATATAAGTATGTGGAATAAGACTTTATCTGTCTATTCCCTCTGAGTTAGTACCTATTTGGGAGTATGTACCTGCTATCATTTTGCCGCATACTCTATCAATCTTTATCAAGCGAATTCACCTTTTTCACTTGATACACTTATCCTGTCTCAATGTCGCCGGTCATGGTTCGGTGACGCTTAATTTTTAATTTTTGATGTGATATCATTAAGTACTTTATTCATTTTCGCTCATACCGCTCTCCTTCCGTTTTTTCTGGTGCCTGCCTTAATTGTTAATTTAATGCCCACATTTTTCGGGTAAATACATTATAATTGTGATCACTGTTTTTATTCATTAACATAACTATATAATATTTCCATTTGTCTCTCTAATCAGGATATCAATCTCAATAAATGGAGACAAATTGTTTCTAGCTATGTTTCTTTGGTTTATACTTTTCTCCAATAGGCATTAATAAACATAAATATGGGAAGGACCAGTGTATTCTTTTAGGTACTGTCTTATATTTAGAACAGTATCTCTGTCCCCCGTTTCATACTAATAACAATGTTCTGTTTATCACATACTGCTATGTCTATTCTTTATTCATCTTCAAAATGTAACCATAATTTCACAGTGTTCGTTTTGCCAGATCACAATATGAACGGAGCTTTAACACGCCCCCTGTACTTGCCATCTGACAAATGGGAAACCAACATGTGCGGTATATTCAAGGGGCGGCTCTAAGTCCACAGACCCGCGGCAGGCACTTACCACATACCCCACGTGGTCCGGAGCCTGACCACGCCTCCCTTTCACCTCCGGGTCCCCCATTGGCTAATGAGATACACTGGGAGGAACTAATGTTATGAACCCGGTAAGGGTGACGTTCGGGATGGCGATTGGCTGCTAGGATGTGAGGGGCGGGACCTACTTACCCCTTTTAACACGGACATCCACACAGACACTTTTCAGCTCTTGACAAAGGCGGTTAGTCACGCCGAAACACGCGTCGAGCAAATTAGCAATGCCGATGCATTCACTTTGAGTTTCTTTTGTGCTTTTTTTATTTTATTTTTTTCTTATTTAACTAGACATCCTCTTTGTTCCTTTTATAACCGTTTAGGGTCTATTTAGGCAGATGGGAGCTGGGGTATTAGGGATAACCTTTAGGCTGCCTTGAAGCAGCAGATAGTTACTTCTATCTCCCTGGTAATTTGGGAGTCAGCTAGCAGTTCAGGGCCAGCTGGGGTATATTTATGGTGCATTTTGATGTTTTTGGCAGCAAATATTATTGGCTATTAGCCTAACATTCGTATTATTCATACTGCACTCTGTTGATACATTTACCCTTATTTGCAACGGTCTCACCACGTCTAGGGACACGTTTACTATCAGGGTATCCTCTTTCATTTAACCCTATATTTACCCCTCCCCTCCCTCTTCCCCCCCCCTCTCTCCCCTCTCTGCCTCTTTATCAAGTCCTGGATAAATCTGTTGTGTATACATAATACCTTTTATTCGGTTTTTTCTATAACAGTGTTTTCCATGCCAGGCAATTTATAGAACTTACAATGAGGACTTTTTCTAGTTAGTTTTTGTGAATACTTATCTCACTCACTTTAAATATCCCTTAGGGGAACCCCTTTCTGGCAATTTTTTATAGCCAGTTATATATATAATTTTTATGTGTATGTCTTTTTCTATTAAAGGTCCTAGTACCCGTTATATATAGTACATATATTTTTGAGAGGTAAAGTTTTATGAATGAACAGGTGTTCCACCTTTGTATTCTACTCTGGTGGTCTTCCAGTTCATTCTTCTCTTTTTTCTCATTATTATTATTATTATTATTATTATATTTATATAGCGCCAACAAATTCCATTATGTAATTGTATGTAATGTAATGTAATGTAACCAGACATGTTTGACGCACAGAAACAGAGGGGTTGAAGGCCCTGCTCAATGAGCTTACATGCTAAAGGGAGTGGGGTAATGTGACACAAAAGGTAAGGGAAGTATTAGGGAAGTAGATTGGTAGAATAGTATTCAATGAAGACTTAGTGTGGGGTTTTGAAGCCATTAACATTTTAATTAATATGCTTTTGTGAAAAAGGGAGTTTTTAATGTTTTTTTGAAGGAGTTGAGACTAGGTGAGCATATAAAGGAAAAGGGAAGGGAGTTCCACATGAACGACGCAGTCCTAGATAAGTCTTGAAGGCGTGCATCAGAGGTGGGAGTATGAACAGAGGATAGATGTAGGTCTTTGGCAGAGCATAAGGGCCTAGACAGGACATATTTGTGTATTAGGGAGGATAGATAGGTGGGCGTAGCATTATGTAGAGATTTGAAAGCAAGAACCAAATTTTTATATTAAGCCATAGGGAAGCCAATGCGGGGACTGACAGAGGGGTGAGGCGTGGGAGGTGTGGGTGGACAGGAAGATGAGCCTCACCACCGCATTCATTTTAGACTGCAGTGGGGCAAGTTGTAAGACCATGTAAGACCACTGAGAAGCGGATTGTAGTAGTTATGGCGAGAGAAGAGAGTGGCATGGTCCAGTACCTTAGCTGCATCTGGCGTTAAGTAGGGGCAGATGCGCACAATGTTTTTAAGATGGAAGCGGCAGGATTTGGCAGTCGACTAGACATGAGGGGTGAAGGAGAGGTGGGAGTCAAAGAGAAAACCTAGGCAGCAAGCCTGCATGGTGGAGCTGCTGGTAGCACCATTAACGTGGAGGGAGACAGAAACGGGGGTAGCAACACTTGAGGGAGGAAAGACCAGAAGTTCTGTTTTGGACAAGTTGAGCTTAAGAAAGTGGGCAGCAATCCAGTTAGAAATAGCAGAGAGGCAGTCAGAGACACTAGAAAACAAAAAATAAAGTGTGCTGTGCCTTTAAGACCGAAAGCAATTAATGAATAATATAAATACCATATACAAGTGGATAACATTCACATAAATGGCAATAAAAAAATAAAGTGCAGTGTGCATTTAAAACTATAAATCAAATGTGGTAAATCCAAATGTGGACAACAATATGTGGGCCGTACTATACGGCCACTCCACAAAAGAATAGGAGAGCATATAAATAATATTTTAAGGGGAGTCACTCATCATAGTGTCTCGGCCCATTTTAAAGCAAACCATAATATGGATCCGAAGGGCTTAATTTTTTTAGGAATTCAGGTAGTGAAAAAATCATATAGGGGTGGAGATCATATTTCAAAAATAGGAAGAAAAGAAATGATGTGGGTCCATAGATTGAAAACCTTAGAACCACGAGGTCTTAACACAGAATTCAACCTTTTTAATTTTTTATAAATGTTATATATTGTTTATAGAAAAATGTTGTTTTTTTTTACATTTTTTTTTTATAAAATTTGTTACAAATTTTTATAATTCTATAGAATATTTTTTTATTCAATAGATAGTTTCTTATGGGTTGGTGGATAATATGGTGCACCTTCCCCCTTTTCTCTTTTTTCATCTCTTCCTATGTTAGAATTATTTTAATTATTTTAAACATTTTTCCCTGTACTTCTTATTCTAGTCTATACCATGTAAATGAGCATTGCAGATGTGGTTAAAAGATATATAATTTCATATAATTTGTCAATTAACATGAACTCATTTTATTCCTTTCTTCCTTCTATTAAAGTAGGTACCATTGTAAGTGATTTATATTTGAATATATTTTTATTTAGTACATTGTACAAATATACAATTGTTCCTAGTGAGAGATAAGCTTACTGTGTATGTGCAGTTTGTTCTATTTAAATTTATTTTATTGCATGTGATTGTATTATTTCCTCAGTATTTGTAAACATCTTAGTGAATAGTCCCCTTTTAGTTCGATTCAAGTAGGAAATGGCATCTATTATGTATGCTAATATGCCTGGTTAAGATAACCAATCACAAGGCAGAATTCACTGACCTTTTGGGCAGCCACGTCCCTTTTTTATGCCTTATATTGAGACTGTGATGGACAAGTGGGCGGATCTGATGAAGCCGAGTATGTCGGCGAAACGTGTCATCATGCTCTAACGTCATTACGTTCAACGGCCGTAAGCCCCGTAAGCCTCTTTATACATTACCTGAGATGCCAATACAGTTCAGAGCAGACTTAATTGCTCTACTCTTGTGAGTGTTTATGATCTATATTCACAATCTATATTGTTAATGCATATTGCCCTATGCGTTTTGTCTTTGATTTTTCTTTTGAGAATTGCACTGAAGTTCTGACAGTGTCATGGTACCTGTAATTTCCACCTCTGAGGAGGTCAGGCATCTGGACAGGGTCTCTCCCAAAGGGGCTTGTATGTCCAAACATTTTGGCAATTTTGGCCGTTTTCACGCCGGCCAGCTCCTCCCCCTTTTATGACGCGACGGCCAATAGTCGACATCATGACCTCATCATCGGCACGGACCACCAGAACTGCAATTCTGTGGTCATCAATTAAGGCGTGGTCATCAATTAAGGTGACAAAGTACTTAAAGGAATCCTGTGCTACAACTCATTGCCCTGTCATGGTTCTAGCTTGCTAGTCACTCAGCACGTTCCTCTCATTGTGTTATTCGGTTTTGACCTGGCTTGTATTTTCGTCTTGCTTCTCTCTCCTCTCCTTAGACCCAGCTTGTTCCTCGCTTACCTGTCCTCCGGCTCCCTCGACCTCGGCTTGTCTTTTGATCATTCTTGTCTTGTCTATACGTAAGTCCGGCCATTCTAAGGTCCGGTATACGTACCTCTTTCTGTCTGCACTCTGCGTATTGGATCCCTGTCATGATCCTGACATTACGACAGGGCCATATGGATCCTGCAGGTGTTAGTTCTCCTGACTCCAGATTTGAGGCCATGGACCATAGAATGGACCAAATGGCTCTAGCTTTGCAATCTTTATTAGCACGTCCCAGTACCCAGTCAGAAGAGATACTTTCCACCGCTAGCCATCCTGTAAGTACAGGTTTGGAAGTAGCCATAGTGGGTGCATCCTCTCATGTCACTTCCCCGTTACGATATGGGGGTTCGTCTCATACATAGTCAAGAGGGGCTGGGAGAAATCAGGGGAGGACAGATAGATTTGTGTATCATCCGCATAGAAGTGATATTGGAAGCCAAAGGAGCTGATGAGTTTACCAAGAGAGGAAGTATAGATCAAGAACAGTAGGGGACCAAGGACTGAACCTGGGGGGACACCAACAGAAAGAGTTTGAAAGGTAGAGGCAGAGCCAGAGAAAGAGACACTAAAAGAGTGCTGGGTGAGGTAGGAGGAGCACCAGGAGAGAGCAATATCTCGTAGACCAAGATTACGGTGGATGAGAAGAAGCTGTTTATGATCAACAGTATCAAAAGCAGCAGAAAGGTCAAGGAGAATTAGGATAGAGTAGTGGCCACGAGATTTTGCAGCGAGTAGATAATTTGATACTTTGGTCAGAGCCGTTTCCACAGAGTGCTGAGCGCAGAAACCAGACTGAAGTGGGTCGAGCAGAGAATTGGACTTGAGGAAGTTGGTCAATCTCACATACACAAGTCTTTCAAGGATCATGGAGGCAGAAGGCAATTGCGAGATAGGGCGGTAGTTGGACAGTAGTGATGTACCGAACGGTTCGCCGGCGAACGGTTCCTGGCGAACATAGCATGTTCGCGTTCGCCACGGCGGGCGAACATATGCGCGGTTCGACCCGCCCCCTATTCGTCATCATTGAGTAAACTTTGACCCTGTACCTCACAGTCAGCAGACACATTCCAGCCAATTAGCAGCACAGCCTCCCTAGCAGACCCCCCCACCTACTGGACAGCATCCATTTTAGATTCATTCTCAAGCTGCATGCTTAGTAAGAGGAGGGAAAGTGTAGTTGCTGTTCATAAGATAGGGAAAAGCATAGCTAGGTTAGGGATAAGGGTATGCTTTTTTTTGATTTTTTTTTTCTATGTAATGTAAATGCACTTAGTTGTCTGCCACTGCTGCCAGCTTCTGTGTCAGGCTCACAGTGCCCATTTCCCCAGTCAGTGCCACCAATTACATCTGGTGTCACA
>OW240915.1:21787695-21830826 GCA_933207985.1 Pelobates cultripes | reverse complement strand
GATAAATGGAGAAAGGAACAATGCAACTAGAATGCGATTTTACATTAAAGGTAAAACATTTTTTATGGGAATCAAATATGAAGAAAAGGAAATTGCTGGTGCATCTCATGAGTTTTGGATATATCACGATATCAATCATATTATTTAGGCGCTCATTAATTATATTGAACACTATGTAGGGTGTGCTGTGGTCATGGCTCCTGTTATAAATGGTGTGACAAACACTTTATAAGGAAATAATGTAGCAATGATTGCATATTGCATTGTGGGATCAAACAGGCGCACAAACTTCCCACTGGTAACATAAAAATAAATAACCAAAAATTAACATAAAAATACATAACCTAATGTTTTCAAACAGAAATGTATTTTATATACTTGCAGTCTGTCCACCGCCATAAAATGTCACCGTACGTTACAAATCATATTTACGTGACAAGTTCACATTAAAGTCACTCTGATTTCACTGGGAGATGAAGTTCTCTGATTGATAAAAATCGCCAGCTATAACAACAACAAACAATGTAAGTCTGTCATTGCTGTCTTGACTCCCCTCGAGTTCTTTTTGGCTTGTTTCATATTCTGAAAATAGACTGCCACTTTCAGGATGTTTTTTCAGATTATTTTACTCTGGCACGTTTGCCTATTTTGAGAAAATCACCTACAGGGTTCATTCACTAAACCAACTTTTTATGGCTCAATACTCTCACATTTTGCTTGTTGAAAGGAAGGCCTCTCTAAACACCATAACCACTACAGCTCATTGTAGTTGCTATGGTGCTAAGAGTCTTAAGTTAAGGCAATTTGATGAAAACCTAGGCTCTCCAGGCACACAAAGACCAGCCCCTCTACTTCAGCTTGGCCACTGCAGACTTCCACACTATAGTCCAAATTTGGTCCAGTGATAGGCTATGAGCACAGCATGGGGCACTAAACAGTGAGCCTGGGTGTGTTTAAGCTAATATGGCTGCTACGAATTTATTGAGAAGTTCCAATCATCTTATGTGAGGATTGGAACGACTTATCCCAGAATCTGCTGCAGGTCAGGAAATTACGGGATAAGATCAATAGACAAAAATCAGAATGAGTGCCCCGCAGCATCTTGTCCTGTTTGGTAGAGGTCTATCTGTAACCTGCATAAAGTGACATTTTAAAATGCATGTAACCTTTTATCTTTATTATTATCTATATAATGCATTTTAAATATATAGTCAAATTTTATAAAAGTAGCATCCTTTTAACTCATTTCTGCATAACTGCTATTTTTTTTATAATTATATCTTTTTATTGGTTTTCAAACACATAAATGTACAACAAAGGTATAAAGTCGTCATCTGTTATAAGCATATCTTTACATTTGATAAAAGCATGATTTTGTATTTTTTTTTTTTTTATAGAATCAGTGGCTTGTACAGAGAAGGTACTTGACATGAAAAATCTCTATCAAATTATTGTAGCTCATATAATAATTCCAGCTATGCCTGTTTGAAGATTTAATGCCAGTTAAGTTGAGTTAAGAAAAAAAAACTCTGTATCAACGGAATTGATATTTTTTTTAACCTTCGTAAATTGATTCTAATTTAGCAAGACATACAGTAAACTATTTAGGATTTGAAATCTCGAATCAAGGTCGTGGTTTGACTACGTCCTACAAAGATAAGATATCGAATATTTCTGCTCCAAAGAATTTAAAACAATTGAGGAGCAATAATTTTGCAAACCACTAGTCACTGTGGGAGGATTTATTTTTTATTCCAAAAATACAAAATACTCTTAAAAAGGCATTGTGATTGTACATATTTTTGGCATAATCTTTTTAACTACTCCACGTTTACAGTATCACAAAGTGTACAACATCACTACCGTTCTGCCATGCTGAAACGATTTATGGGGTATTTTAAAACAAACAGATTAGCATTGGTATTAAACCAAGTCTCCGTAGGTGGTAGAGCCTGGTCATCATTTGTCTGATTCGTCTCACATTGTAGCAGTGTCTCGGAAAATGCAATTAACAGTTTCATATTTAGCGATCCTAGTTTTTTTCCTCTTTCCCGCTGCATGGTGTGCAACATTTGCATCATAAAACAGAGCTAATTGGTAAACATATCCCTGCCAGATTCTCCACCATTCACCCCAGTCTACTAACGTTAATTGGCTCGGCTTCAACATCCCTTGGATGAGCTTTCAAAGACAGATTACAGGGAGCATGCGAACACTCGTATATTAGGACTGACTCCAAGGAGACTATTTTTTTATTTCCCCCCCCCCTTATTTTAAATGAATGCTGTATTCAGGCGAGCTCTCACGTCCGTCCGTTGCCATGGGAACTGTTTTGTCGTTTAATCTGATAGCGCTGTGTGTGTTTATTGGTTTACACATCACTAATGCCCTTGAAATACTAAAGCAGTAGGGTGGCAAGTCTACGTGCACCCAGCTCAGATAGTGGTTAAGTGATCATTTCCATACCTCCACACTCCGAGGATCTGTTTTATAGAAAAGTTTGTTTCCTGCAACATTCACAGTTAGTACATTAGGGAAGTCATTGAAAAAAAATTACTTTGTTTTATATTTGTTTAAAATCCCCAGGCAGTGAGACCCCACAGTAAAGAAGATGTGTTGTGTATAAAAATGACAGAGGCAATTAAATCTGCAAATAATTTAATTTGTGCATCTTGCTAGTGAGAAGGTTAGCATATAGATTTTGCAGAAGTAAGAAATACAATTCCCAAGTGTACAATTTTGGATATTTTCTTATAAATCAATTAAAAAGATCTGTGTTATTGCTAGTACATTTTGCCCGTTGAATTCTAAGCGTTAATCATCAATTTCAGTGTATGTTATATCCTGGTGAAAGCGTGAAAAGAATTTGCATAAGTGAATGTCTTTTTGAGTTTTAGAGTGTATACTGCATTTAGATTATTAGAGGTTATACTGTATCATGTGTCTTGTAAAACGTCCTATAGTTTCTGAAAAATAAGAACAGAAGCACTAATTAATGGCCACTTAGTGATCAATGAGACCACAGAACAAATGGATTATGATGGTTTCATAAGTCAGAGTTGGCGTAATTCTCTTCTAACGCACTTTCCCTAATTTTTTTTTTTTTTATGTAAACTTTTATGTCTTATGTCAAATTAATTTTATGGTTTATGTATAATTGTAAAAAACACACACACACACACACACACACATATATATATCCATTTATACTAATTCCCGTACACATTAGAAGACACAGAAGTCACAAACACACAAAACACATGAGAAAATTCACGCACCCTGTGTTATTAATTAACCTCCACATTTTCGTCGATTAAAATCCAAACTACAAAATTGAGGTTTGAATAACAAAGTTTCGACGGTAGCTCAGTTGGAGATTTTTTACAGATCTGCTATTTTAGCCTCAGCTTTTCTGATTTTAATTTCACAAAAATACACGTGCAACCAGTGGCGTACACACGACCCATGGGGCCCCGGTGTGAAAATTGATTCGTGGCCAACCCCTCTTCCCCACACACTTACTCTGTGCGGGCCGGGGCTGCAACACATGGTGGCGGGCACCTGGTCGCAGGGGTCGCAGGCACACTCAGTGACAGACATACATACACACTCACTGACAGACAGACACACATACACTCTCACTGACAAACACACACTCACTAACAGACACCAAACAGACTCAGTAATAGACACACACAAACTAACACACTCAGTAACAGACACACAGACACACAGAGTAACACACTCACTGACACACGCACACTCACTGACACACAAACTAACACACACACACTCAATAACAGACACACAAACTAACACACAGTAACAAAACACACTCACTGACGCTCACTAGTAGACACACACACACAGTAACACACACACTGACACAAAAACTAACACTAACACACAGACACTCTAATACTAACACACACACTCATATTATTATTTTTTTTTTACATTTAATCCCCCAGCCTCCCTACCTTTGGGAGTACTGAGGGGATTCCCTGGGGTCCAGTGGAGTTGCACGGCGGCAGGTCCTGCGAGCGCGCGAGGGAGCACTCTCCCCTGAGCGCTCTCTGCCTAGCTCCCTCGCTCGAGGGACCCGCGACCCCTGCGACCGCGGTACGACACTGCGTGCAACTCGACTTGATCCTCCCCATCCCCACTGGTAACTGCTGTTATTGAGGAAAGTGCTTTAATTTGGAGTGCTAAGCACGAGAGCATCTTTTTAAAGTGCGTATAGCACCCTGCACTTTTTATATCTCAGCAAAGTGACAGCTGAGTCATCACAGCCTTGCAGAGAGAAAGCAGGAGAGGCGCGACTTTTCCATTCTTTTCTCTACCCAACGGACCTGGATAGAGTCTATTCAACATGAAGTCCTATTCTGAAGCAGGAAAGGTGAAGGGGGATCCCTTCTTCTCCTCAAACCGGCAGCCTCACAAATTCCTTAAAGAGACAGAGGTGATATTAAACCCTTTCAATCAAACACAATCTCCATATAGTATTATTTATTTCTCCAAAATATATCATATCTCAATATTAAAACATTGATGTACAAGGGTATTTTAATATAAAGCACAGAGCAATGTTGACTAAAAACGAATAGTCGGAGTGATAAACGTTATTAAAGTTTGCAGTAAAGAGTTTTATTCAGAGTTCAACGTGTCCAACGTATGTGTACTTGCAATCTTCTTTTAATATCCTACATGATGTTCATATTACTAACACCTCGCCCAGTATAGCTATACAATTAAGTGAATAGATTCTTTGTGGTATTTACATTTAATGCCAAGTTGCACTTGTATGGTACAAAACAAGAATAGCGGTTTGACTTCCGTCTACCAGTTAAACAAAAATGAATGACAATGAAAAAAATGTCACAATGAGTTTCTACACTGTAAATGTATTGAGTGAATATATAGAAGACACATTAGCAGCTCTTAACATTTTTGTTGTACAATGGGCACTGCAGCCATGAATTGTCATTATGTTACCGTTAACATCCTCTACAGACATTAAAAATAACACATACAGAATAGGCGACGTTCAATAAAAACTGTTAAAAGCAATTATACTTGCATTGAAATTTAAAGACAAATACTTAAACAATGCAGTGTTTCAATAAAATTTATAGTATGACCTAACTTAGCAAATTTCACAGATAATGGACATCACTTGATTTTATCAGAAATATTTTTTAATACTTGCTACTCTATTCACGTAGCCCTGCCCTGGCCTGGTTTGGGATTCCATAAGGACAGAGCAGGGTTAACGATAAGGCAACTTTAGGTGGGGCTGAACTAATGTTGAGAGAGCAGTAGTGCAAGAGTGGCCAAAAGGTAGATTTACATCTGTCATCCATCTCCTACGATGCATTGACAGCTAAGAATCTACCATTCGCTCATCCTTATAGAGTTGTATTTGTGGGCAGTGTGTGTATGTTTGTATGTAAGCATGTTTTTATAAGGAGTATGTGTGTGTGAACCTAGGGGTCTATATGTGTGTACTGTTGGCATTTGAATGGAGTTGTGTTTGTATGTATTTTTGTAACTTGAATGTAGTGGCGTAGTTGTGCCTAGTGTGTTTAAATGCAGGGGTGTGTTTGTATGTAGTGTTTGTATTTGAATGCAGTGTTGTTTTCGCATGTAATGTTGATGTTTTCATGTAGTATTGATGTTTGATTAGAGGGGTGTGTATGTATTGAGTGTTGATGTTTGAATGTGAATGCTGGGATCTCTGCACATATACACATATGTACACACACACACACACAGTAATACAGATAAACACTAAGACACACATTGACGCACACACATATACTCACATTGACACACACATTTACACACACACAGATACACATATACAAGTCTTAATTTACATATTTTAGCCCCCCTGCTTCATACTTTTTGGGTGCAAGAGGTTTCCTGGACTGGCTGGGCTGATGGAAGTGTGAGGCTGTCCATGCTCTCTGTCTGCCATGTGCTCCTTCCTCCCTCTCTGTGCCTCCTCTGTTCTCCCAGTGACAGCACGGTTTGTAAGCTCGGAGGATGTCACAGGACATTAGATGGGCCCAGTTGTGCTGCTCAAGGGCCGCAGCACCTGACCTGGTCCCTGATCAGACCTGCCTATCAGGTTTGCCCTAAGTGGATTGGTTACTAGATAGGCCCCTAATTCCTGCAGTTCCTGGTGCAGCCACAGTGGCCGCACCAGCAGTAGTTCCGCCACTGGGCCCATGAATTAGCATTAACTATCTCGATGTGAAGAATGAATAGGGGCCAAAACTGGTACCTTGCCTAGAAGTTCAGTTAAAAATACATTGTTTTCATTTATTCAGTACAGTTGGCCAATATTCCAATTGCAGCTGACCATTACTCTCTATGGCTTACTGAAAGCACAAGCAGCCAGCAGGCAAATGGTTAATAAGTATATCCCAAAATATACAAACAATAAATAATATAAAAAGCAATAATACTTAGCTTATAAAGATGTATGACAGCCTCCCTAGGTCGTTACCCAAACAAGCGACCTATATCATATATAGTATAAACCAAAACAGAGAAGATTCGGGATATGGCTGTGTAAATCTACAGAGAAAGCATAAAACAAAACATAGTGTGATATTGTTATAAAACACAATCTTTCATGCGCAGTAATCTTGTGCACTCACAGGATGTAGACAATAAAAGTGCTCTTAGGGTGCCTTCCCCAATGAAATGGGGGGCTAGCTGATATTCCTTATCACCTCTGGATCCTTGTTCCACCAAAAGACATCCACAGGTCAGGGTTCAATAATAAAAAATTTATTTAGATAAAAAGTGTAGTCACCATTTCAGCATAGGATATAAATAACAAAAGGTTGTCCTACGCGTTTCGTTCTATAAGAACTTACTCAGGGACCACAATTAAAAACAATAATAACAATGTATCAATGTACAATACATGAACATATCCTAAATGGTTAATAAGAGCTGACTGTGGCGGTATTTAGTATCTGTATCCAATGAGAGGTGACTGTGGTGGTATTCAGTGAGCTGTATTCTATTAGAGCTGTCTGTGGCGGTATTCACTATCTGTATCCAATAAGAGCGGTCTGTGGCGGTATTCAGTATCTGTACCTAATGAGAGTTGAGTGTGGCGGTATTCAGTATCTCTAGTGAGAGCTGACTGTGGCGGTATTCAATGAGCTGTACCTAATGAGTCTGCCTGTAGCGGTATTCAGTATCTCTATCTAATGAGACCTGACTGTGATGGTATTCAGTGAGCTGTATCCTGTGAGAGCTGACTGTGGCGGTATTCAGTATCTCTAGTGAGAGCTGACTGTAGCGGTATTCAGTATCTCTTGTGAGAGCTGACTGTGGCGGTATTCAATGAGCTGTATCCTATAAGAGCTGACTGTGGCAGTATTCAGTGAGCTGTATCCTATAAGAGCTGACTGTGGTGGTATTCAATGAGCTGTATCCTATAAGAGCTGACTGTGGCGGTATTCAGTGAGCTGTATCCAGTGAGAGCTGACTGTAGCAGTATTCAGTATCTCTATCTAATGAGACCTGACTGTGATGGTATTCAGTGAGCTGTATCCTGTGAGAGCTGACTGTGGCGGTATTCAGTATCTCTAGTGAGAGCTGAGTGTGGCGGTATTCAGTATCTCTAGTGAGAGCTGACTGTGGCGGTATTCAATGAGCTGTACCTAATGATTCTGCCTGTAGCGGTATTCAGTATCTCTATCTAATGAGACCTGACTGTGATGGTATTCAGTGAGCTGTATCCTGTGAGAGCTGACTGTGGCGGTATTCAGTATCTCTAGTGAGAGCTGACTGTAGCGGTATTCAGTATCTCTTGTGAGAGCTGACTGTGGCGGTATTCAATGAGCTGTATCCTATAAGAGCTGACTCTGGCAGTATTCAGTGAGCTGTATCCTATAAGAGCTGACTGTGGTGGTATTCAATGAGCTGTATCCTATAAGAGCTGACTGTGGCGGTATTCAGTGAGCTGTATCCAGTGAGAGCTGACTGTAGCAGTATTCAGTATCTGTATTTAATGAGACCTGACTGTGGCGGTATTCAGTATCTCTAGTCAGAGCTGACTGTGGCGGTATTCAGTATCTGTATTTAATGAGACCTGACTGTGGCGGTATTCAGTATCTCTAGTCAGAGCTGACTGTGGCGTTATTCAGTGAGCTGTATCCAGTGAGAGCTGACTGTGGCGGTATTCAGTATCTGTATTTAATGAGACCTGACTGGCGGTATTCAGTATCTCTAGTCAGAGCTGACTGTGGCGGTATTCAGTATATCTAATGAGAGCTGACTGTGGCGGTATTCAGTGAGCTGTATCCTATAAGAGCTGACTGTGGCGGTATTCAGTGAGCTGTATCGTATGAGAGCTGTCTGTATCGTATGAGAGCTGTATCCAGTGAGAGCTGACTGTGGCGGTATTCAGTATCTGTATTTAATGAGACCTGACTGGCGGTATTCAGTATCTCTAGTCAGAGCTGACTGTGGCGGTATTCAGTATCTCTAATGAGAGCTGACTGTGGCGGTATTCAGTGAGCTGTATCCTATAAGAGCTGACTGTGGCGGTATTCAGTGAGCTGTATCGTATGAGAGCTGTCTGTGGCGGTATTCAGTGAGCTGTATCCAGTGAGAGCTGACTGTGGCGGTATTCAGTATCTGTATTTAATGAGACCTGACTGTGGCGGTATTCAGTATCTCTAGTCAGAGCTGACTGTGGCGGTATTCAGTATCTCTAATGAGAGCTGACTGTGGCGGTATTCAGTGAGCTGTATCCAGTGAGAGCTGACTGTGGCGGTATTCAGTGAGCTGTATCGTATGAGAGCTGTCTGTGGAGGTATTCAGTGAGCTGTGTCCAGTGAGAACTGACTGTAGTGGTATTCAGTATCTCTATCTAATGAGAGCTGACTGTGGTGGTATTCAGTGAGCTGTATCCTATAAGAGCTGACTGTGGCGGTATTCAGTGAGCTGTATCCAGTGAGAGCTGACTGTGGCAGTATTCAGTATCTGTATTTAATGAGACCTGACTGTGGCGGTATTCAGTATCTCTAGTCAGAGCTGACTGTGGCGGTATTCAGTATCTCTAATGAGAGCTGACTGTGGCGGTATTCAGTGAGCTGTATCCTATAAGAGCTGACTGTGGCGGTATTCAGTGAGCTGTATCCTATAAGAGCTGACTGTGGCGGTATTCAGTGAGCTGTATCCAGTGAGAACTGACTGTAGTGGTATTCAGTATCTCTATCTAATGAGAGCTGACTGTGGCGGTATTCTGAGCTGTATCCTATAAGAGCTGACGGTATTTGAGCCATGAGAGACTGGTATTCAGTCTGTATCTATGAGAGCTGACTGTGGCGGTATTCTGAGCTGTATCCTATAAGAGCTGACTGTGGCGGTATTCAGTGAGCTGTATCCAGTGAGAACTGACTGTAGTGGTATTCAGTATCTCTATCTAATGAGAGCTGACTGTGGCATTATTCAGTGAGCTGTATCCTATAAGAGCTGACTGTGGTGGTATTCAGTGAGCTGTATCGTATGAGAGCTGACTGTGGTGGTATTCAGTGAGCTGTATCGTATGAGAGCTGACTGTGGTGGTATTCAGTGAGCTGTATCCTATAAGAGCTGACTGTGGAGGTATTCAGTGAGCTGTATCCAGTGAGAACTGACTGTAGTGGTATTCAGTATCTGTATTTAATGAGAGCTGACTGTGGCGTTATTCAGTGAGCTGTATCCTATAAGAGCTGACTGTGGTGGTATTCAGTGAGCTGTATCGTATGAGAGCTGTCTGTGGAGGTATTCAGTGAGCTGTGTCCAGTTAGAGTTGCTGAAATGCTCTCTGCCTGGTGCTAGTGCCCTCTGTTTAACACTAGTGTGTCTAATGTTGCCTGTACTGGAGACAGTTCCTTGGTGTCCCCAGATGCAGAAAACTAGGAAACCAATCTGGGATGGTGGGACAGGAGCCTAACATTGGAATAGCCCCACTGGATCTCGGACCATTGGGAGATCTGCTGCCAACAATATTTCTATACATTGTAGATGCCTAAGGTTTGCCAGTCAGCAACATGGAATGTAACCATACATGGGGCCAGTAGGGGTTATATATCATGGTCTTATTGACTGACACACATTATTTGAATTGGTGCAGTTTTTCTTTCTAAGTGTAACTGTTTGATTATCATGATATTTAATAGTCTAGAGACCCATTTGTCCTGCACAGGCATCCCAACCATTCTGATTTTGGCGGGACGTCCCAATTTTTAAGTCTTGTACTACTGTCCTGATTTAGTTACCACTGACCCGCTTTTGGTGACCCTAGGGAATTGTCCCAAAGAAGCATAGTGCGTGTGCTTCATTAGATTACCTTGCACTAGGTTTAAGGCATTAGTACCCTGCAGAGAATAATGAAACAGTGCTCTCTGAAAGATCTACCCCAGTGGGCAGACCTTCATGATGGACAGGCAGGATGTCATGCATTCACACCAGGCTGACCTGTCAATCCTTTGGGTGGACCCACCCCCTTTCTGGATGAGTCAACCCTTTGGATTGCAGCAGAATTGTTGTGAATCCAGTGAATCGGAGTTAGGAGGTATGTAACAATAACCCTGCAGGAAGAAAGAAGAGAATTGTTTTGGGAATTTGTAACCTAGAGAAAAGTTACTGTGTGCATTATCAATCTACTTCACAGAAGGTTTTACAAATGGAACAGTGCTGTTGTTTATAAATACCACTTGCTTCTGGAGGCCTGCATGGAAAAGCAAGGGTTAATTCTGGCATGTTAAATAAAATGTCATTAAAACCAGTGAGGGATCCAGATCCTTTGTTTGACTTCAAGGAGGGTTACACATCAATAAAACTTATTTATGTATTACAAGTCGTACTAACACAATCACTCTTATTCATTTCTGCACAGCCTGAAGCTATTGTTTAAATAGCTTCGTTAGGCCACTTCTTCATCTGATGTGCGTTTTAACTTGAGGCATGTTTCAGTCTTAGAGCAAAAATGAACCAACAACCAAGCAAGGCTTCTGCTGTGTTATGACGCTGGACAGTGACTCCAACTTCCTAAAACCTTCTGGAGACAAGAAGCTTGCTAGTTCTTGCCAATCAGCCATTACAATATTTTTTTTAAAAAAATTTAAGTCAAACATTGTTGAAGTTGCTTGCTGTACTTAAAATAGAATCTTTAAATATGCAGTTGAATAAAATACTGAAACTTAAAGGGACACTATAGACACCCAGACCACTTCAGCTCATTGAAGTGGTCTAGGTGTGGTATACCTGTCCTCCTTAGTCCTACAATGTAAATCATTGCAGTTTTTTTAGAAACTGCAATGATTTCATTGCAGAACTAATGCTGCCTCACAATATACTGGTCAATTCTCACTTCATCTGTGAATAAAATCAACATTTAGCCACTGTCCCATAGCCATCAATCATCTCTATTGTCCCATCATTCATCTCTTTTTTTGGTACCATGGATCTAATTCTTAGTTATGAATCAAAACGAACTTGCTCGACCATCGTTTGATTTGTAATTCAGTTACATTAATGCTCAGAATTGAAAATTGTGGAGAATTGGTTGTTCCAAATTTGTACAAATTGCAGTTTGGAATGAAACTTATCTCCAAGTCTAACATATACCTATTTTGTGAATTATAAGCTATATTATCAAAATAATAAATCCGCAAAAAAGGAATGGAGGAAAAAATCTAGACGCTTTAGCTATCATGCCTTTTAAGATTGGTCTGACATCTATGTTCACACTTTGTAATGAGAATTACTGGTGTGATATTGCACACCATAGATGTCCAAATTATCTTACAAACATGCAAAGGCACTATGTGTAGAAATACAGAGGATCCAATTATTATTATTATATTACAGA
This sequence comes from Pelobates cultripes, assembly GCA_933207985.1. NCBI lineage: Eukaryota > Metazoa > Chordata > Amphibia > Anura > Pelobatidae > Pelobates > Pelobates cultripes. The sequence continues at coordinate 21,818,936 of OW240915.1, read as the reverse complement.
GGAACCCATTATTTAAGGGAATGAAGAGAGATCGTCAGAACAGAAATAGGGGGGGAAAAAACCTTCAGAATTGGTTGTTTCTTCACTAGCTGTGCAATTCTCGTACATCATTTGTAGCAGACCGATGTGTTCCTCTCCACTGCACTCCATTTATCCTTAACTCTTAGGTCATTGAGAAGCTGAGAATTCTAACTCCAATGCAACACTTTGAACAACAAGAGCAAATGTCTTTGTAGATGGACAGCAATAAGTGAATGAAATGGGTTCATTTAAATTCCCCCGTACTGAATAAAAAAAGAAGGGGTCCTGGCATTGTGACATTTAACAGTACAGGGACAATTCACACAATAAGACACTGGCAGTGCATTTTTTTTAATGCTTTTTAAACATTGGTATTACTGGACTGAAGCTACGCTAGAGCTCAATGGGCTACTCTTTTGTTTGACATGCCATTGGTACTAAACTTGACAACATTAAGAACCAACTAGGGTCTACGCCAGGTATAGGCAACCTTTATTACACTACTTGCTGGATTTCCAGAAATTTATATGTAAGCTTGTACTATTGATTTTAATAAATTGTACTGCTGCTATTCTTCTAATTGATGTCTATGCACTTTATATTGAGGATCAAGCTGCAGCTTTCGTGATTCCATTTGAGGATATCCTGTTTAAGCAATTATACCTGAGCCAGTTTGTAACAGGCTCCACTATATGTGAGTTGGACCATACAGATTGCTTTATTCTACCTATTCATTACCACAGTGTTATGCTATGATCTTTCTATTTTTTATAGATAAGACATACCCTTTCTGATAACGATTTCATTGGGGTACTTATTTGTTATTATTTATTCACTTAAGGTGGAAGTTTTCACTTATATGTGGTTTTTGTGAATATATTTTTTATGCGCTGCACACTATTCTGTATAGCTGTAATTTGTCTCTTGTAGGACCTCTGTGGTTAAGTCCTATTGGTGTGTTCTAGCAGCTGTTTTAGCGCCACAAACTATACCTCCTTTTGGGTTTTGTTTTAACCTTTATTACACGACTTGCTGTGAACTACATCTTTAATAATGCTCTTACAGCCGCAATGCTGGCAAAGCATCAGGGGAGATGTAGAAAGTAATAATCTGTTCTTCAAGATTGAATTATCCAAAATTTGTTTAATTAATTTATTGTCTGGACAGCTTTGCCAGTAAGTAAAATATTACATGCTAGCATAATGCCTTTAGTGAACACAATGGAATGACAGCAAAGTGGTCCTGACGAGATTGGCTGATACGTGATACCATTGGTGTTTAATGTCCAGAGGGTTCTCAAAAGTATTTGCGGATCAGAGGGCTGAATAGTCATTTAAAAGTTATACACATCTTGGTTCTTCTAAAAGTTTTAGAACTGTTGGTGCTAAAACTGAAGGCTCTCAATTCTAGAAAATAATCTAGAATTATTTGAAGAAGCAGAGAAGACAGTAGACCTAACATCAGAGGTTTTTCTTGGGTCATTGTGGGAGGGGGAAAGGGGTAACTGGAAAGACGTTAACCAATAATAACAAAGCCACAATAAGAATATGAAGTCTAGATTATGCTCAGAACTGAAAAATATTTCCATGCTTTTCCAAGTTGTTTCTAAAATACATCTGCATGGCTAGCTAACCATCTCGTGGTCTCTCAGAAATGCTGCAAATTCCCTATACTTGCTTTAGAACAGTTTAATAAAATATCATAATTAAACAAATCAAAAACATCAGAGCCAACGGCTTCCATTGTAACAATTCCACCAACACAGATTGCATTTTTTTTTGTCTATTTATTATTGAGAGCTTGATACTTTCTATCGAGACCCCCATCATTATATTGCTGTGCCTCACTGCATTGGTATGAGTAGTTAACATTCTAGATCTGCTTACTGGTTTATTAGTCGATGTGTTCTACTGGCCATTGTATTATTCTCAGAACCTGAATTCATTGTGTTATTCTCAGAATCTGTACTTTATTTCACATTCAGAATGCTCATTTAAGTCATGCAGGTTGTATTTCAGCACGAATGCTTAGCATTTTCATTAATCCCTAAAATTAATCAGTTCTATTCAACATATAAAGATAACAAAATTGACTAGTGACTGTTTTTTTTCCTCTAAAAGCTAAGATTTGCATTTTCACCTAAATTCCATTTCATGAATGCAACAACAGAGCTCGAATTTTTTTTTTTATTTCATTATTTAAGACACTTAAGCAGGTTTTTAAATAGGATTGTAAATTCTGAAAAGCAGGGATCTTCTAACTTTACATATTGTATCTTTGAAGATAACAAGTAACTACTGCACTTTTTGTTATATAATTTATTTCATTTACTAGTTTAAAGGTTCCAAGATAGTAGTCGACAATTCAAGGAGTCTTAGTCGAGCATTATGTCAACTTCGGAAGAGTTTTTTAGATTCAAGATTAACATAAATAACCCTATGGTTTACTGCAGTAGAACTCATTACTGATTTTTGATTTTCATTTTTTTTTTTATACCAGAGGTGATCTATCAATGGGGATGGATGAAGAAATATCTTTTGGTCATCTGTACTTTAAAGAGAGACTGAGAATTTAACTTTGTCTGATTATGGCTAAAACCTGCAACTGTGTCATGATCTCACTGGGAAATTTTGTAGATTTTCTGAACTGAAATTTAGAAAAAAATTCTAAATATTAAGTTTGGATACTGATTTATTTGGCGCAGTAGAGTTCTGCTGACCACCTTTGTGAATTTATTAGTGTAACCAGCTATCCAGTGTGTCCACTGTTGAACTGTAGCTATGATCCATTCATATACCGTAGAAGTAGTATATAAAGAAGTACAAAATATAAAGGAGTAATACATCATACTCTATTCTAACGTGGCTATTTATTTGAACGTAAAGGAACATAGGAATATAGAATATAGAGGAATGTTAGAATCAGGAACAAAAACGTGTATTTCTCATGCTATAATGTTAAACTAACCATTTAGCTCCCTGGCCCCCCTTGCCCCCTTTAAATCTAGTAAAAATGTAACTTTATTTTAGCGCTATGTGGGTAGGCCCCCTTGAGAATTGATGATCTCAGACAATCACAATGCTTTCCCATAGGAAAATATTGGATTGGCTGAGATTGTCAATTCTCATGACCTCAGCTAAGGAGAAGGGACAGGGGGTGGAGAAAGATGCTGCCCTGGCCAATCAGCATTTCCTCATAGAGATGCATTGAATCTCACTGTGCAGCACTGCCCCATGAAGCACCTCTAATGGCCATCTGAGGAGTGGCCACTATAAGTGTTCCTTGGGAGCAATGTAAATATTGCCTTTTCACTGAAAAGCTGTGTTTACTTTAAAAAGCATGCAGGGACTGACTATACTCACCAGAACAAATACATTAAGCTGTAGTTGTTCTGGTGACCATAGTGTCCCTTTAATGATGCATTTGTCTGGTCCATTTTCACCCTGTATAGTATTATGTTAACACTGTTAACCTGTGCAGTTGAACAAAAAGCTCTATTGTGCTGCTTACATCCTGTCTTTGAAGAATTACAGTGTATGCAATGAGAATATTTATATGCTCAAGTAATGGACCGATGACTGAACAGACTACGGAAGCTCATATTTTAATTACTGTTCTGATCTGTGCTAATGTTCATTTTTATACCGTAAACCTGATATCTGTTACACTCAAAAGCTCATACAGGTCAGGAAAGAGGCAGAAGGCTTTAAATCCTGAATAGCAAATTAGATTATAAACTATTTAAGTACTTTTTAGAAGGGGACAGGCAGACTAGATAAGCCAATTCTTACATCGCCTCCTTTTGGGATGTTTTATGAGAAGTCACAAAACCGAGAGAAAATGTCACATTTATTTAGTAGAGTTCATTCATCAGCATGACAACAAGTCTCTGCAGAATAACACTGGGATATTCACATTATCCTTGTCATTATTAGGATTTTATGTAGTCCTGAAGAATAAGATGGCGTTACAATATATTGGAATATATTTAAATATGCAATGACCTATGGGAATGCTGAACAACATCCAGGTGAATCACAGGCTGAGTGTCTATACCTATATGCACCTAATATCCTATATGAGCCAATATTGCAAAAGAAATGGGAAAAGTAACTACTTGGAGGAAGTCTCAAGTTAACTGTGGTCACTAAAGGTCAATAACATACCCCTAACAGTCCCAGATCCGATGGTATTGTCCTGATTTTGGGATCCTGTCGCATTATCCAGGGTTGTTCTTCAACTGTCCCCACCATCAGAGTATACGTGCATTTTAAACTCAGAGCTCGGCTTAGTTGACCTATTCAGTGGTCTCATTGACTTCAACCAGCACTTAAGATGGCAATTTAGTTGAACAGGCCTTCCTCACAGTATAGCTGATGTATTGGACTAAGTTCTGCCCTTGTTCCATTAAATGAACTTAAAGGAACACAATAGGCACCCAGACCAATTTAGCTCATTGACATGGTCTAGGTACATTGTCCATAATACCCAATGTAAGTTTCTCTAAATCTGCAATGTTATACATTGCAGCACTTAGACAGCCTCTAGTGACATCTTGCCAGACTTTAGGTTGCCTAACTGATGAAATCATTGAAAGCACCACAGGAAAGCACTGACCCGATGCTTTCCTACGTGGAGGGCCTAATGTGCTAACAGCGCTCGCCACGCATTTGCCTTTGCACAGCCCCACTCCCGTCGGATGACTGCGGAGGAGGCGAAGCATTGACCCATCGACAAGTGACATCAGTGCTGGAATTGGGTGAGTAAACAAAGGGTTTTTAACCCTTTATGAGCCGGGGGTGGGGTGTGAAGGGAAGAGCATGACGAGGGAGGGGAGAGGCAGAGGGAACTATAGTGTTAGGAATATTTCTAACACTATAGTTTCCCTTTAATCCCAAGGTAGCAGTCATCAATTAGCCCATCTTGAGTGTATCGCCCTTTAGTGAATAACAGAATACCCCAGAATATTTTTAATTTTTTTTTTATATATTATCAATATTGCTTAATTGATACTTTTCTTTTATCACATTAACATTTAATTTGATATTAATTCTTTATAGATATATTGTAGTCTACTAATTGTTTACGATAGTGTTATGTAATTATAAAAATTTCAATCAAAAATATTTGAAAAGAAAACCCCATAATTGGAAATAAACAAGAATTATAAAGGAACAAGGGGTAGAGTCAGCGCTAATCGGGAAGCAAGAAAAGATGAGGGGATGGGTCTGTGCCAATGTGTACACTGAGTATTGAGTCCAATAGGATCTATGTTATCATGTCCAAAGTTCTACTTTTGGTGGTATCCAGAAGGTATCGGTGTCGTGGAAAGTAGTCCAAATATGTAAAAATAGAAGAGATCTTACTTACAATTTGCAGAGCTTAATCCAGCTCTTGTGTGGATAGCTTACAGCGGTATTATCCCCGCTTACAGGATATACAGCAATTTAAGGCACAACAAACGTGGAGGAAATTACGTTGACTCTTACATAGGTCTACTTTGCTCCTAAATTCTGCAAACACACACAAAGCCTTGAAATAAATTAATGCTGCGCTGAGTAAGAAGCGCGCTGCTAAGACATTTTCCAGGTGTCCGAACAGCGCCGTTTTCAAAACATGCTGTCAAGTGCTGGTTCCTGAGACACAAGGTGATAAATGACTTGGAAATGACAAATGGAATGACTATATAATTAGATGCATAATAAAGTTAAACTGAAACCTGCTAATGACATACATTTCTTCCCACTGCGCTAAACCACCACACTGGAATTACAATATAAATTAACGGAAACCATCAATATGTAAGTTTGCCTGTAAACAAGCCTGGTCATACACATACAAAAACAATACACGTATGAAACATCAAATAGAAAAAATGCGGACTGCCGTTATAAAAGCAAATATGGAACTTTAACAGCTTTGTAATAATACAGTGACAATGCTTGTTGAAACAGTCCCTGCAAATCAAGTCGAGCTTTTTCAAATTTAAATAAAAAGAGAATTTACAAAAATAGAAAACTGCTTGGTTTAAAGTATATTTCTAAAGTGAAGCTGGTAGCCTCCCCTCAAGATTGCCTTTGGTTTCTATGCCAATGACTAAAGTGTCCAGAGTCCTCCTACTTCATTCTGTTCAATTGTAATGATTGACTCCTTTCCTACGTATTTTGAAACAATGGTCACTTCATCAGAGTTTCACTGATGATAATGGTGCTTAACTCTTAGGACCACTCCAAACACCATAACCGTTTCAACCCACTGTAGTGGTTATAGTGCCAGGAGTGCACATAAATCCTATGGTAAGAGGTCAAGTAGAGTTTGACAATTTACACGTGTCACAGTGGGTGCCTAGTAATGTCCACTGCTTCTGGTCTTCTCCTTTATGTGAATCTGGTTATAGAGCAAGGAAGGGCCTTGTAGAATCATACCCGCTGGCTGAGAGTCAGCTGGGCACTCTCGGACAATAAGCATGATAGTACATTGGGGGTGTTTACTCACATACGACATATGGCTTCTCTTGCAGGAGTGGTTGCCTGGGAGACTGGGAGGTAAGTTGTCAAAACAGTATCAAAAACGTCTGACTACATTTAATGGGACAAAAAAGCAAAACAGAAGAAAAACAAATATCCAGGCACTTGATAAAGGCTCAGAGAGGAGCTGAAACGTTATCTCCACATCCTTGTTGTTTTAAATAAAAAACTGCCTATTAGAAGAAACCTCAGGTGTGCCTGGATATTTCTTCCTCTTCCATTTGATGTCTTCAGGGATTGGCCCAACCTTTGTGTAGCACCCTGCAGGAAGTATTCCCCCTTTGTTAGTGTGTGCAGTACACTCTTGGGGTTTTTTTTGCATACATTTTACGGAATGGCAACAGGGCACTCAACCACAAACTTTATTTATCTCCTATCAGTTTTAATAAATCTGAGAGACAATCTTTTGTATTATTCTACAAGCCAGAAAGCTTATAAAACATTGCAATCCATTTGTTATAAGGCAATGTCAGTCTGACATTTATCTTGGATAAAACATATACAGTGTATCAGGCATTACGCAGCAATATTAAATAAAGATTTTTAGACATTAAAACAAACAAAAAAAATTAGAACTGAAATATATAATACTAAGTTAGCACATGGTGTAATATAAATATATTGCATATCTTGAGTGAGCGGGTTAAATTAAAATGAACAAAAAAGAATAATAATTTCAGCTATAAAAAGCATGACTTTTTTTTATTTAACTTGCTTATTGGCTGAATCCATTGCCCTATCCATTCCAATTTTTCTACAACATTGATGCTTTTATTTTAACAAAAGAATCCAAATGATCTTCTATTGTACTAATCATCTGGTGAAAAAAAATGTCCATCGACTCATTCTGTTACGTGCCCAAACCGTCTCGGTTCCCTAAGGAGGGTGCAATCCTTCTTATACAGATCAAAGCAAATTTGTGCCACAGGCAGAGCGTGCACAGCTGTATTCAAGGGAATGCCAAGGAGTGTTATCTTTCATTATGGATATTTGCAACAAAATAGAGGGGGAAGATAGAACGTAAATAAAAAAATAAAAAAAATCAATTTTCTAGCAAATAGAAAAGGTATTAACGAAATGGTAATGTTGCCTTTGAAGCAATCAAGTCCAGCTTAAATTCTAAAACCGAGTAGTTGCAAACAAATCTCCTCTATTACTGTGGGTTTTATTTATCGGGGGCCTTTTAAGAATGTCTCATGAATATACAGTATATATTTTATTTCCTTCTTCCTTTTGATAGATTAGTGCTTTCCAAGCAAGCTTATTCATACTCTGCCGAGTGACCTTTTTCACTGCGTTTTTGAAAAGAGGATCAACAAAAGACAATAGTAACCTTTCCAAATTCATTCTAATAAGCTGAACTGACCTTAAGAAATATCCACAAATGTGTACTGTTCATTTTGCTATTACCTGCTTAATAGTATGAGCAATTCTGCACTTTCCATTCGGATTAGGTACATTTTACTGTAAGGTTTGCTGCATTCTGCTGCAATGAAAATTACTGAAAAAAATGTATTTGTGTATATGGTGTATTCATATATAAATTGTATATAATATATCTATTTATTAAATGTTATTTTAATGTATGTCTGGTTGTGTCTGTGGTGAATGTTTAAGTTGAGATGCAATGACGTGGAACGTCGAACCATGCATTTATACTCTTGAGGGACTATTGTTCCGTCCAAGAACATATATATACTTTTATCACATTTTTCTCAAGTTCCATACTCCTCATAGTAGTTAATAGTGAGCTAGTGAGTGGAACATTGATTGCAGGTAGGAAGTTAAAACCATGGAAGAACAGAGATTTATAGATACAATCTGCCAGTTTTTACAAACGATGCCAGTTTATGTAAACAATGCATATTTCAGTTTTATGAACAGAGCGCAATGGAGAGTAATCCCAGATATGAAGAAATCCCCTTCTTAAACAAGGGTATCCCAATCTTGCTAACACAAACCGGAAGGAAAGCAGTCTGAATGGCCTTCGTGGGCCTATCTCCCCGAAACAGTACCCTATTCCAGGCCAAAGTCAGTAGTCAGTGGGAAGGAGACTGACCTGCAGTCCTCTCCGATTACCAAGGTAATGGAAATTCTGATATATTTTGATGCTCCCTTCACCTGTCAATGCTTATAACATAGAGATCTAAGCTGACATCTGAGTGACAGGGGAGTGCAGGAGAACCACCTCTCTCACAGATATATAGGAACATAGATGCCACTCCATTCAAACATTGATATACTGGCTAACTCATCATAGGGAAGGATTGCCTGTTGGAGTAGTGTACCAGCTGGGGTCAATCATATTGGAGTGAAGACAGGAGGAAAGAACAATTAGGGGTGGCTGTACAATAGTACGACGCTCGTGAAGCTGGCACTCGGATAGGATGTAAGCAACCTTTTTAACAGCTCCTGAAGCAAATTATTATCTGATATCTTTTTATCATAAAAATATATATTTGTGGTTTGACAACTAGTTGTTCATCGAGATGAACCTTTTATGAGAAACTTTTATGAGAGGTCTACTTTAATAGATAATTAGACATAAAAGTTATTTTGCATTTGTTTTACTGGGGTGTCAGCATGCATTTCTAGATATATTTATTTAGTCGTTTTAAAGCACCACTCTATAAGGATAATAGTTAACTGGATACCACACGAAGTATTCTAAAGACAAAGATAACCAAGTGCAATTATCATCATCCTTTGCTAACCAAAGTGCTAAACAAATGTCCACATACATGTTTATAGAAGCTTTAGTCTTCTAAAACATGGAGGTTCATTTTTGGCAACTCCATGCTGTAATATTAAATGTGATTGTCAACAATGGGCAATGTATGTTAAGCTGAGTGAGTATTACACTGGAAATATATATTAAGTAATTAGAATAGAGTTGGAAGTGTGGGGCTAGGGGTCTACGAACCATTGACAGAAGGTTCAGATATATCACGCTTTGTGAGCGCTGTTGAGAAGATTTTTGTACAGATCTGAATCTGTTACCATAAGCCTTGAAACCTTGACTAAGAGACACTACTGCAATTTTAGAGAGTGCCCAATCTGCAATATTGTTAAATGCTGCATATGTGAAACTAGACAGGATTTGGCTAAACTCATCAGGAACTTGCTGTTACCCAGGTGCCAAAAAGTCCTAAAGACTTTTCAAGTTCCAACTGAAATGTCAGAGGTCACATTATGTGAAACAGTGATATTATACCAACTAGAAGTAGCTAACTCAGGGTTAAGTGAATAAACTTCACGCAGTAATACCGATAAGTAAAAATGCCAGAATTTCTGAAAAGAGGAAGGCCTCATTAAATATTTAGTTTTACCACTTGCCTGAGATGTCTTCTTTGTACCTGCCCTTTTGACCCCGTTCTTTGTTGCCTCTTTCTCCCAGAGCCAATTAGTTCATGTCTTCAGCTCACAGCAAAATATACTTTTTATCTTAGCTCAGCTACATTCTTGTCCGTTCCTATGTTTCTAGATCGCTTGTATTATATGTGATCACTGAAATTAAATGTGACTGCGCCAAGAGGCCTCTCAGTCTCACCAAAAAAACAAGAAAAACTAAATTAAAATAGAAATGGTTAAAACAAACAAGCAAACAAAAATATAAAATTCAAAAAATAACAAGGATGGTAGGAGAAGTTCCCGTTTGTTGTCGAATGAACTTTCTCCCACATTGTTCACCGACTTCCAAGGTTACTAGGATCCTGGGATAAAGCTGGAATGTATTACGGGATTCTGCTGAACCAAATTACTTTTCTCAATTCACTATGTTGCTTTAAGCTTTGCAATTGTGCTATCAACCTACTGCAGCTTACTGTTTAGTGAATATATCCATATATATCCTTACGAATGGTGGTTAGTGATGCAAGATGTAAATGTGCAAATAGTTAAGGTGACACAGTCATGCTCAGAGCCTCCAGATAACATATATATTTTCTGTAGAATTTTTAACATAATTTAGAGCGTTAATAACATTTTGAAAATTGATCTAATAGACTTGAAAGAATATTAACAAAAATATCATATGTTATTAGCTCTCTTTATGCTATTTTATGATCTACAGAAAGAGGGTAAATATACATGAGTGAAGAAAATTGAGGCAGTGAGAGAAAGTAAGTGTAATCTGTCGATATTTCAAGTGATTTATTTCTGTGGACTGAGTCATTTTCCAAACCAGTAGTTTCTCAGAAATTCATTTAGCGCATGTTGATAACGGAGCTGTACCTGACGCTGTATATTTTACTAGAATCGGCATATCAATGTTTAGAACCAGCATAACAAGTTTGGTGAAAATGTAACAAATGCATTACATTTATTCAGTGCTTACAGGGGTATATATGCTTCTGTAGATATAAATGTATGTATTCACTTCCATCTTTTAGGGAAATTTACCAAAGCAAAAGCTGATGGGAATTCAAAGTGAATTTTAAACCAAATTGGTGAACTGGAAGCATCGTGGACTCGAAGAACTTTTCCAATTCAGTTGTTTTGATATTGGATTTGAAATCAACCGTGAATTCCCACCGATTATCATTTTAGTAAATAACTCTGATAGTCATTCCATATGGTACAGGAGAATGAAAGGAAGAGGTTAATGAAGGTCATTTAGCATCGACAGACCAGTCGTGATCATACAATTTGCATTATGTCATAAAATATATGTCCAGGGAATAAGCTCTTTCTACATTTTGTGTCTGCTGTACGAAGAGTGCTGGGGCTTTCAGCACTACAAATCTTGCCATCACTGCCTTGGATGCTGATATGATCTTGGTCTAATATCTGGTGGGGTTAATAATAGGCATGTGCATGGGAAAAATTTTCGGTTCGGTTCGGCATTCCGAAATTCGGGACTTCGGCAATTCGGCACTTCGGAACTTCGGCACTTCGACTTTTCGGAAATTCGGTAATCTCGGAACTTCGGGACCTTGTCAATTCGGCACTTTGGCAATTCGCAACTTCGGCACTCCGGGACTTCGAAATTTCAGAAACGTCTCTTGCAGCCGCTTGGTAGATAACTCCCTAATTCCCACGGTATTAGGCAGTTATCTACCAAAAGGCTGAAAGACCTAAATTCGTCTTTCAGCCAAATTTACTAATACTAAGTAAAAATTACTTAGTATTAGTAACTTGTGCCCCTACTCGCTATACCGCGAGTAGGGGCATGTCTATTAAACTGTGAGGAGCCAGTGGCTGCTCACTGTTAAAAAAAAAAAATAATTAAAAATGGGTCCCCCCTCCCGAGCCCCCACTTGCACGTCGCGGGTTGGGGCTCGGGAGCGGGGATCCATTTTTTTAAATTTTTTTTTTAAATTTAATTCCCATCGGCTTTTGCTTTGGTAAATATCCCTAAAAGATGGAAGTGAATACATACATTTATATCTACAGAGGCATATATAACCCTGTAAGCACTGAATAAATGTAATGCATTTGTTACATTTTCACCAGACTTGTTATACTGGTTCTAAACATTGTTATGCCGATTCTAGTAAAAGCTTTTAAACTAAAGGGGGGGCCCAAAAGTAAAATAATAGGGGGGACCTATTGCCCTGAGCAACGGGTGGGGGCCCTAAAGTAAAATAATAGGGGGGACCTATTGCCCAACCTTTGGCCCCCACCCCTGAGTGGTGGGTGGGGGCCCTAAATTAGAATGGGGGGACCTAATGTCCTCCCCCCTGGCCCCCACCCCTGAGCGGTGGGTGGGGGTCCTAAAAACTAATTAGGGAGGAACCTAATATCTTCCATTCTGGCCCCCACCCCTGAGCGGTGGGTGGGGGCCCTAAATTAGAATGAGGGGAGGGACCTAATGTCCTCCTCCCTGGCCCCCACCCCTGAGCGGTGGGTAGGAGCCCTAAATACTAATTAGGGGGGACATAATTAGAATGAGGTCCTCCCCCCTGGCCCCCACCCCTGAACGGTGGGTGGGGGCCCTAAAATACTAATTAGGGGGGATCTAATGTCCTCCCCCCTGGCCCCCACCCCACAGGCTGCTCACTGTTTAATAGACATGTCCCTACTCGCGGTATAATAAATTTGGCTGAAAAACCAGCCTTTTAGTAGATAGCTCCCTAATACCATGGGAATTAGGGAGTTATCTACTTATTCATTCCTGTCATTACACTGACTGGCCAAGTAACTTACATTTTATATGAATGTATGGTACTTGATTGTTGTTAGTGTTGCAAATGCTTACAGCTGAATCCTGGCTGTTTGTATACTTTTTATTTAAAATTGTACACAGTGTAACATTCTTCTTCTTCCACTGGGTAAGTATATTAGTACTTAGGCAATACTGTGCTTCGGAACTTCGGCAATTCGGCACTTCGGAACTTCTGCAACTTCGGAACTTCGTCACTTCAGCACTTCGACACTTCAGAAATTCGGTAATTGCGGAATTACGGTTTTAATTGCCGGGTCTAGTTAAAAGGCCCGGCTTTACCAAGTCATCCAACTGTAAGCGCTACGGAATCTGTTGGCACTATATAAATGGCAATAATAATAATAATAATAGAACGGTAAACCCTTCAAATGGAAGAGGTAAACTGAGATGAAATGAGAGCAAAGAAATGGCAGAACAGTCAAAAACATGTTTTTTTCTTTTTGTAAAAACGGATGCTGTTCCAAATCTAAAAAAAAATGAAAACCTCATTGTTATAGATAAGGAAATGCCTGGATGTTGCGATTAAGTTCTGCAGTGAGAACTTGCGATGAACAGATGCAAAATGCAACCTTTCCACGGCAGAGCCAGACTAACTGGATTTGCTCTTGACAAGGCCAGAAGATCTGCTTTTTTTGAGCTCCTGGCATTGAAACGAGGCCCGCGTGTCTATCGTGCCTTTTTTGTTGCTTGACTTCACCAGGAAATGCCAGAACTGTTTGCTTTCAGCGCTCAGCTAAACTTTGCTCCTACAAACAGCTTGGGATGTATTTCTAATGAGAACCCCTGCTAACTCTTGTCACATAGTTTCAGATTCATGTACAACACACTTTTTTGATATTGCATGACGGAAAAGAATTGAGGCTTTAATTTTTGGATTATGAATAAGCAATATTCTAATGCCTTTTACATTGCTGCCTCATAATGATCATTAACAGTGTTCATTTTTACGGAGAAACGAATTGTCTGTAAACATTCAATAAGTATAAATGTGTATATAAGTTAACGTCTGAAATAGAGTACCTGCTAAAAATATGGCAGATAGTCATTGAGTACACTCTGAAAAATGGTCATGTTGGAGTTTGTTTCTTTATTATTTTATGTTTGAGTTTAAAGGAACACTATAGAATTTAGAATACAAACCAACATTCCGAATGCATTGCAGGATTAAAATCACAGGACCACTGTACCCAGATCACTTCCTGAAGATGAAGTGGTTTGGGCAACTATAGTAGTCCTTTAACCAGCCAGGACCACAAACCGACACAGTGAAATTGTTTTATAGTCTAATAGAATGTTTCTTTCTTAAAAGTACAATGATTTAAGGTTATGCCAGGTTTTTTTTAGAAATCAGCATCCCCTATTAGTGGCACTCTAAACACCATAACAACTGTGGGTAATTGGGCTTTAGATGATAGAGAGATACAGTTTTTTTGTTTTTTTCCAAAACCACTACAATGAGATGGTGTTTTGAGTGCCACTTTAAATGGACTGTCTACATTGTTTGCAGTAGGTGATTTTATCACCAACGGGCCCTTGGCAAAATGGGATTGTACTAGTTGATTGAAAAGTTATTACAATTTAACCTTTTTTGAATAGACCTCTTTGATTATGTAATAAAAAATAAGTGTATCACTCATACTGAAAGCGTTTAGTCATTATATTGTAGACATTTCTTTTAACTTGATTCCAAAATGTTTTTTCTATTTTTCAAGCTTAGAAAAAGACCTTTTGTTAAACATTTTGATAGTACGTATGAAAGTTTCCAGCAATCAGCACTTTCTGACTATAAATTAGAACTCGTGAAAGCTTATTTAAGTTAGTTCAATAAACGGCAAATGAAAAAAAAAAATACCAGATTAAAATGAAGTTAAACCGCATAGCACTTGAAACTATTTTGAACTGACAAACTCTTACTCTAAGCCTCAGATTTATCAAGTCTAGATAAATGTCTCCAGTGAGTGTATTTTTCCTTATTCCAAGTAACTGATTAATCAAGAGGAATAACATGTACCGAAGAATGAAATCCTTATAAAATGCATCTATACATATTATATATAGAAAAAGACATTAGGGAATGTAGAGCACAACAAAAGAAAACAAATAATGTATACAACGAAAGCTGCAAAAAACCTTGGAAATAAAACCCTCGCTAGGTGAAGAGGTTAGATCTCACTAAAGTCTATATTCAAGGCAGCCGATGCGAGACATGGAGACAATTAAGGAGAGGGTCAGTCAGTGATGTAGACAGTCGTGCCAGCTAGGTTTGTATGTGCACCCATGCTTGCCGAATAGAAGTTTATGCTAGCCTTGTAAGAAGCAAGATCTCAACTGAGGCTTGAAGATAAGATGCAAACCGGGAGGGAAAGTGGTCCAGAGGGAGAAAGCAGTGATGCAAAACAATTTCACCTGAGCAATTGAAGAAAGGATGGTATAGAACTATCAACTTGTAATGGTGTTTTTTTTTGTTTTTTTTAAAGAATACTGTCCCTGTATATCCACCAGGCTTCAGTCACATCTGTTTTTTTGTGACAAAAGTGTCACCTAAAAGGCTCTTTATCCAGATGAAATGAAGTACTAACATGCACCAGAGTTTCGGGAAGAAACGGAAGTAGGTTGTAACTGGCCAACATTTAGGTGTGAATTCTGGTGATAGGGATGCAGGTTATTGATGGTGAAGTCTGGATCCCATAGCGGCTCATGGGTTGGACCTGTATTGGGCAGTAATGTCACACTACAACAGTTATATTACTTCCTAAATTCCCCAGGGTTTATTCCTTCCTCATCTGATTTTAGCCCATCTTCAAATTGCTGGGCTGTCTCAATTTACCACTGTAATGAGTATGGTGATTAAAGTGAATTTAAACACTAAAAAATACAGTACATTTTATGTGTAACTGTAGCAATTTATTTTCTCGTGCAAGTTGAAATATATTTCTTACCCATGGCATATGTGCGTTGGAAAAAAACTTCAAAGATCATCAAAGCTTTGGCATTTGCCCTTTAACGAGGAATATATGTCTTAACGGAACGCTGTCTTGTGTTCAGCTTTTAATATCTGTTACCAGAATTTAAATTATATTTAAATCATATATTTAAATCCACCTACTCATTTTAAATGTCATGACTTTGGCTATTTTATTGGTGTACCATTCAAACAATGTAATTATATTATATACCATACATCGTAAATGTTAGTTAAGTATTTTACTCATTGGAAAAAGAGTTAGGCTTTCATCTTTTAGCTGGAGGTATCTTTGAAAATTGTCTTGATCTTGGGTTGTGATCTTAGGAACAAACTTCTGAATTGGAATACAGCTCTCAATTTGTTAGTTTCCTTGACACTGAGAATGTTATTATATCCAGTATACTCACGGGTTTACACAGGATCGTATTTAGCATTGAAAATAGTCAAATTTTTTATGATCATTCTTGTAAGGTGGATGAGGAGTTCTTAGTGGTCTTTTGGACCTCCACCCTAGCTCAACAAAGCTAAAACACATGACCAGTGTTTATAAGCGTCAGTTTTGCTTGTGCAAATGTTATTTGACGGTTACTTTTCATGAACTGATTTGATTTATATTCACTTCAAAGAACATTTAATTTTCATAAAAATTGTAGTGGATCAAGGAACATTCTTTGGATCAAGTAAGAACATCTACCGAGGAATAATCAAGTTCTATTTCATAATCCGGCATAACGTGTTTTATATGAGCAACATGTAAAATACATGGAAATTTAAAAAATTAACATCCACTGCAAAATAATTACAAATGTACATGATACCCCCAGAATTAATCTCTTAATAGTTTATTTTAAAGACCTTTTCTTTTTATAGCCCATAGGGGTATTTTAGTACATATAGTTAATAAGCATATTGTAATATACAATTAAACAGTAATTATTATGTGGGTGAAGGCCAAGCCTAACAAAAATCACATATGGTTAATAGAGCTATTGTAACAGCTGTCGGTGCATAAAACACAACACATTTGTATATCACAAACATAAGAAACATATATTACATGCCATACACTGTGCTTGCATGACAGACATCATGTATGCAGGCATACATGCATAGATACACACATACATATGATACAGAACACTTAAAGGACCACTATAGGCACCCAGACCACTTCAGCTTAATGAAGTTATCTGGGTGCCAGGTCCATCTAGGATTAACCCTTTTTTTTTATAAACAGCAGTTTCAGAGAAACTGCTATGTTTATAATAGGGGTAATCCAGCTTCCAGTGGCTGTCTCTTGACAGCCGATAGAGGCGCTTGCGTGCTTCTCACTGTGATTCTCACAGTGAGAAGACGCCAGCGTCCATAGGAAAGGGGCACCCTCAGAGCACTATAGTGCCAGGAAAACGAGTATGTTTTCCTGGCACTATAGTGGTCCTTTATGATATAAATCACACATCACATATGTTACACATTCATAAAACATCACTTATCGATATATTACAAACATATATACACTTTGAAAAAACCTTTACATAAGGAGGAAAGCGTTAGTGGTTATATTATAATTTTATAGTTACTCCTCTTCTATTCAGGAGCCTCTGTTAAATCGATGGTGGTAGAAGTATTTACAGTGTTTGGTATAAATAAATATAGTCTGTGAAAAAGGTTAAACTTTCTGTGAACTGTCAAGTGTAGTGGGTGCAATTTGGGTACAATAGAATATCCAACTCTTTTCAAAAGCATTGAAATTTAAATTAAATATTTGCATAGGCTGATAGGAGACCTTCTTCAATCAAGTTCAGCCTTTCTTACATATGTTTTTGCTGTTGATCCAAAACAAGGCAAATAAATAGTTTGAAACACTTGCAATTTTGCAACAAACTAAGAAAAAATTTCCTTCTTGACCCCAGAACGACAGTCAGACTTCTCCTGGGATCAAAAAGCTGTTATCTCACATTCTAAAAAGGATATCCCTGAATTTTATGTTTTTGCAAGTGTTCATCCAGTTTCTGTTTAATATGTTGGTTCACCTTCCCACTATGTCACATTGATTTCAATTTGTTTCTTTTATATTTATTACCCAGTGGTACTTGTTATACAATGTAATACTATATTATGAGAAATGTACAATATTAGCTTGACAAAATCCAGAGGTAATGCACTTATAGGTTGGGATGGTTATGGTGCTTGAACGTTTCCTTGAAAGACAAATAAAATACGATATACTGTGTGTGTAACTGTAGCAATTTATTTCTTATTCAAGTAGTGCTATATTTCTTACCCTTGGCATGTGTACTTTGGAGAGAAACATCAAAGATCATCAAAGCTTTGGCATTTGCCCTTTAATGAGGGATATGTGTCTTAGTGAAACTGTGTCTCACTGTTCAGCTTTTACAACATTTTGCACAATTTAGATTTTTTTCTATTAACTCCACAAATCCTAGATTGAGAGTTGTAAATGAACAGATATGGCCACAGCCTCTGTAATGTGTCAATAATAACAATTAACTGCAAGATTAGAATCTTCGCAAACATATAATTAACAAACTTGAAAACCATGTGTCACTTTAGATGAAGTGTGACTATCATTCTCATCAGCCTATGGCTTAATGAGGCTATTAACTACCATAGCTTAACAATGGTGGTTGAGCACATTTAAATGGCATTTGTCAACTGGTGGGATATATTAGGCAGCAAGTGAAAAGTTCTTAAATTACATGTATTAGAAACAATAAAAATGGGCAAGAGAAAAGATTTGAGTGACTTTGACAAGAGACAAATATTGATGACTAGACAACTGGGTCAGAGCATCTCCAAAACTGCAAGTCTTGTGGGGTGCTCCTGGTGTGCAGTGTTTAGTAACTACCAAAAGTAATGCAAGGATGGACAACTGGTGGTGAGCATCAGAGTCGTGGGGACCTGACGCTCAACACCAGGGGAGCAAAGGCTAGCCCTTTTGGTCCAGTCACATAGAGGTCACATAGAGCTACTGTAGCTCAAATTGTCGAAAATTTAATGCTGGCCATGATAGAAAGATGTTAGAACACACAGTGCATTGCACTGTGCTATGTAGATGGCTGCGTAGCTGGAGACTGGTCAGAATGCCCATGATGACCTCTGTCCATTCCCAAAAGCACCTTTAATGGGGACATGACCATCAGAACTGGACCATGGAGCAATGGAAGAAGGTTGCCTGGTTTGGTGAATCATGATTTAATTTAGATCAGATGGACAGCCAGGTGCATGTTCATCATTTACCTGGGGAAGAGATGGCAGCAGAATACACTATGGAAAGAAGACAGGTGGAATGTTATGCTCTGGGCAATGTTCTTCTGGGAAACCTTGGGTCATGGCATTCATGTGGATGTTACTTTTACACTTGCCACCTACCTAGAGAGTTTTGCAGACCATGTACACCCCTTTGCGGACATTGATGTTCCCTGGTGGCAGTGGCCTCTTTCAGCAGGATAATGCACCCTGCCACACTGCACACATTATAAGGAATGGTTTGAGGAACATGACAAAGAGTTCAAGATGTTGCCTTGACCTAATTGAGCATTTGTGGCAAGTGCTGGAACACCAAAACAGATCCTTGGAGGCCTCACAACTTCTAGGATTTAAAGGATCTGCTGCTAATGTCTTGGTGCCAGATACAACAGGACATGTTCAACGGTCTTGTGGAGTACATGTTTCCATGCATCATAGCTGTTTTGGCAGCATTAGGGGGAACTACATAATATTAGGCATTTGGATGATCAGTGAATAATATGTGTTTAGATATAATAGCATAGCTTTCATATGATACAACACTATAACTCATATTCTATATAATAAATGCACAAATCAGTGACCAGGCTGAGCTGCATTGCAAATTTGCTCCACAAAAATCTGAATGTCAGAGTGTGCCATCACTGACTGGCGTTGTAGGAGATCAATGACAACATCTATGGAAATACAGAGGGGTGATTATCAACTCTAAACACTTCCAGCCGTCTCTGAAGCTTTATAGCTATACTAGAGGCTGAACGTCATGCTGCTCTGGCACCTAAATAATTGGGAACCCCCTCCCCCCACACACACATACCCCCTTCCTCCCACAGAGAATAAAATGCTGAGACTGATATGCTAACCAGATCCCATCTGCTGACGCTCCAGCTATAGGTGAACTTCAGCTCCCATGATCCCTAGCCTGTATGTAGTCAGACTGGCGGAGTACCTGTGATATTTATAGTGCAGTGCAGCGTTAGTGGGACCTGTTGCTCACCATTGCTATATTTGAAATGAACACAGAAGCGGTTATTTTTTTCATCATATTATTCATGTTTAAAAGTGTCAGCTTTTCTACTTATTAGGTTGTTAAAGAATCTTTTAGCTTTCACTTCCTTAGGGAATTGAATTTGTTTAGTCTGTCAGCACGTAGAAAACAATTGGGACTGTGCTCTCCAGCGCAGAAGGTATATACTGCTCAAGGCCAAATGCAAATGAGCTAGTTTCCATGAACTCCCATAGCTTTTAATTGCCGAAGAAAGTCCTGGCATTAAATAAGCTGGTGAATTGTAATTGCAGCGGACTTTTTGTGCTGCGTGTTATTCTTCGTGTCATATTGTAACCATTTCACTGAAAACTAAGGTCCTCTTTAAAAGGGATAGCGTATAGCAGGAAAACATAGTTAGTCCATTTGTCAGACTCCAACTACCATCTGGCTAAACCAACTCAAGGGAAAGACTCTCAAACAGGTAGACAGATGGACAGATGGATGGACAGATGGGTGGATGATCAACATAGAGATGGACAGATAGACAGACAAAAAGATCTGACTATGTAGACAGGTAAGATAGTACATAATAAACATAAAGTAATGAAATAAATTAAACAAAGAGAAAACAACAGTCAGACGTTTAATTTCAGCAACAACTGAAGGGCTCCTTTTTATTGAACTCCTCCCATCAACGTTATTCGTGGTTGGCTTCATGCTAATTTTAGTTACTCTCCGATCTTTATGATAGTGTACAGTCAGTGTTCTAACTATGATCTGGTGGTATGCTCAGAGATAGCAAAGGTTTCCTCATTCCTGACATCTTAGCTGAATAATATACACGGGAAGATTGATTTGATCAGATTATTTGATGCTAGTAATTTATATGGACACGAGAATATTACCTCCATAGATTAACTCCCACCTCACATGCACAGCTCACTCACTGGAGCTTATATTGGGTATAGGAAACCAAAAGTGTACCTGCTATCACTGTAAAGAGGACATGTCACCTGACGTCTACATAATAACATATGGAAAAGTCCTGTGTTACTTTTATCGAATTTATCCAAATAGTGTATTTCTGAGTAGATCACAGTTCTGGTTTTATTTGCTGACATAACACAAAGGATTTAGTTCGCAGGCTTCCTCAAACTCCGGCCCTCCAGATGTTGCTGAACTACAACTCCCATGATTCTCGGCCTATTTCATTCATAGAATCATGGGAGGAATCATTTGTACTGAACACATCAGGGCATTCTGTGACCAGCAAACAAGACAAAGGTTTGACTAAAGTTATGTCAGTATTCCTGTGCATTGTGATACAATGAATTATCATACACATCTTTATTCTTCATGCTGTAGGGATATTTGATTTATTAGAATACCATCTTTTTTTCCTCAGTGCAATAGAAATTTGTACTTTTATAAAATAATATTGTTACACCCCCAAGACAACAGGTCCTGTTATTTAATGGTTTGGTTAGTTCAGTGGAGCTAAACTCTATAGGCAGCAAATAACCAGAGCACCTGCCTTGCAAAGACTTCTCATTGAGCTGCTTTGGGACGTCTGTGATTGGACAGCCACAGAAAGTCTGGGTGGGGTTAGAAGGGGAGGGCTTGGAAAAAGCTTTTTCAGGCTGTTTTAGAAAAACCCCAATAAAAAAATGTATTATTAAGTATATCCAAGTAGTCATTTGGGCTAAGTAAGATATGACATATTCTATGTTCATATTCATATGTATTTTAGGTATGGATGTCTAATGGGTTAAATATATACTACATAGTGAATTTAGTTTTAGTTTTCTGCTATTTGGGCAATAAAATGTCCCTTTAAGTTGATGAAGGATTGAGGAGGGAAATGGGAAGAGAAAAGGAAGGAAAAAGGAAATGAAACAACAAAGAAATAATATAAAATAGTTACAGTATACAGTCTGCTATTGCAGCTCCCCCTTGATCACATTTTACAATCACATATTATACACAAAACAGATTATGTTATTATGTTCTTAGTTTTATGTTTCACCAGTAATTTCAAATTCTTCTGTACATTTCTTACCCATATAGTTAACTGGAAAACATAATGTTGCATGGGATCTGTCTTTCAAAATACTATCAATATTGAGCTCATGTAAACTTTATTATTATTATTAAGAATTCCCATCCAGTTGCTAGAAAGTCTCATTGCATATGCAGCAGATAGGAGCATATCTGCTAAATATTTAAAAGCAGCAACGAGGGAGCTGCTAAGAATAACCCTCATGGAACTGTGAAATAACAGATGGGGAACACAGTCGGTGGGAGACATTAAAAACCTGACGGCCTCCACCCATTGGCCAGATGGCCGATTAATTATGGGTGAAGGTCCTAATAATAATATTCAAGGGGAGGACCTAAAGTCCTTACCTGAGCCCCACCATTCAGCAGCAGGCTAGGGGCCTAATAATGCTATTTAGGTGGAGGACCTAAAGTCCTTACCTGAGTCCCACCATTCAGCAGCAGGCTAGGGCCGTAATAATGCTATTTAGGTGGAGGATCTAAAGTTCTTCCCTGAGCCCCACCATTCAGCAGCAGGCTAGGTCCCTAATAATGCTATTTAGGTGGAGGGCCTAAAGTTCTTCCCTGAGCCCCACCATTCAGCAGCAGGCTAGGTCCCTAATAATGCTACTTAGGGGGAGGGACCTAATGTCCTAATCCCAGCCCCCACACATGGGCAATGGGTGATTGCTCTAAATAATGAAACAATCAAGGTGGACATGCCCACCCTCTCAAATAGTTACATAATCGCCCTTCCACTTCTCCAGGGTGACTAGGAACCCCCAGTTAAAAATAAATAATGAGAGCAGGCCATTAAAGCGAATACCTGTAAAGAATTATATAATTACTATCTAAGGTCTTTCTGCTAACAATTATTTTGTTTAGCACCAAGAAGGGTCACATTAAGAGAGGGCTTGCCACTAGCTAAGCTCTCATAGCAGGGAGAGCCCTAATAGATGCTTGTCCACACTATGTCAACTATGACATAATGAGTGAATATTTCCCACACTATGCAATATGAGTAAAAGCGCTCTTATTGGTTTGCTAGTAAATCAACCAATCAGAGTGCTCTGACAGCCAAGTCTCGAGGGCAATAAGTCTTGGATTAATTCACTAATGTCTGAATGGCACTGTACCATTCAGTATGAGGCTATTGGGACTTTTGTGAATTTCACCATAAAGTGCAATTGAATATGAAAATACAATGATAATTAGGGCCGGCTGGCAGCTGTCTGCCTGCAAATTCTATTGAACTAAATTTCCATAACTTGATTGATCCAAAGTTGCCAGTTGCAAATTTTAATACAAGCTATAATTACAAAACAGCATTTGTAATTAGAACTTGTATTAATAGATACAAGTTATAATTTTGATAGCTAACTACTTGGGAGAAAGAGGTAATCAGTTAAAAAAAATATTATATTTTATTAATGTTTAATATTATTTTAAGCATTTGCCCTCTGGCTTCTTGCAAAACTGGTGGTCAAATATTGAAGACTTCTTTAGGCTACACCTAAAATTGGTGGGTGAAATTATTTTTCAAATTTGATTTCTACTTGATTTGTACTGGATGTGCAAATGATATCATTTATTTAGGATTTTCATGTGAGAATAACTGTTTTTACAGCAGACACTGGACCAAACTGAGATTTGATCTTAATTAGACATGTGCAATTCGTTTCGTGCCGAATATGAATTCGGACGAATTTTGGGCAATTTGAACATTCGGGTACTTCCGAAATGTCCGAATAGCCAAAGTGCCGAATTGCTGAAGTGCTGAATTACCGAGGTCCAGAAGTTCCGAAATTACCGAATTTCCGAAGTGTCGAAGTGCCGAAGTTCCGAAGTGCTGAAGTGCCGAAGTGCCGAAGTTCCAAAGTTGCCAAAGTTCCGAAGTGCCGAAGTTCTGAAGCACAGTATTGCCTAAGTGCTAATATACTTACCCAGTGGAAGAAGAAGAATGTTACACTGTATACTATTTTAAATAAAAAGTATACAAACATAGCCAGGTTTCAGCTGTAAGCGTTTGCAACACTTACAACAATCAAGTACCATACATTCATATAAAATGTAAGTTACTTGGCCAGTCAATGTAATGACAGGAATGAATAAGTAGATAACTCCCTAATTCCCACGGTATTAGGGAGTTATCTACTAAAAGGCTGAAAGACCTAAATTGGTCTTTCAGCCAAATTTACTAATACTAAGTAATGTATAGCGAGTAGGGGCATAATTTATGAATACTAAGTAATCTTTACTTAGTATCAGTAAATTTGGCTGAAAGACCAATTTAGATCTTTCAGCTTTTTGGTAGATAACTCCCTAATACCGAGGGAATTGGGGAGTTATCTACCAAGCGGCTGCAAGAGAAGTTCCGAAATTCCGAAGTTCCGAAGTGTCGGTGTGCCGAAGTTGCCGAAGTTCTGAAGTGTCGAAGTGCCGAAGTTCCGAAGTGTCGAAGTGCCGAAGTACCGAAGTTACCGAAATTCCGAAGTGGCCAAGTTCCGAAGTTCCGAAGTGTCAAAATGCGGAAGTTGCCGAAGATCCGAAGTGTCGAAGTGCCGAATTGCCGAAGTGCCGAATTGCCGAAGTCCCGAATTTCGGAATGCCGAACCGAACCAAATTTTTTTCCCATGCACATGCCTAATCTTAATCTTAAAATGATGCTTTTCAAAGCTCACAAACTGACTGCAGATGTGCATACCTATATCACCAGTTTAACCCCAAAAAAGTTTATATGCACATCTTTTAAAAGGATGCTTGTTAATAAAATAAACAATTAAAAAAAATCAGATTAAGTAACGTAAAATTATGTGATATTTTCTTATGGTAGAGAATTCCCTTTCCCATGTATATGTGAGTACACCGGTAATATATGCTTTTAAAGATAGATTTTTACAGTAACTAATTATGCTAATACAGGCAAAGTGCTAGATTTAATTGTGTTCATTTTTGCAGATATTCGAGTTGCTATGTGATCGGTAGTCCTCAGGTTCATTAATTACCATGAAGATCGCAAAGAAGAATTGATTGCATTTTATTCTTTGTCTGTAGCTCCTTGAAACTTGCTGGATGCAGCTAAATGTTTATTAATAACAGAGAATGAATGTGTCAGTGGCTATTTTCAGGCTACAAGTGGCGGCCTTTCATTTGTTTTAGGTGTTGAGTAATGTACTCAAGAGTTCCTGGTAAAAATTACTTTGTTTGAAAATTCATTTAGAATCCATTTTGGGCCCATCTGATATTCAAATTTGCGTACATCATTTCTGTCTTTATTTTCAATTCTAAAATACTTTTCTTTCTCTCTTATATTCTTCATAAAATTGTTTTATTTACCAGTCTAAAAGCAAAGAAACAAAAATATGTACCGGTAATTACTTAGGGGTTCATCTGATAAATATCTGACTTGGCCAGAGTTTAGGCTGATATGCTTGTAATTAGGTGATAGAATTAGGTAGATTTAAATATACCTTGTACAACTGTCTTGTACTTCTCACATTGGTTCAAATCAGGCACACTTAGAAAAGTAGCTAAGTTGTTATTACAAGCAGAACAAGTCAGATGTCAAGTCAGGCCAGGTTAAACATTGGTCCCATCAACTTTGTGTTGTGATGGGGAGATAAAGTTACTGTATGGGGGACTCTCTAAAATTTTAGGGGATACTTGACAGCACCGATTTAGTTTTTATGTTTTTTTTAATTTGACTCCTAATAGTGACCGTTTTTTTTATTCTCAATATGCATCAATAATGCTTTAATTTAATCAACACAGAAAAGTTTGGCAATCGTTTTTTTTTCCCACCAACAAAGACACACTGAGACTGGATGAGAGTATGATTACTTGTTAATATCACTAAGGTGACCTTCAACATAGTAAAGAATTATCTTTTCACACTAGTTCCTATGGCAACAGGTTCTCTTGTGAAGTGGGTTAGAGCACTTTAGAGAGAGTATAGCAGATTTACTCATTTGTTTCCATGGTGAATTCAGTGCAAGAGATATAAGCCATACCCCCCAGGTGAGTCCATTAATGCTGGGGAATTCTATGTGCTTTGTTAGCTATTTAGAGGCAGATAGTGTGTTACAGTCTTTCCTTGCCCAGTACGTTGTCCTAGATGTCCAAAGCTGACAGTCCCTTTGGCATAATCATAGCGCTGCCGTGACAGTGATGTTTAATATTGTAAATAAAGAATGCACATTATAAATTGAAATAAATATGATAAATTACTTCTTAGCTCTTTCGTGGCAAAGGCTATGTTGTACCTTGTGAATTAAAACATTTGCCTTACATTTTTGCTATATCTTTCTTTGATGCTAATCGACTATCAACTTTTTTAACCCTTTAAGGACCAAACTTCTGGAATAAAAGGGAATCATGACATGTCACACATGTCATGTGTCCTTAATGGGTTAAAGGTCACATTTTTGTTTGGTTTTGGTGGCAAATTTGTAAACTAAAGGACATATTTAAAAAAAACAGATACCTGTTTACTTAAGGGCTTTTCATTCAGTCATTTTGTCACCTGACTCTCCCAAAATTTCAGGTCAAGCACATTGTTCAACTTTTACTGCAAATTTAATAAACCTGATTTATTCTGTTGTGGTAATATCCCTAAATGTGTGTTTAAATCATTTTAGTACAGAAATATCCCTCAGGTTTACTTGTAACAGTTTCTGTGAAATTATGAGGTCAAACATGGAGCCTAGCAATTTTTTAGTTCAACTTCTAAACTTTCTCCAAGACAAAACCCTTTTGTGTTTGTCCTGAAGAAAGTTCAGATGTTGAACGGAAACGTGGACCTACTTTGACACACTTTCAATGAAAGACCCTTTGGAAAACCCTGGAGTGCTGATACCCCCTGCTTCGGCTGTATACAAGATTGTGCTATCAAGCACCGGGAGAAAAGATGATAGTAAGTAGGAGTGCAATATTGTCAGTATTTTATATATATATATATATATATTAGATGCTACATTTATTATGTCTAATTTTTTGTCACTAAACTAGGCAACTCTGTGAGATGAAGACAGTGGCTATATTTACCCCAAGATGTATTGTCACTTAAAATGGCTGTGATAGTCAGATGTGGGTCTCCTTCATTGCTTTATAGTTGAAAATGAAGTGATTAAATATGTGGTTACTTATTTAAACAGGGGGTTTATAGCATTAGCCCACACAGGTTCTTTTGATATTCTTTCTCTTGCTAAATCCATTTAAAATAACAGAATCCAGTTGCCCTGCCTCTTCTGGATTCTGTCTCTAAATCTTCTGCTATCTAAACCCCACTCAGATGCCTGGATAAAAAGAGAATTGGGATTCAGATTCCTAGCCCACTGTTGGCCTACAGTACTGTTCCTTGTCACTCGAGTTGTTTTTAGTTCTGCCTTCGCTTTCCAGATCTTTCAAGATAACCTTGTCTATTCTGTTAATAATTGTGTTCACAAGGCCATTAACTGCCTAAAACCATCAATATAACTGTTGTCCTTGGCGTGGCTTGTTTATCTAATGATGAGTCCTTCTGCATTTCAAAAACGTGATTTCTTCTTGACTGCTAAGAATGTTTTTCTTCTCCACAGCCTCCATAGGAATGTTTACCAATTATTTTATTACCTATTCATTCCATTTTCCTACCTAAGCTCTATTAGACTTTTTTTTTTATCTTACCAAGGGTTTGGTGTATCTGTCTTTCATCGTAACTATTAGTCAACGGCAAAAATCGTTCAACAATACCCCTGCAGTGTTGAGTTGTGGCCTGCCATCAGTGTGTCCTGCAATCCCGACCAAAAATAAGCAAACAGAAAGTAGCCTAAAATTGCAGCACAGGTTATTACCATTTTAAAACAAATGTATCAGTTTATGCTAATACACACTCCAAACCTAAAGTGGATGAGTATCGAGTGTACCATTCTGTGTTCTTTGAACATTCCAATTACTTTTTTGTAGAAGAAATCTATTAGCAAATGTATTCATGCAAAGACTCCCTATTCTGACCCAATCAAGGTCTGAAGGACATCAAAGATACTTTTCAATAGTCAGCAATATTTGTTTTCTTGTGATTACCTGCACAGTGAGTGTGGTCTGTGGATTTATTATCTGCATGATGGGTTTTGTGGAATATAAATACTATAACAGAGGGTGGAAGAATTTCAATCAATAAGAGATCTATTTTATCCCATGAAGATTTAATAACCTATATGCTAAACACATATTACTTTGCACTAACATACATTATTAAAAACTGTAACTTGGAAAAAAAATAAAGTTGAAGAAATTGAAATTTAAGTTACATACAAGTCAAACATTCCACTTGTAACATTAAATAAAATATTGTTCACATATAAAGAATAGTGATGTCCCGAACTGTTCGCCGAACGGTTCGTGAACGGTTCGCCACGAACGGTTCGCCACGGACTCATCATTGAGTAAACGTTGACCCTGTACCTCACAGTCAGCAGACACATTCCAGCCAATCAGCAGCAGACCCTCCCTCCCAGACCCTCCCACCTCCTGGACAGCTCACTTAGAATGCAGCTTCACAATGGATGCTGTCCAGGAGGTGGGAGGGTCTGGGAGGGAGGGTTTGCTGCTGATTGGCTGGAATGTGTCTGCTGACTGTGAGGTACAGGTTCAAAGTTTACTCAATGATGAGTCCGTGGCGAACCGTTCGTGGCGAACCGTTCGGCGAACAGTTCGGGACATCACTAATAAAGAACAGTTCACAATTTCAATAAATTTGTCTTTGTAGAAGACTTAGAAGACTCCATTTCACTTCTATATACGACAAGCACTTGTTTTTTGGTACCAGAATTGATGTAACAAGTTTTCTGAAGATCTGCTCTAACATTTGTCGACCAATGGGAAAGCCAGTTCCAGAAAGAATTTAGTAAGCTCTAAATTTTCAAACTTGTTTAATATCTTTTTTTAAACATGTTCTTGTTTTACTTCACTATACAATCGCTTCTCTACAAATGTTCAAATTTATGAAAAGTTAAGATAAGGGACAAAGTAAGTATTATCTGAAATATCATTAATAAACTGTGGGAGCAAAAAAAACGTGTTCTGAGTCGACAAAATGGTCCAATCACAGGTGTCTCTGGCTTCAGTATGACAAACCTTTGATTGGACCATGCACAGTCACTTTGACATAAAAGGTGGCACAGAAGATTAGCGCGATGAGCTTTGCCAGGCACTGGAATCAAGGTTGGTAAAACCTTTTTGTATGCAGGTTATACTGCAATTGGAATAGTGCCCAACAGGGCATTTTGCACAGGAAAGGTCCCCCCACTAAAAAAGGTTTATAGTAACCCTTTAATTATTTAAATAATTGTTATAGACAACAAATTAGGCAGCAATATGCAATGTCAATCTGCAGTTGCTAAGGCCAGTAAGGTTTTGTCATGTATAAATAGGGGTATAAAAAATATTAAAAAAAAAAAAATGATAAAAGGAATGGAGTATTTTAGTTACGAAGAAAGGTTAAAGAATTTAAATCTCTTTAGTTTGGAAATACTAAATATATTCGGGGCCAGTACAAACCATTATCTGGAAATCGATTCATAAACAGGGCTATACATAGGACACGAGGTCACGCATTTAGGCTGGAAGAAAGGAGATTTCATCTAAGGCAGCAATAAGGATATGGAATTCTCTGCCTGAAGAGGTGGTTTTATCAGAGTCCATACAGATGTTTAAACAGCAAGTGGATAAATACTTGCAAAAACATAACATACAGGGATATCATTTCTAATTAGTGGGGAATGTAACGGATCGCCTGGCACCCCGACTGGGTACCTCCGTTGAAGGATGCTCCTAGCGCTTCCTGAGGACTCCAAGCACTGCAGCCGACACCACAATCACCGAACCAGAGAAGCGTATACCTTCTCTCAAGCATATGAATGCTGTAGACAGTTGAATAGGAACCATACGAATAGGTTTACCCTCCTAGCAGTCAAACTGGAACAGCATACAATAAATCCTTCCCCCAATAATGAGACGACACTTCACTTTGAGGGTTAAACAGGAACTCCCTGTACTGTCACATACAGTCTCTTTTATTCCCAATCCACAAACATAGTACAGCCCACAGGGCGTTACAAAACAACCAATCACATCACAGTTACATCCCACATATTCCCTCCCCTTATCCTTAGAGGAAACTCAATTATACATACAGTTAAAACATACTTTCTACCCAACTTTCATAACTCCAAAACCATACATCACATTCACATAAAATTACATATTCACAATCAATCCATTCAGGGAACAACATATTCAAAAATGGCACAAATCAGACAAGGGGTTCAAAAGTTAGTAAAAAGTCCTTTGTGACTAAATGAAGCATGGCTTTCTGGCCCAAACCAGTTTCAGAGTCTTCTATCCTGGAGAGTAATTCAATTATCTCCCAGGACAGACACAGACTCCATTAAGCACATGGTTGCAAAAAGACACAAAACACTTTAAAATACATAAAGTCACATTTTATACATAAAACACAGACATTTCACATATCCCCAGATAGCTCAGGTCTGAGCGCACATTATTAAGTGAATGGCGCTCAGACCACACGAATACAGTGTAATCGCCCTGGAGCCAAAGTCTTTACAGTCAGTTTCATATGAATGGGCTCCATGGGATTCCTATCTGGGGTATAACACATTCAAACACATCTACCGAACCCCAGGCAGAAAAGCACGAATACAGCTTTTCTGCAGGCAAAAATAAAGTCTTTTAAAAGGGGGCCATAGTCAGATGGCAGGAGGCTGGCAACCAGGCTTCTCCAGTGCACAGTGGCGCGGTTGGTTTCGCCACACTTCTCCCCTTTACCAATCAGACTAACAGGGTATCTGACCTCCTGCCGGTCAGTGCCCTTGTTAGTCCAGCAGCCCACCCACAAAACACAATCAGTAATACAGCCCACCCACAATAACTGGCTACTACACCTGGGTAGAGGGGAACTTTGTCCGTGTCCAGGTGCCTCACCATGGCTGTGTGGGTGACTGGTCAGCGTACTGGGTGGGTTGCTGAGTGGGCAGAGACCAGCGGTACTCGGTCCTGGTGCCAGCACTACCACGGGAGTAGTCTGGTTGGAGCCTGGTTGCTGGAGGGGGGGACAGACTGTCTCCCCTTTGCCTAAACAGTCCTGCTGCTGGGGGACAGGACCGACTGTCCCTACCCCCGGTGGTGCATGTGCAGAGACCACTGTCCCATCTGCACTGTTGTGGAGATTATTGTCTCCCCTTGGTGGGCTAAGCTGTCGCTGGGGAG
>OW240915.1:21665404-21787595 GCA_933207985.1 Pelobates cultripes | reverse complement strand
ATAATGTCCTTAGTCCCCTGGGTCAGTTGTAGGATGTCTTTTCTATAACAATATTATTAAATAAACCATTACAACATTGATGCTATTGTGGTATTAAGGCCTTGGCAATCTGCTACCTGATGGCTGTTTTTCGAGTACGTCACCATTCTAAGCGCAGGTATGTTTCAATTTGATTGGACTTGAACTAAATGACCAACTGGAGTTTCCTGGTTTAGGCAGGTCCCATCCAACTGTATCCTAAACTACAGGTTCACTAAACTAGACCAATAAGCAACTATATAGGTGTTAACAAAAAAACTCAATTGATTATTATTAAATTATGGACTATGTGTTATGCCATAGACCGATTTGGTGACCCATAACCTAAGCACTCAAGTGGTAAGGTGGTCTGAAAAATAGTATTAAAATTTGCACTCAATTTTTGTGTTTGGAATTTGAGTAAGCCGACGATAGAACATAAGAAGGAGGATGTTCTTGGAACTTGTCAGTCCACGTCTTATTCTATGCTCCTTAGAAGAAGAGAAAAAAAAGGATCCACCATACTTATCTTCTTAAAAATACATACTTTCTCTGTGAACTACCCTAGCAATTCACTGCTTTCTCTTCTCCAATGTAGTTTCTATCTTAGTCATGCATATTTTAATTCCGTTCATCTCCAACAACAATCGAAAGGAAGTTAGATGGATTTTACTTCTGTTGAATACTTTACATAATGATTAGTGATGCATTCGTATTGCAGGTATGGAGTGCAGAACCCATTAACATTCTATTGAGAAATGGTTTGCACTCTACAGAGCCAAATACAAAGATTTATGTACCTTGATTAACAGAGACAGTTTCCACACATTTTTCACAAACTGCCCATCAATTTTACCTCAAACAGCTATGAAATGCAGCACAGATTGCTGCCATAGTCAAAAATGCTAATTCATTTGCTAAGTCTAAAATTGTCCCCGAACTGTAATTGTGTTTTAGAATTGAATTAGAGGCTTCATGCCGATGTTATAGAGTTCAAAATATTTTTATAACTTCAGACGTTGTCAGATTGGTTCTCTTGCGAAGGCTGATTCAAAAATGTCTATGAATAAAAATGAGATGTGCACTAAAAAGTTGAATTTAAAATGTAGAATTAAAATGTATCAGGTCTCTGAAACAAAGACAATTTCTTGAGTAATTTAAAAAGGGAGAGATAATTTTATATTGAATACAGCCTTCTTTAAGACAATATTTGCTATTAATAAAATACGCGTTAGGAGATTAATTTTTTGGGGGGCAAATGTGGATGGAATTACAAGAATGTGTCAGTAAAGATTTGTTGTACAAATATATAAGCCGGAAATAATTTAATAATAGTTTTTTGTACATTTTAATTATGTGCAACTTAAAAAAGTTTAGTTTTATCTTTTTTTCTACAATAATAATACAAATATTATTAAATGAAACACAAATCTGTAGTATAACATACTATACATTTGCTATTGCAAGGTCTATGAATTTGTGATTGTCCAATAAAAATGCAAATTTTAATTTATCTTACAGATTATTGGCACACGCCGGCAGTATTTGCCAATATAGCAAACGTACTGAATACCATTATATTACTATAAAATGTAACTATAAAAAAATGAACATTTCAAAAGTACCTGAACTTGAATATGCAATTGGTCTTCTCTGCTGTAAAAAGTACACATAAACAGGGTTATTTACTAAACTCAGATCTGTTGTAAATTAATATGTGAATAACAAAATTTAGACCCAAATAGCAAAAACGTGATTATAGCTACTTGAGAAATTGAAGCAAAAACTTTGCTATTCAGATTTTAACTCACTATAATTCAGAGTTTAGTGAAATAAAATCTTTGATATTGACAAAACAAGAATATTTTTGGAAACCAATGTTGCAGCCATTGATACATCATTAAAGGTTAAATTAAAAAACAAACAAAAAACTTAAATTATTATTGATGTGGTATATGATTTACCTGCCAGGTAAGAAAATATAGGCTTCATGAAACCCAGTAGAGATCTGTAGAAAAAATATGTATTATATGATATTTTACCTTGCTAAATACGAGAGCATGTATTGATTGAATTGTAGTTAGATATTTTGCCATAAAAGTTGTCACCCAATGTATTGATTAAATAAAATAAATGATTATGACCTATGGTTTGCTTTGTGGACTGCACTGTCCTACAATACATGTCAATCATTCTCAAAATTTCTACCACAATATGGTAGCAACCAACCAACCGTACCAGAATATGCAGATGACATCAAGGTTTATTATATTGTCTGTAGTTACTTGCAATTTGATTAGAACAATTTAAAGCTACATTTATTAAGTTTTACCCTCTGCATCTAGTAAGCAAGTGTTTCCTCATAAAGATTAACCATTATATATGGCAATAGCAAAATATACAACAGTATATACATACAATATGACGAGACTTACACATTTAGAAGAACATCAGAATGGAAGAGTGATAAAGAATGGTACAAAATAATACAATGATCATATAGTTCTGTACTCCCTTTTTAACCTCCAAAGAGACTTTATGGTATAAAAATTAAACGTGAGTCTCCACAGGATCCATCAGTGCATACATTAATTGTATTATCTTTCCTTGAAAGCCTGATCTGCATGTGACCTTCAACAACAGCATTAGTCCCCAAAAAGTATTTACAAACTAATATGTGCTTCAGGATACAGTACAAATCAAGGGGAAAAAAGACACCATGGTCCCATTAATTATCTCCTCATGGGCCACTTGATCAAAATAGAAGAGCAAGAAGTCCTAGGAAGGCATTACTTGATATAAGGAGCATGAATGCTTCATTCTTTGTCCTTGATATGTGTCTTCGAATGGACAATGCTGACACACCATTCAAGGAACTCCATGATGTGGATAGCGGGGAATGTGTGGAATGCATGTAGTGTTTTCTTACGTAGGTTGCATGAGCTACATCACTGATGTGGCTAGCATCTCAAACATTGTAGAATATATTCATAGTAGGCCTATTCATCGTATGTGAACAGTGTAAAAAGTATTCATGATCATTCTATTGGTGAATACACTATTTCCACTTTCCACCTCCGCAATTAAATTCTCTCTAAGCAGATTTTTTTTTTCAGTTTGTTTAAGAATAATAACCTGTAGGAATGGAATTCTGGTTCAATTTTTATTTTCTTTGCCATGTCATTTCTGGGTCACTCGTAAAACAGAATGTAGGATAAACCTTGTTTAAAACAGCTATGTTTGTTTACTTATTTATAAAGTGCCTCTTCTAGCACATTAACAATGTTTACTAGACTGTTTGCTCAAAGTCTCAACTCCTCAAAACACACCATAAAAATTAGTTTAATTACTTGAAATAAAAAAAAAACACATTTCTGCAAGTAAGCAGTTATTTTTGGAAACTATATATTTTTAATTATAGAAATTTACTCATCTCTCCTACATGTAATATATTCTTCAAACAATCCCAGTTTAGCCTTTTGACTCCCAACCCTGTGTATATACAGAGTGTCTTTTCTTGTGCATTGCTTTTAATTCTGTTTACAATATACACTAGTTACCTCCTTCTCTACTTTGAGTTTGGATTTACCCAGCTGAGAAAGAAAATTCTAGTTTATAGTTTAGTATAGTTATAGTTTATCTGGTACTGCACAGAGGGAATAGGAAATAGGTTAAGTACCCAGAGGACAGAAGCCAGAAACAGTTGAGGATCAAGGTTTAGTTTTAGGCAGACACTACATAACATATTTGCAGTCTGCAGTTAAGAGACAGTTTGTGGTATACTCACATATAATAATAATATTTACAATCTGCTGCATGTTTGGGAATCTGAATTCTGCAAAACTCCAGCAGATTCCTTACAATGTTATATGCTACTTCAACATTATTATCTACTTTATGTTAAAACATAAATATACTATACATACTTTTCTAAGCAAATTTTTTTGACCTTTGGGTATTTTCGTATACCTTCAGATTTCTACAAATATTGTTTTAGGAAATAACAGTCTGTAAATGTACAACTTTTGACACATGTTACGTACAAATTAAAATGCGGTTTCAGGATACAGGGGAGAAAAGTCACTCTACCTCGGTTAATTATCTCTTCATGGACCACTTGATTAAAATAGAAGAACAAGAAGTCCTTCTGAAAGGCGTAATTTGACATAAAGAGCAGGAATGTTTCTTTCTTTGTTCCTGATATGCCGAGTGGACAAGTCATTCCAGGAACTGCATGATGTGGATAGCGGAGTATGCGTGGAATGCATTTTGTTTGTCACACATGTTGCATGAGCTGCATTACTGATGTGAAAGTATCTATAGTGTTATAGAATTTATTTCTGGTAGACCATTCATAGTAAGTGTTTTGACCCGGAATTATTGCTGGAAATGTAAACATTACTACTTGAGTGAGTGAGATAAGAGATGGCACATAATCTCTACAACTCAACCTATATGTAAAACTGGTGTTTTATCCTTCTTTCATGTTTTAAATAATAACAATTTTTTTTTCTCAAAAAGCCTCTTTAATTTGTTCAGATAAGGCCCTTCTGCTGCCTGTCATAACAACTCACAGTCAAAGGAAAGTGTCTACAAATACTGCTATATTGTGGGCATAAACAGCTTTACAATAAAGCCTCATGCATGGTAGTCACAGTGCCATTGTTGCTAGATATCACATTACCTGTTGGCTAACTATCATATTGTCATTAGTTAGTAGCTTACATAGGCTTCTGGTACCATACCATCCACCAAGCAATATAGTCCATGCTCTAGTTTCTCATTAAATGTTAGCTAGTACATAGGCTTAATTTTTTGCATTTTCTTGAAGGTATTTCCTTGAGTCCACCAATTCAAAGAACCAGTAATATTGTTTTCTATCCCAGTCCTGCTGTCTTATCCCTTCTAACTAGCATTTCAGCTGTAACCATGAGTTAAGGTCTTACCGTATTCTGACAGTAAGCTTGCAAAGAATTATATATTCTTTCCAGAAAGGATGTACATCACACCATGCAGTGGGGAAAATGTATATCCGAATAGTTTTAGAAATATTAACTGCCTCCCATCTTGTTAAATGTATTTTTGCAACAAACATCGAGGCATGTATCTACATTTATTCGAGTCATATAGATTTTCTATGAATTACAAATATATATTTTTGCTGCTAATAGCTGCCAGTCAATCATAAGTAGTACCTGATTTAAAGTGAATTTCGGAATAATGAGTAATACATATGTTCCAACTAGCTGGCAATCCACTTGGAAAAACAAAATTAATAAGTTATAAAAATTGAGCCATGACGGTAATGTTGACATTTCAGTTGATGGTTCTACCAAAGCTCTGTACATATTCATTTTACACAAAGGGATTCTTATGGTGCAAAAGTATTTTTCATCTCTAATCACTGGTACATGGTGTCAGTAGCTTTTTTCTTCCCTCGTTTGAATGGCACAGTGTGATATGTCTAATGACAGCTAGAACAAATTTCAGTAATGAGGTCACCTTGGTCCTGTATTACGCATTTGACTGCTGTTTTCCATAGAAATTATTTGTGAAAGCAGACCTCGTGCTTGTAATAACTTTCTCGGCTTTGCAAGGAAACATGAAAAAGAACGCATGTTAGAACTTGCAATGTTGAGATTGCCTCTAAAGTTGAACACTTATTTAATTTGACCCGGAAAGAGTTTTGTAAAGTAAAAAAAAAAATCTCACATAATAATCTAATAATTATTAAAATAATTTATATATGTATGTATGTGTCTGAGAGAGAGACAGAGAGAGAAAGAGAGAGTGTGTGTGTATGTGTGTGTGTGTGTGTATATACATATAAAATTATTTATGTAAAAAATGTTGATACCAAACTTGAAACTTTGAGAATTGTGATTGGAATAAGTAATAAAAATTAAGGATTAGAACAGGAGAACAGCAGTAGTGCTGGTGCCATACATTGT
Organism: Pelobates cultripes; assembly: GCA_933207985.1. Taxonomy (NCBI): domain Eukaryota; kingdom Metazoa; phylum Chordata; class Amphibia; order Anura; family Pelobatidae; genus Pelobates; species Pelobates cultripes. Next base: position 21,781,626 of record OW240915.1, on the reverse strand, counting down.
CTTTACCTTGAGACCAAGCTAAGTACTGGGTACAATTGTTGTGGAAGTCCTGGATTTGCACTTTGCATTAATACATATGTAATGCGGGAGGTAGGCTTAGCTGCTCTGTGGTTCAGGGGCCTATAAGTAGCCTAACATTCCTGAAATGCATTCTTAAGAATGTTCTCTTACTTTACTAACTGGAGATAAATAGGGACATGTTTTCAAATTGATAGTGGGGTTTTCCCCTAAGTGCCATCAGGACTGCTGTCTTGTCTGCCCCATTCTGAAAGTGTATTATCAAGTCCCTTGGGACAGTAGCTGGTGCCTTGTCTGTTTTGGGGGGTATGGAAAAGTCCATTCAGGGGCACTGCTTTGGCCTGCCTAGGTGGCAGCAAGTCTTCCAGCATTCTCCTCATTAGGTCAGAAGTTCCACTTCAGGGACCTCTTCAGGGATCCCCCTAATTTTCAGATTGTTCCAGCGGCAGAGGTCTTCCTGAGCAGCGAAGCAGCATTCATGCGTTTGATTTTGCCGCTGTAGGGCACGCACAGCCTATTCCAGCATCTCTATTTGTTGGGAGCCCTTTTGAGTGGTTTCCTCGAGTGCTCCAATGCGGCCTGTCAGCCCTGCAGACCCCTGTGTATTGTAGCAATGTCTGCTTGTAGGGTGGTCTGCAGTTCCGCCAGAAGGCCCTTCAGGACAGAGGTAGTGACCGGAGATGTGTCTGGTTCCGTCGGGTTTGGCAGTGGCCTCACAGGTGTTGGTAAGTGATCTTCTTCCCCTTCAAAGTATAGGTGGTCCGAGAAATTAGAGCAACCTCCCGAGAGCGCGGCCATCTTGGGCCCACTCGCGCCATGTGCTTGTCTCCACAAGTCGCCGATATTCATCCCCAGGTTGGGTCGATCTGGTTTGGGTTTTTTAGACTTGCATCCCATGTTGTTTGGGTATTCAGGTGGGGCCTCTGAGGGCCAGTCAGGAGAGGGTAAAAGCCCCTAAAAGTTTTATTTATTTTTTGTAAATATGATTTTTATTGTTTCAACTTTTTTAGAGGAAAGAAGAAATAAAAACACATAAAGTAATGGTTATGGGACTTGCAGGTCCACCGTTTGAGAGAGGTGTAGGCGGGTGTCAGTTATACGTTTGTTGGTATATTGTAGGCTCGCAGGCCCTCGGCTCATGGAGGACTTGCAGGTCCCTACAGGTTTACTGTTTCGTTGGTGGGTAGGCAGGGTATCCATTGCTCCTCCAGCCCTGAGGCACTGGTGATGGTTCGAACTCATCCTGAGCCCTTTAGCTAGTGTCTGTGCGGTATGTGTAGCTACCAGTGTGCCTTGTGTGGTCTGTACCTTGCTGTGTACCCTGATCTATAGTAGGGTTGTCTGCCCCCATTTCTGGGTGGCTTATGATATCTGAGTTGCATCTCCCCTTGCTTCATTATGAGTGTGTAACATCTATCTGCTTTTTGGGCTGCCGCCTCGTATATCTCTCCAAACACCCTGTCCATCGAGTCGCCCAGGTGTTCCCTTTCGTCCCGTTTAGGTTATGGTCTGTAATCAGAAATGGTGGTATTTTAATCGCTTCTTGTCCGGAGCTCTGCCTCCTCTCCTCCCATATTTTTTACTCCAGAAAAAAGATTACTAACAAAGGCCTAAATTTAATAAGCTTTCCAAATGATTGAATACTGTTTAGAAAAATTCTAAATGACTTATCTAAAAAATGTTCCATAGACTTTAACGGTGAAATGTGTAGATAAATCATTTGGAAAGTTTTTTTTTTTTCTAACAGTATTGCATCACTTGGAAAGCTCACTAAATTGGAGCCATAATTCTTATTGAACCTGACCCTATTTGTTTTTGTTGTTGATGATTTTTTGATTGCCATGCTCACTGAACTGTATTACAAATGTATGTAAAGGTCCCTGGGCAAAAGTGCAGGAGAACAAATAGACAATAGTTAAATATTATCTTTTCCTTCAAAGGCTAGGAAAAATATAAACTCAGCATATTCTAAAGCCCTCCGTCAAATAATATATAAACTCAGCATACTCCAAAGTCAAATAAAATCTTTACATCTCACTTTATGTTTCTGATGTCAAACTATTTAAGATGTGACAGCTACAAAAGAGGATACTCCATACCCATATAGGTAAATGCCTGCAAAGTCCAAAAATATATTTAAGTTATATTAACACAAACATAAAACAATTTGAAAACAGCAAGCACAGTCATGCAACTATGTGGTAATGAAAAAAAAATACTTAAAATTTTTTTTTTCTATATTTAGGTCTTAATTCACTCAAAAAACTAACAACCAATTTGGAAAATTCAAACCAAAGCAGTAACATACCGCGGAGGAAAAATCTCAATCAAGTCATAGATTTCAAAATTTTTAAAAATCACTTATTATTACCTAACACATAGCACACTGTGTATTTCTGGATATCTGGTTTTAATGCATGTGCATTTTAAAAATTCTCCTTGTGTGTAAGACTGTGTTCTTTTCACAGTTTGATGTCACATGGTTGTTTGAAGTCATTGGGGGAGGTATTTAGAGGTGACACTGTTGTATGGTTCCAGCAGGGAAACGAGGCAATGATATCATGATTCATCTCTAAGTTACATATGTACCAACCTGTGAGTGTGTCTGGCAATTTGTGACGATAAAGGCTATTATTTTTGTGATGTGTGTTTTTTTTTTTACAGATGTAGAATAAATGCATGTTACAAAGTGTTCTTTAGTTGTTTGTCCTTAACGAATTGAAGTTCTCTCTCTTTCTATGCATATATATATATAGGACATCTCTCTTTCTCTCTCTCTCTTCTCTCTCTCTTTCTCTCTCTCTATATATATAAAAAAGAAAAAAGACTTTGCACTCCTACTCACTGTCTTTTGACCCGGTGCTCTATTGCACTTTGTATATATATAGAACAGGAAAATCGGCATTCCCAGGTAGTTCACAAATAAATCCTTTACTTAAAAAAGTGTAGCAAAATGTATATATATATATATATTTACAGAGAGAGAGAGAAAGATAGAAAGATAGACACGCAGACACACAGGGAGATACGGAGGCAGATAGACAGATAGATAGATAGACAGATAGATAGATAGACAGATAGATAGATAGATAGATAAATATGGGAACTTGGCTCTACACTTGCCATCTCTGCTTTTATGCTATTCTTGCCTTGGTGCTAACCTCCAACCAGGCCTGGACTGGCCATCGGGCAAACCGGACAAATGCTCGGTGGGCCGCAATGGCCTTGAGCCGAGGCCAGCAGGGGAGATCACAGGATCTCCCCTGTATGCCCATGCAGAGACGGCACTATCCAAATGCCAGCCCTGCTGTTTGCCTTCATTCCAACTAAATGTAGAAGGACATGAAGCAGCTCTTGGTTGAAGAAATCCACACAATGCTTTATATTTTAAGCAGAAATTCACATAATAGTTATATATTGACGTATCAGTCCTGACTTGGGAGTTTTATCAAAATCATTAAAACTCCCAAGTGAGGACTGAGACCTTGATATATGTAAACTATTATGTGAATATCTGTCTAAAATAATAAAGGAGAGTGAAATTCTTAAACCACGACCTTTAAATGGTGCTCCTTCATCTTTGTATGTATATATTCATACATGTATCAATATCTTGTTTTCTTATTAACTTGCTGCAGACAAACACAAATATGTGTTATTCTATGGGTAATTAAAATCATAGTGAAATTGCAACTGGAACCTAGTACCAAGCAAGGGATTGTGGGTAATCAGCCTTTCTAGTGTTACCTGGCACGGAATTAAAAATTTGTCACAATGAATATGGTAACCAAGGAGATAACATTGTGGCTTGTATATACTATATTTTAATAATCCTTTGAATGTGGACTTAGTTGATTAGCCAAAACAAAGGCAGAGAATGATGGGATTGTAGTGGCGCTCTTCAATAGACCGTGAGAACTGATTTTATTCTAAATTGCTTGAAAAACAGGAATGTTTAAATATCCATCTGTGAACAGACTTAAACTGCTTTATTACATATGTTACAATATTACTTTATCTCTTCTGGGCATATTTTTCACAGTTCATAATCACTTTTTTGTAATTATTTATTGAAAATAATGCTTTGTACAGTGTATAAGCATAAGTGACTAGAATATTATCATACATAAATACAGGACAATAAAATAATTTATTGGAGAGAAATAAGATGTAGCTGAAGACACTAAAGGATCTAGATCAGGCAATGAAGAGTCTAAATCAGTACAAATGGCATACAGCATTAAAAACAGAATATTAAATAGGAACATTAGCAAAACAAAACAAAAAAATATACGGCAGGAGGCTCTTGGTATTCCGTGGGAGCAAATAATGTATGGAGCCTCCTTTGTAGGTAACGGGTAATAAACAGGTACAGAGTATGTAAGGTACAGCAAATTAAGGGCTTAGGATGGTGAGTGCAAAATATAGAACATCGAGATAGAATGTTGAACTAATTCTAAAGAGAGATAGCAACCGATACCAGTAAAAATTAGAGCTGGGTTAGGAAGATCTGTCCTTTTAGGGCATCACTAGTGATACAAACACTGGGTAACTGATGCACCCCTCTATAGGCCTACCCACCTGTGTCCTGACTTTATACATGCTATTTATATTTGATATTGCAAGAAAGGGGTAAATCTGTTTTCTCACACTGTCCTGCAATTAGCTGCAAGAGACCACCAACAGCGTCATAATTCATTAAAGTAAGAATTCAAAGTGAATCACAAATTCTGGAAAAAGAAATCTCTCTTCATCTTCAATCAAAAACTGTGTAGCAACTACAATTTGTTAACTGCTTTGTAGGTTTAAATATATTTTCATTATATATGCTGCATGCAAATACTAAAAAAATTACTAACAGACCATTTCACGTCGAGATATAAAATCAATTAACTAATCGACTGGAACTTGGAAAATGCTGGCTCAGATAAATGCCCCATTGAGATCAATCAAGTATTTATTGCAAATGAAAGATTTTTCTAAAACACTACCTGTAACAAACCATTGATCTATATTTTGGGGATATTGCGCTTTTATGTTAGAAACAGAAACATGCAATTTGCAGTTTGACTTTGTTTCAAGGTAATGTTACATAATTATACCAATAGTGAAAGTTAAGAGTTTAACCTTTCATGGCTTTGGCAAGCAAACAATGGAAAACCTTGTTAATACCTGAATTTTATTATATAATACTGCGTAGTATTGGAAATTTTGGGCACACACTAAAAGAAAGTGTGAAACGACAGTATAGATTCTGCTTCATTGACTCCTCATTTTAGCGAGGTTTTGAGTTGGGAAAATATTTGCCAAAACAATGATGATATTTTGCCACGAGTTGTTACAATGAAGCAAATCCGCAATGTTTTTTGATTTTGTGTTGCCACCTCAGCACTTTTACATAATGAACAAACTGCTGAAAGTGATGGGTTTCGATCATAAGTCAAAGCAGAACTTAATGCTTCATGACTAACCCTGTGTTTTACTACCACAAGTATATCAAGGCCTGTATGTTGTGGGATTATTTTTGCTGTTTTTTATTTTTATTTTTTAAAGGGGCACTATAGTGTCAGGAACACAAACGTGTATTCCTGACACTATAGTTCTAAAACCACCGTTTAGGTGGTCAGACACCCTTACCTTGGGTTAGAAATGTGATTTACTCACCTTTTTTCAGCACCACACCGGGCTCCTCACGTTTGGCCCCACCCCTGATCTGCCTCCTTGGCTGACAACCTTAAGATTTTATCATTTCAGCCAATTCAATACTTTCCCATAGGAAAACATTAGGAGGCAAAATGCTGCACTGTGCCACTCAGCATCTCATCACAGAGATGCATTGTTTCATAATAGCTTTGTTTCTTAAATTAGTAGTGGAAACATAAAATAAAATGTTTTACCTAAACATGATAAGGTGATCTATGGAAAAATATGACCTTTAAAAATGAATTGTCACAAAAATATATGTTCCTTAAAGTAGATTGTGCTAAGGACTACTCCTGAATAATTAGGCCACAAAACTGTTCTATTTGTCCAAAACCTGTCTTACCTTGTTTTAGGTGTGTGAATGCTAATTTGTTAATACTCTCCAGAACAAAAATTCATTTATTTAAATTTCTTATAGTTTTATGTAACTAGCATGAAAATAACACATATTTGACCTTCATCACGTCTCTTCAATCTTTAACATGATTTATCTGACAATTTCTGTTGTATGATGAACCTAGTATTAGCTAATTCATTTTTTACAGCCATCTTTGAAGACAATAAAGGTAAAATTGGATTGTTTTAGACAACTAATCATGAAACAATCTCGTGAAAAATGGTAGGAGTTTATTTTCTTACCTTCATGTGTATCTAGATTGCAAACTCAATATATATCGTGCTCTGACTTTTATAAACGTGGATCATTAATGTGTATAGAGCTTCTGAAATTAATAGTCACAGGGCAAAGCTTTGTGTTTGTATTTTTTTTTTAAATCTTTTGTATCTGCTCTGCTCCTTGTAAAGTGCTTATATATTAACAAGCATCAAAGCTCCCTTTCAGACTTGTGAGATTCAAATAAAACGAATGATAACAACACATCTTTTGCAAAATTGTGTTTAAATTAGATAGGAAAGGAGAATTGACTAGAAAGGGGCAATGTGCCAAGATCCTTCGTTTTCATCTGTTTGGGGATTTGTTTAACTGTTTTTGTCATGTCGATTGACACAAGCATCTAAGCTCTGTGAGTGCATAAATGATCACACATTAAAGCGTATTTGATGTGCATGCACTATTAATCACAGGGTGGCTGTACATATGTGTCTCGGTACTCTGTGCACATGCCCTAATAAATAATACATGTGGTAGACATATTTGGAAACCTTGTCATGGTTCACACTGGATTTGATGGCTGAGCTATAGGTGAAACAGCTCATTTTCTGACCAGGAGAGTGCATTTTAGATCTGGCTACTCCACGGGGAACTCTCCCCATTTTAAAACCATATTCCTTTCTGGATGGTTATAATTCCTTATTAGAAACACTGTCCATTTGTTTACAGTATTGATCCCTTCCTATCTCCTGAGGGACAGAAGACCAACATGAACTAAATAAACCCATATACATACACATAAACACTATCCCAGCTAATACATTTAAGTTTCAGTACAAAAATGAAGGATAGCTCCTATTCCTTAAAGGAACACTATAGGACCAGAAACACAAACATGTATGCCTGACCCTATAGTGTTAAAACCACCATATAGCCACCCTGCACCCCTCCCTCCTTGCCTCCCTAAATATAGTAAAAACTTACTTGTATTAAGGTCTGCAGCTGCTGTCTCTGCCCCTGATCTGCCTGCTGGATGACATGATCAGAAGTGATTCTGTGAGACAATCACAATGTTTTCCATTAGGCTTTGCTGAGACTGTCAGGGAGGCAGATCAGGGTCAGAGCCAGCACAAGTCAAACACAGCCATGGCCAATCAGCATCTCCTTATAGAGATGAATTGAATCAATGCATCTCATAGAAACATAGAATGGGACGGCAGATAAGAACCATTTGGCCCATCTAGTCTGCCCAAATTTCGAAATACTTTTTAGGTCCCTGGCCTTATCTTAAGTCGTATGCCTATCCCATGCATGCTTAAACTCCCTCACTGTGGGATAGGATCTCTATGAGGAAAGTTCAGTGTCTGCATGCAGAGGGTGGATCCACTGAATGGCAGTACTGCACAGTGTGCATCACTGCCCCAGGAAGCAATGAAGTGTATGTAAACACTACATTTTCTCTAAAAAGACAGTGTTTACTACAAAAAGCCTGAAGGGAATGATTCTACTCACCAGAACAAATACAATAAGCTGTAGTTGTGTTGGTGTCTATAGTGTCCCTTGAATGTGCTTCCAGATGGATGGAGAACATTTAGTAAGCAGATTAGAAATATAAAGAATAACATTTGAGAATATGGTAAGATATTGCAAAATGAAGGATTAGTTAAAGGCACATATTCCAAGTCACAAATAGATCTTATTCCTGACAGCATCATTTGGACACATTGTCTTTTACTCTTACACCTGTCGAGTGAGTAGAAGACATTTTTGACCCTAAGGGTGTCATATTTGTTAAAGATTGATTGAGGATTAGCTGTAGAAAAATGTAGTCCTTGAACACTTTCTGGGGTACAATATAATAAAAACCGTACTGAAATAATTTCATAAAATATCACTATTCCCATATTAATGTAATTTTAAAATGTAAGCCAACATATATAGATTTTATATTTAGAATAGGAATCAGAGTGTATCATTTTTTTTGATGTTCGACTTGATATGTCTTACTCATCAATAGATTGTATCAATGTTTAACAAGCCTCTCTCCTCAATCTTCAAGACTTCATTTCCATTTATTCTGCATTTTCTGTTAAAGAATATTCCTTCTTCTATAGAGAAGGCAAAAGATATCTCCTGGGCATTCACGATTTTATGGTGTCCTGTCAAATACACATGCTGAAACATAATTAGTGTTATAAATGCGTGCATCTCTCTTCTGACAGATCTGTCTGGACAAGAATGTGCGTTTGCAATTCACAAAATGCGATTTTCTCTCTCAGCTATCCATTCGTTCTCCATTGACATGTAACCTCTGTGCAATATTGGTTTCAACATCTTACATTGTGCTCATTATCTGGTCAGCTCTACGGCTTGCAGATACCTGTTGTAAAACTGCTACTATTTGAAAATGGAGGCCATTCCCCGTTTTATTCATTCCAATCTTATAATTATCAGCTATTGATAGTTGAGCTTTGAAACGTGGAACTAGTATTGTCAGCACACATCAAGACAACTGTACAGGCTTTTGTTAAAAGCCGGATTATAATGTTGCAAAATGTGTGGATCTCCAAAACTATACATTTTTTTCCCCAAGCCTAGCTCTGCAAAGGTTTGTAAACTACATTGTGAAACCAGGTTAACTATTTCAGTTCCAAAGAATAAGCAATATGTTACTTACTATTCTTGCACCGAAAATATCAAATTCAAAATAACTTCTAATTCTTTTTTGTGTTCTGGCTTCATTGTTTCTTTGTTATTTCAGTAAGTAAAGCAAAACTTTTATCTCACATTGCAAAAACTGTTTAATGTTATTAACTATGGATTTATTAACTTTATTCATGGACAGGAAAGTGGTTTATTTATTTGTTTGTTTATGTGGTGAAGCTTGGTCTTCAAAGGAACGCTCTAAGGCAGGCATTGGCAACCTTCGGCACTCCAGATGTTTTTTAACTACACCTCCCATGATGCTTTGCCAGCACTATGGGTGTAAGACCATTATGGGGGATGTAGTCCACAACATCTGCAGATTGCCCACCCCTGATCTAAGGTATTATATCATTGCATTATATTATTGCAGATCAAGTACACCCCTTCATGGTGTTCCCTGAAGTCAGGGGCCTTTTTAGCAGGATAATGCACTTTCCATACTGCATGAATTGTATATATATAATCTTAAGGAGTACCTTTATTATTTAAGATTGCCATGTTCCACCAATCAATGCTTCTTGTAAAGAAACATGGAATCTAATGAATCTCTGGAAGAAGTCCTGGGTACTTTCAGCATCATCATGATTTGTTTAATGACAACTAATGAGAAGACCTGTGTAAAATTAAGTGGACTTGTTGCAAGCGGGGGGTGGAGGGTGTGGATATTTTCCAACCAAATTCTTTCTGCCAGATTATTAATAAATATATAACTGCAAATACAAAATATTACAGTAGTGAACTACAGGTAAAAATGGTAACATTGTTATAGTAAATCAATAATGTAGTAACAAAGGGGGAAGAAATGCGTGAAATCAATCAGAGTTTGCAGGAATCTATGATCTGCAAACTTTCTTTGTCTTAGGGATGAGCATAACCACCTAGCAAAGCTAGTGGGTATGCGGCAGCCTCCCGGAGTCAAATGCCAGAGCTGAAAAGGCTCGCGCTGTGCATCTGCACAGCAACAGCCTTTCAGCCAATCAGGTAATCAGGAGAGCCGTGCTGAGCGCGGGAATCCTGATTACCTCAGATTTTTTAAAATTGGGAAACTGCGGATGGTTAGCACATCCCATGAAATACTAAGGATAAATATTTCCCACAGTGTAAAGGAATATAATTAAACTTCTAAACACAAAATAAAATAATTCAAGATGCCAATAGTACAGGGGAACAAGAAAATATTTAATAAGTCATGGAGACATACAAGATAGACTTGAAACTTTGTATAAAACAGCTGAACTGAAAAACAAGGCAACAATGTGTGCCAAAGGAAAGTATCCAAAGACCACTGGAAACATTCAACGTAAGTTGCAACAAAATAAGTTCAATAAAAGAGACAAGAAATGTTGAAACAAGTCCCAGCAGACATAATCTTTATGCAGGGAGTCCATGAGAATATTAAACCGACGAGACTACTTGCATCCAATCCTTCTACTTAGGTGGATCCTTGGTTTGTTGGTCTTGTCTTGGAGTACGGCTATAGTCTGTAAGAAACAAAACAGAGAACAGTTATCAAAAGGTTGAATAATCACCAGATAACCTTATGTTTTAGAAAAACCAACTACCACCAGCAGGCAAAACCCTTAACTAGGAGGAGGGTGGGACGGGCGCTATTGCTAGGTGGTTATGCTCATCCCTAAGACAAAGAAAGTTTGCAGATCATAGATTCCTGCAAACTCTGATTTGTCCTCGGGAGGCATAACCACCTAGCAAAGCTAGTGGGTAGAATAGCACACACCTGGTGGTGGTCCTAAGAAACTGAAGGCGTTCAACTTCTGATGGCCTCCAGTAAAATCTAACAAAGGTTTTACTGGACAACCATCTTGCAGCTTTTAAGATAGTAGCTAGAGGAAGGCCCTTTCCTGCTGCTTTAGTAGCCGAGGCTCCCCTAATTGAATGGCTTTTGAACACTGAAACATCAATTCCAGCCGTAGACATGGCGGAAAGTATCCAGCCTCTAATTGTATTAACCTTGGCTGGACGAAAGGGATTCCTTGATGTAATGAATAATTGACTGATATCGTTTCTAAATCCAGCAGAAAGTTGAAGGTACGATTGTAACAAACTGACTAAACATAAGCCTGGTTCGGAAGAATCTTGGACCAAGTCCAATTCTACCGGACCAGGAGAAAAATTGGATGTTTTTTGTCTGCCTTTTAGTATAATATGGAAACCTCCCGGGGTCCTGGACAACCAAGGTTCTGAAATATGGATCTGAGTTAACTCTGCTCCTCTAGCTGCCAGGGCCAAGGACAGCAGAGAAGCCAGCTTAATAGCAGTCCATCTTAAATCAATTTTAGCATTATCCAAAGACTTTAGGAAATTTAATAAGACATCTACATCCCAAGTAGATGTGTAGCGTGGGGTATATGGACGGCAGACGGCTAACCCTTTTAGTAATCTCAAATACAGGGCATCCTGAGTAAGGTTGGGGATCAGGAAGTTTAAGGCAGATCCGTAGGTCTTGATTGAACTGACAGATAAACCAGAATGGAACTTAAGGGTAAGAAATTCTAACGCCAAAGGAATGGTATCAGATCCTTGTGTGTTAGACAGAAAAGAAACCTCCCATTCTTTGAATTCCTCGATCATCTTTCTATATCTTACCCTAGTTCTACGTCTTAAAGATGAGTTAATAATATCCAAGACCTGGTCCGATAAATGGGGATGTGTTAACAGCCTACCAGGGCTGCGATCCACATCAGCTGCGGGAGCTTGAGCAGAAGATCGCTGGTTCCCTGAAAGCAGTCCACTGTCATGCCTAATGGGATCTTGGTTCCCTTGACTAACTGATGGATCAAGGGATACCAGGGTCTGGAGGTCCATACTGGGTAAACGAGAACTAAGCTCTGCACCCTGTCCCTGCGGATCTTCTCCAGCACTTTCATCAGTAAAGATGGAGGGGGGAAAGCATAAGGGGCTGGAACATCCGTCCATTGGAAAGACATTGCATCCATTTTCCAAGCTCCCTTTGTCCAGGTCCGGGAGACGAACCTGGGAGTTTGAGCGGATGTTTGGGATGCAAACAGATCTACCTGTCTCTGGCCAAAATTGCTTTCTATCTTTTGGAAAAGAGCAATCTTTAATTGGATCGTTGCCAGGGACAAACTTTGGCGAGAGAGAGAGTCTGCAAGCTCGTTCGCCTCTCCCGGAACATATTCTGCGAAAACCTGAACATTGCTTGCTAAGGCCCAGGACCAAAGATCTAGAGCCTCTAAGCAAAGACCCCTTGATCTTGTACCCCCTCTGTGGTTTATATAAGCCACCGCTGTCCTGTTGTCCGAATGGACTTTTACCAATGTCGGTGACTCGTTTAGAGGAACTAGGCCCTTGAGAGCTAATTTTATAGCTCGTAACTCCAAGATGTTTATATGGAGGTGACTCTCTTGGTCTGACCAGATTCCTCTTATGGCGTTTTGGGTTGTAAACGCACCCCAACCGTGACTTGAGGCATCTGACGTCAGAGTGACTGTCGCAGGCTGCTCTAACAGTGGACGAGGAAATGGAATTTCTAACTCCAGAATGGACTTCAATTCTTCTCTGACCTTCTTGGGGAGAACAAATTTTGATTCCCAATGGCCACCCTGTCTCAGTCGGTTCCCTAAAAACAGCTGACTTCTTCTGCAAAGTAAGGGGGAATTGTTGTATGCTGGTGTTAAAGCTATTAATTTCCCTATGATCTTTGCTAGGTCTCTCAAGGACCAACTCTGGTGCTTGAGAGATGAGTTCAGATGTACCAATAATTTGTCCCATTTGTCTTGAGGGATTCCAATGGACATAGTCCTGGTGTTCAGTATGAAACCCAGAAAGAGGATGCTTTGAGTGGGAATTAGGACTGATTTCTGTAGATTTACTACGAATCCTAGATCTTGTAAAAGGGAAGCAAGGTAATCCCTTTGAGAAGCAAGGGCTTCCCCATCTGGGTGCATGAGCAGGATGTCGTCTAGGTAGTATAGACACATGAAACCTTTTAGTCTGACATGAGCTATCACTGATTTCATAATTCTGGAGAATGTGTATGGTGCGTTGGAGAGGCCAAACACCATAACAGTCCACTGCCACACCTTTCCTTTCCACTGAAACCTGAGAAAACGCCTGTGTTTCTTGGCTATGGGGACTGAATGGAAGGCATCTTTTAGGTCTACTTTTATGCAGAAAAAGGCTTTCTGAACTAAGCCTGGAAGATCTGATAGACTCTCCATCCTGAACCTTTTCCTTTTGATGAAAGCGTTCAGAGGCCTCACATTTAGGACCGGTCTCCAGGAACCGTCTGACTTTGGGATTGGGAACAATGGGCTGACCCATCCTGTAATAGACATGTCTGCCAACTCTATTTTTCCTTGACTTAAAGCTAAGGAAAGGGAGGCATCTAGCACTGGGTTCACCTCTCTGTGGGGTGCAAATTTCTGGACTGGGAACCTTAACAGGGGGAGTTGTAAACCCCTTTGAAAGATCTTTAGAACCCATTTGTCTGAGGAAATATCCTTCCAATTTAGTGGCATATGAGGAGGCACACTTACTTGAATGCGTGGGTTTCCTTTTGGAAGCTGAACCGCCTCTGGAATGCGCTCCTCTGCCGCCGCCTGGGAGCTTATGTCTTCCACTGTAGTGGCGGTACTGGGCCTGGTGAGAGGCTTCTCGGGACGCTCCTGCAGCCCTATAGGGGCGACCCTCCGTCCGAAAGGGCTTCTTGTAGCCAGGGACGGACTTCTTGAGTTCTGAAAAGGATCTCCTTGCCTTGTAACGGCCTTTAACCTCCTGAATGAACGAGGGACCGAATAGGTAAGAATCCTCCAAATTTGGGAACTCATGCGATTTGGGGGCTAGGTCGGACAGACCAGCTGCATGGAGCCAGCGGGATCTGCGGATGTTTGAAATGTAATTAAAGGATTGGCCAATAATTAGCACTGCCCTGCCAGACGCTTTTAAAAGGGCCATCTTAGATGCTAACAGGGATGAAGTGGAAGGTTTCTGAGCATTGCCTTCTTTTTCTGCTTTATCCAGCATCAGTAATAGTGGTCCCACAGCATCAGCAATTTTAAACTGTATATTGCGAAAAGTCTGGTCTGTGGGATCAGAGGATACGCTGCTCCCTGTGATGGATAACAGCGAAGGGTCTACCTCTGGGGCCATTAGAGCCTGAATGTCCGGGATACCGATGTGGTTCCTGAGGAGAAGGTCATCTTCCTTAACCAAGGGGGATCTGAAGGCTAGTTTAGCAAAATCTCTAACCTCGGAATCGTGCTCCATAGCCCATCTGGAGTGAAATAATTTTGATGGGAGAGTCTTTCCTAGGAGACTTACTCTGGCCATCTGAACATTGCTTAGCTTCCCTCGCTCAGTGGAAGCTGCTGAACGAACCACTTCCTCGGATTCCCAGTCTATTTCTGGAGAGCCGTATCTGGAACTGGGACGGCTTTGGGAAGAAGAGTGAGCGAACGCTCTAGAAGAGGAAGGAGAGGGACTATCTAACCTCCAACGAGATTTGCCCTTTTCCTCTGGGAGGTGTTTCTGGTGCTCAAACGAGGGAAACACGCTATTCCTTTTTTGAGGTCCTGTCCCCTTAAATTTTCGCTTACTCAAACGAGTATGAGGGGAAGGAGGAGCGGAGAAGTTTTCCTCAGACGAGGAACTGGCGGAAGAGACCAGCCGTCTTCCTTTATGCTTTTTATTTAAAACTGGGACCAAATCCTCCTCAGATGATGAAGAGGATAGATCCCTGGCAAGGAAAGCTCTCTTATGGAGCTTTCTAACATTGATGGGGCTGCCTTTAAGAGAGGCATCCACTAAATCTGTGGCAGACACAGAAATAGAGTCCTCCATCAATGATGCCATTTTAAAAAATCTGAGGTAATCAGGATTCCCGCGCTCAGCACGGCTCTCCTGATTACCTGATTGGCTGAAAGGCTGTTGCTGTGCAGATGCACAGCGCGAGCCTTTTCAGCTCTGGCATTTGACTCCGGGAGGCTGCCGCATACCCACTAGCTTTGCTAGGTGGTTATGCCTCCCGGAGGACAAAAGGCATGGCACCAGGTTAGGGCTGACGTTAGACTTAGTCATTGTAGGGTAAGGTTGGTTTTTGCTTTAGGCTTAGGGTAGAGATTAGTGTTGGTTTTGGAATTCTGGTTAGTTAGAATTAACTAGTGTTAAATTTAGTTAGGGTTAGCTATGATCATGGTTAACTAGCAATAGTTAGGGTTAGATAGGGTTAGTCAGTGTGTTGATTCAGATATTGTCTGGGAAGTAAACAAAAATGGTTGTCAATTGTAGGGCACATCCGAGTTTTGACCCTATGGTTTCGCACAAAAATATCAAAAAGTGTACGTGTAAAGTACACAGAAGATATAACAGAATATAAATACGGGGTGTTTGAAGTAGTAAAACAAACAAGGCAATCAAAACTCACTACTGAAATGTAGTATGTATGTGAAACAATAAAACAAACAAAAAAATTGTGAAATTCTCCATTAAAATGAAAAGTTTGAAAAATATATATATAACCAGCAGAAATGGCAAAAATCAATTGTGCTAAAATGCTGTTATTATAATATCCTTGGGGGTCTACTGTCTATAAATATATCAGTTTGTAAGGGTATTTTTGAATTCTGTGGTTGCTATTTAACTTATAGTCCCACCAGATGACATTATGCAAAGATTTAGCTTTAACATTTATTTCTCTCCTTGCAATATATGTCTTATATCTGCCGAAAATTATTTGAAATCCACTTGACATCTTTAAACAAGCAGAACTAAAAAGTTAATCTATTTTGAGTTATTTTTCTTAATTTGCATCGTGTACAAATAATTTCATGTAAAATTGGGAAATAAATGTGTTTTTTTGGGGGGGATGGGGGGTTCACAGTTTTGAATGTTTTACTCATGCACATACATATAGGGAGCAGGGGAAAAAATGTATCTTCTCTCTAAAGCATTATATATATAACACGCATATTACTTTGAAATAAACACATAGTAAAAGTGGCAAAAAGCTTTGTTCGCTAAGGGGTTAACTTATGTTCAGAAATATTTTGCGTAATTATGTGATGATAACTTTGCCATCCCTAAGTTTTCTACTTAAATGATCTGGCTTACATTTGGGTGCACTTTTGATTAGGATTTAGCCTTGGCTTCACTTTTGAGACTAAGGCTAGTTTAATCATTATACATTATAATTATTATCCTCACTACTATTGGTATTTACATACCAGTAATATATTCCGTAGCACTGTACAGCAGGCATATTAACAAGCAGCTGCAAAACGAGTCACACATACTGGAACAGAGGTCAATGAACAGCTCTTACATTCTGAAGTCTGGCCAGCCAAGACACATACTGATACTACTGATTTTCATCATTCTGACTGATTAAGACTTTTTGCCTGCCAAAACTTACTATTAAAGGCAAGTTTCCATAATTGGTTTTCAGAAATGATGTTTTTTATTTGGTTCCTTGTGGTTGGATATAATTGGCGTTGCTGCTTACTGTAATTGTCGTGAATCTACCATTAATTGAGCAGGTATAATGCTATAAGTTCTCCTGCCAAAAGCTTGGCATACTTTAGTCTGTGCGTGCTTTCACCTGAATGTGACTAGATGTTATTATCACTACCTCTCTGCCACTAAGTAGTTAATCATCTTGCTCTTAGTCATTTATCTGTTGTGTACTGTCACGGAAATCCACTCACTAGAACATACTGAAGGATCAATGGTTTGCCAGGTACTTTACGTGTTCATTAAGCCTTGTAGCAAGCTGTCATGGGAATAGAAGCGTGGGTTAATTATCTGTATTTCCATCTGCAGATGGACTAGTGGAATGTAATAGTGTGGACATTGTGGTAAGTAGAACTATGTACCAACTTTGGAATCTTTGTACTATTGGGCAGCTGAAAGTTCTATCACAGCTTCTACCTGGTTTCTAAAACATAAGCTGTCTTTAAACATATTTTTAATATTTGGCAGCTGGGCTACTGGGCCAAGCCACTATGTGGTCCTTGTCATTGTCTTGTTGTCACTAAACACATCCTGTAAGATTTGGAGCAGGTTTCAGCCAGATGGCACTCATCGACTGTAAGAGAGTAGCTCAGCACAGCCTGTCAGCCAATCTCAAGTTTTTCATAACCTGTAGAAAAATGCAGAAGGATTTACAAATTCAAAATGTGGTAGAAACAAGTTAATGCATTTAGAATATTGTGACATATTCAGATTTTTTATCTATATTCCATGAAACAACGCAAATTCATGGCTATTGTTTTTTTGGCATGCTTAGTAGCTAGTTATTACATTTCCTTTTTATTACTTGTATAGGGGACAAAAGCAGAAAAGGACATTGCTAGGTTTTTTGGGGGATTCTGGTTGAGCTAGAGAAAGGGATATTACTTACCTCCCTAGGAGAGCTTAACCCCTTAAGGACAATATGATGGCCTATGCCAGGCATAGGCAACCTTCGGCTTTTGGACTACACCTCCGATGATGCTTTGCCAGCATTATGGGTGTAAGAGTATTATGGGGGATGTAGTCAACAACATCTGGAGTGCCGAAGGTTGCCTATCCCTGGCCTATGTGCCATCATGCAGTGTAGGGCTTTAACGCCCATACACCATCATGCAGTGTAGGGCTTTAACGCCCATACACCATCATGCAGTAAAAGTACCAGCTGGGGTTAAATCCCAGCTGGTACCAAGAAACCCCAGGTCCCCTCTGTCAGCTAACAGATAGTATATTGTGGGCTCAAATCTAGCTCAGCTATTGTATTTCAATCATTGCCTGCAGCCTACTGCCTTCAAAAATCAGGGACCCCCAGGCATATTTTGGTACCTAGGAAACCCCTCTGGAATCCATTCTGTTTCTCAGTCTTTAATTTTCACTATAGAATGTGATGGCAGATAAGAACCATTCGGCCCATCTAGTCTGCCCAATTTTCTAAATACTTTCATTAGTCCCTAGCCTTATCTTATATCTAGCATAGCCTTATGCCTATCCCACGCATGCTTAAACTCCACTATTTATTTTTATAAATCTTATTTAGAGCTGATTTTTTTTTTCATCTTTTTTTTTTATTATTCTTTATTTTTGAGTGCAGAATTAAATATACGGTTCAGTAATATCACATGGCTTTAGAAAGAGATTAACAATATTTCGTTTATCGTAATCATGGTGTGCTGCACTTTTTTTTCTTCTTAGAACAAGAGTAACAGCAAACTATAACACAGGCTTATCAACAATCAAAGATCAAGATACTCGTGTCTAGTCGTAGCAGGGGTTATGTGTCAGGCATGGGAATGATAACTGAAAATAACGATTAAAGTATACATGAGCAAGCTTTACGGTGTGAATTAGTTTCCATGGTGAAATGTAGCATGTATGTGGCAGAGGAATGTGTTGCATGAACGTTTTGTAATTTGGTTCAGGTTATTAACAAGATGTTAGTAAGTAGCATGATATTCCATTTTCCACTTAGGCAACAATGAATTGTGTAAGGTGTAAAACTGTACTGGGGTTGTGTATATTGTATACATGTGAGGAGTGTGTAATCCAGTCGTTTGGATAAATGTGCCTGTGTAGTGTGAGTCGTTAACCCCTGAGCTGCCTCAGTGTGGTGTGTGATATGTAGTCGCATGGGGGCATGCTTTCAGAGAGAGCACTATCTTGGGGCTTTCTGTGTGACACATTGCTGTTCTGAAGGTAAGTGAGAGATTAGAGCATAAGTCCACAATCAAAGAGGCAGTAAGCGCTGCCCAGTGGGCTCAGTTCTATATGGCCTCTGTCTTCCTCAGCAACTGTCGCTTGCCGGTCGGCGGGTCTGCATTTTTCTCAGCCAATTCCCTGTGTTGGCAAGTACACTGAGCAGGTTTGGGAATTGATGCAATTGTCGGTGGGGAATGCCGTAGGGAGGCAGGTTTTGCGTGGGTGATTCAAGCTGCTTCGCGGCGGTGGGTTGCACCTCCTGTCGGTGCTCTGTTCCCATGTCTGCTTCACTTTGCCTCGCTCTCGTGTACCCACTGTGATTCTGCAGTTACCGTCTGGGGGATGGCAGGTAGCTCCATCAGGCCTGTGTTTATGTTGGTGGTCCTTTCTCTTCCGCTTGAGTGGCCGATGCGCCTTGGGTATCGCTCGTCTCCTCCGCAGCTCGTGGGGTCGTGTATAGGCCTTTCTGCGGTTCAAGCTTGGTGAGCATTGGGGAGCATGAGGTGAGTCAAGTTGCTGGTTTGCTGTTCCCGGTTTTTCCACCGGCAGGCTCGGTTTACTCTCGAGCCTCTCCCAGAATTCCGTAAACAGCCTGTCGATGGCTCCAGTAGGCCTTGTTAGGTGTAGGCCTGCATGGTGTCCGCCATCTTGTCTGAGGCTGCACGGTGGGCCACACGTTGTCGGGTTGCCCCCCCCTGGCGCTAGGTAGAAGGCAGTGGGTGAGTGCCAGGATATACATCACCAGCAGGGGGGGTGAGGGGGATCCCTTCCGCCTCCAGGTGCTCCAGCAGTGCTGTCCACTGGGGAATCGGCCGCTTCCCCCGGCGGCACTGACAGACAGGCAGCAAAGAGGTTTTGGGGTGTAGACTACAAATCCTTTTCTGGAACACACCGAAATGTATCCCCAAGGTGTTCAGAGTTCTCTCCGCTATCATAAGTTTGGGATTATTCCAGTGTAACACTCGTTTATCACGTTATTTCGGTGGTTGTCTACGGAGCTCGCTCCAAGTACTTCCATTCAGCTTGGCAGTCAGGCCCCGCCCCCTTCATCTTTTTATTTGAGGTAAAGTTAGATAGTTTCAACAAAGAGAAAAGCTTTGAAATATAGTCTCGTCTTTTCAAGTATTGTTTAGAGACCATTTTTGTTTTTTTTTAAATTCTGTTATTATTATAAGTCGCTGTACAATATTGTCCTTTATGGTCAAATTTAAAGTATATTTTTTCCATATTTATCCTCACCCTCTGCCTCTACTAAGCTCTCATTTGTCTACCCCTTCTATTTTGCATCTGTTGTGACCCAACACAGTATATTTTTCTATTAAATATTTTTTTCCCCATTAAATACTTTGGTCTCATTTGTTATCTTCCTTTTAGATTTGTTCTTACCTCTTGCTGCAGATTGTCTTCTGTAAAACCTATAGTCTTCACCTAACAATCAAGCCTGCGAGCAATGCTTAAATTGAAAACAACTAGAATGATTCGGCCAGAGTGAGGGTGATCTCTGGGCACCAAGTTTTTCCATGTGTTAACTAAGTCCCAGATATAATCTAATATTGTATATTGTATTTATGTATTTAGTTTGCTTGTTACTCTCTTGCAAGCAAGAAATTAAGCTCGATTTGCAGTGGGAAAAAAAAACGTTGTCAACTAATATTGCATTTAATTTTTTATAGGTTTCAAACCGTGAAAATAAATACATAGATATGCTTTATGTATATTTTTTGTAAGTTGTTAGTGAAGATGATCTTTTCGATTTACTAGTTTTGTACGATGGACGGCCATTATTCCAAACATTTTCAAAATATATAACCCTTTAAAGAGGAGCTGTAATTCCCCTGGATTTTAAATATTAAGTATATACTTATACCTATATTTAACAAATATGTATTTGTGAGGCTTGATAGATAAAATTAAATGCTGAGTTCTACATTTTTTTTACCTGCAAGTGGTCAGCAATTGAAACAACGTTTCTAGTTTTCCTCTTCATTTGCAGAGTGTGTGCTGGCTTAGCCTTATATGAACTGGATAATGATGCAATTTGATAAATTTTTGATACAAATATAAAAGAAAACAGCAAAGTTTGTGAAAAAAGCTTAAAGGAACACTATAGGGTAAGGAACACAAACATGTATTCCTAACCCTAAAGTGCAAAACCCACCATTTATTTGTCTTGTCCCCCCCTTAGCCTCCTCATAATAGGTTAAAGCTCACCTTATTTTCAGCTCTCCTCTCGTCTGCCGGTGCTGGTCCCTCCCCCTTGGTGACATAATCAGAATTGCTGATTTTTAGCCAATTCAATGCATTCCCATGGGGAAAGCATTGAATTGGCTAAAATCTGCAAGGGGGTGGGGCCTAACTCTGTTTTGGCCAATCAGCACCTCCTCATAGAAATGCATTGAATCAATGCATCTCTATGAGGAAAATTCAGAGTACCCATGCAGAGCGTGGGGATGCTGAACGGTAGAGCTGCTTACTGTGCAGCGCTGAGCCAGGAAGTATCTCCAGTGACCATCTAAGGAGTGGCCACTTGGAGGTATCCCTAGGGACAATGTAAACTGAAAAGGCAGTGTTTGCATAAAATTACTGAAGGCAATGATTATACTCACCAGAACAACTAAATTAAGCTGTAGTTGTTCTGGTGACTATAGTGTCCCTTTAACAAACGTTATAGGTGATTTTAAATGTTTTATTTAAATGTGCACATTTTAGAGTAGTAGCAGTTCCTCTTAAAACACCAGAATTTAGGAAAAGTCTGTTTAAATCACGACAGCTCTGTTGCGTCAATGGTCAAGAAAGGGTTAATTTATTACCTTATGTTTTATTAAGCATCCAAGTCAAGGGTATAAGAAATACCTAATGTGCAAGAGGATGCAAAGGAGGGATATAAAGTTTACTATGCACCAAAACAAGCAATTCTAAACTACTGCCAAGTCAGTACTGTTCAAAGAATTGATAGCAATCGCGTGTTTCCTGGAAAATTTAAAATAATATTTTATTATTGAACATAAAAAGATTTCTTCAATGTATTGTACAGAAAGAATGCTTGAGAGAGTAGGCTTTAGTCAAAGAACAAACCAGTTTTGATTGAATCAGCATTCTCTATCCCTTTCAGAGACTTTGTGCATCTGATTATCCTGGACGGACAGGTCCCCTGAAAATAGGGCCTTCATATGCATTAGATTTTGAGAATCCCTTCATCTTCCTTCCCTTCTGAAATCTATTACGGCTTACCTGAATACACACATTTTTATTTTTTATTATTCATTTTGGAAATATAAAAATAATATATATCATCCTGTAAAAAATATATATTTAAGAATAACAGTGAACTTTGAACGTCAAGGACAACATAGATCTCTTGTCAACACCTCAATTATCTTCTCAAGGACAATTTATTAGATTTTTATATATATAATATTTTTTTATCTATTATTTTTTTTGTATTTATAAAAAACGAAAACATATGCTGCATTGGAAGCTTAGTTTCAACAATTGGTTAGCTTTTCACCATGTATCCTTCTAAAGTATTTTTATTTGCTATAATAATAATACTATATTAATACGAAGAATAATCCAGAATTGATGGCTTCTTTTATTGTACAAATCTTTATTTTTTAATTTTTCTTTGTCCCCTCCCCCAATCTTCTTGGTAATGGAAGTAACTCTATGAACAATTATAACTCTTGTTTTCCTGTTTCCCAGAGGCAACTGAAGAAGTAGATACTTTAATTCGGTACTTTTCTAATATGTATGTTATATTCTTTGCAATATTGTCTTTGTATCATGCAGGGAATCTTTATATAATGGGTAATATGGACATTACTGTAATTTGCTGCCAGGGTGAAAAAGAGTTATATATGAAAGGCAAAAAGAAAAACGGTGCTTGTATGCTCCTTAGACTGGTGCACATGGGATGGGCAGCAGATCTTGAGATCTTGCATAAATCAGCGGACTTGTCTCCATGGACCTACTTCTTGTGGAAACAAAGTATAGCTCAATACCTCCTAGCTGGTCAAAGGACAGTGGCCATGGAATGGTGGAATAGGAAGCATTCCCCATTGCTGGTCGTACTTTGTAAGATGAGATATCAATGTTTAATGGACAATCACACAGCTAAAGTTAATGGCACTACCGCATATTTCTAAAACGTTTGGTCACCCCAATTAGAGTACGACCTGGGCTGACAAGGTGCAGAGGGAGCATGTGTTATAGGTTGGGGATATGGAGAGTTACTTTATTATTTCTTTATTTTTTCCTTCTACTTTTTTTCTTTCATTTTGTGTACTTGATTTAGAAAGCCTGAGCTATATGTACCTCTATTTGTTGATGCCCCGGGACTTTGTGCCCTGCTGGTACCTAACAGTCTACTTCAATTGAGTTTTAAAAAAATATTCCTTTGGCTGGAGAAACATCAAACTAAGTAGTACAGGAAGACAAAGCAGAAAAATGGCTATGGGACACAGGATGCCTTCCAATGTTGGGATGGGTATCACTATTAAATGTTTTACTCAAAGCCCACCATTGCTTTATGTCGATACTGGTGTCTTTGATATGCAGGATGTTGGAACATGTCCTTTGGGATCACCAGAATTCTCCAGCCGAAGTTATCCATCCAAAGTTTCGGGGTACAACGTGAACAGAGATTCAGACACTAGACAAGATGGAAGTTCAATGTGCACCGATTTATTAGAACAAAGCAAGGGTTTTTATATGTTTGCAAATAGAAGGCACCAGAATAAAAGAGGGTGTACATAATTAAGCAATAAGGGGTGTGCGTGATTAAGTAATAAAGGGTGTACATAATTAAGCAAACAGGTTGACATTTTGCAGACTGCATGTTCTTATTATCTACAAATCCAACATAATGCTAAGCTGGCCAGAACTATCTTTAGGTAGAAACAAAATGATCTTCTGGGGGTATTTGCGCAAAGAAAGATTTTTTAACTCTTTCACTGGGTTTATACAATCACTTTTACTCTCTCTTAGCATCCCGTATTTATAGCTGACAAATATTTACTAAATTCTATAGCATGCATAGACTACTTGGGACATGAGCAAATTGAGAACACGTTCATAATACTGTCCTTGACTACCCAGAATGCATTGCAGATGTAGACAATTGGGAAAATTTTCCAAGTCACCTGCCTTTCAGCTTTTTTGTCCTCAAATATACAATTCACTTTAATTTCCCAGCAATTCACACGTTAGGGGTTTATCCTCTAAATACTACTAGTGAGCCAAAATCCAAACTGCAAAAATAAGGCTTAAATCATTGATTCTGAAAAAATATCCAATAGTGTGGAATTTCTAAATCCTAGAGCTAATTAGTAGCAGGAGTAACATAGTAACAACATTTTTATTTGCTGTTGATCCCAATACAGGTTGTCCTCATTTTTCGACCCTCCTGCTTTACGACGGCTCGCACTTATGACCAGCTCTCTCGCGGGGTGGTAAGTGCGAGCCGTCGTGGGAATTAGAAGGATTCCCTGCTCTACGGCATTCTTCTATGTTCGGGGATATTTTCCTGAACATAGACGAACGCAACAGAACAGGGAATCCCTTAAATCTATGTTTGGGGGAATTTCCTCGAACATAGATTAGAGGGATTCCCTGCTCTGTTGCATTCGTCTATCTACAGGGACATCATAGGTGACTAGGTGACTAATAATAATTTATGCAAAAAAAATTGTAATTTAGAACAATGCTTCTTATTTGCACAGACTGATTTCTAACCACATTTGTTATAATTTGGACACATTACTGTGAGTATTATTGCTGTGGAGTACTGTTGTACACTCAGACACACCAACAATATAGGGTATAAAAGAGGGATATTGGAATAGAAAAGAGGGACAGATGGATTTGGGCCAAAACAGGGACTGACCCTCCTAATTAGGGACACTTGGGGGGGTATGTAGTTACCTTCACAAGCAAGAAAATACGTGTGGGCAAAGCAATGCATCCAATGGATTGCAAAGCATTACTCTATAATGTGATAGCAATCTCTCTCGCACTTAAAGTGCTAACAGGTAAAGCAGTTTTGGAAGACTCCAAATAAAAACACCAGATCATCACTCAAATTTGCACATGTTTCCTAAATGCAATTTATTCACAAGGGATCACAGAATTGTTTAGCGATATTTCTTATACGTCCCATATTGCAAGAGATTTTATTGGCACTGCAGGAAAGGTTAAATTGAATGAAAATTACTGAAATTCACAATCCCGCAGCAGAAGGGTTAAAAAAATGCCAGTAATTCCTTGGTCGGTCTCAAAGCCCCAGGTTGATAGCTTCAAGATTCTGTAATTGGTCAGAATTCAGACCCTTGCAACACGCTGTGGCCACTGACAAGGGAAGTGGGCATTGAATCAGCGCTGCAGTTCAATAGGTTTTCCCACATTAGAATCCTGCTGTGGTGGGCTATTGTACGTACCCTGCCTTTTGTATTGCTGTTTTATTTATTTTTTTATAAGTGACAGTCCTGCAACAAAAATAATTATGTCTCATCAAGTTAGTCCTGCAGATATAGAATTTGAAATGCCCTGTGTTCACTTTTATATATTTTGTTTTGTACATCTGTTCATTTAAAGGGGGCCTATCTGAAGTCCATGGCGTTTATTCTCTACGTAATTCTGCCAAAAATACCTAAATATTGTCCAGCTCAATTATGTGCCCAAATTATCTTTTCTAGCCTAAATTTGCAATACCTTGATTACATTTGTGTTTTGTTTTTTTCTTACCTCTAAAAATGATGTGCGAAAAGGCAGGGGTTTATTCTCTGACCTCGCAATGGTAGGAAATTAACAAGGAAACTGCAAATGTTAGACACAAAAGCAAAACAGGAAAAATGCCAGTTTAATTTTTTTTCATGTTAATATTTCCTTGTTAATTCCTAAATAAATCTTAACGTGTGTTTAAAGAAGTTACGCAAAGATAAAATGGTTCTGCTTATCCTTGGTTCTTCCTCAACAAACACCTCATTCCAGCAAATGGGGGGCAATTCCTCTTTTAATATAAAATTGTTACATACTCCTTACTTTTAATTCACTTGAAAATATCAAAACATCTAAATAAAATTTGGAGCACACTTACTTCTTCCACTTGGGTGCATGGGATAACTAATTAAGGACACCTACATCCATTTGCATAAAACAGAACTTGTTATTTAGAATCCTGGGTGATTTTTCACCTTTTTGATAGAATCTCTGATTAAACACAAGACATTTGGGTGAAGATCCAATCTTCAACTTTCTTGTAATGTGTTTTAAAATATATTATTTTAGATTGTAAGCTTGTTTGGACAAGGTCCGCTTTACCTACTGTTCCCATATTTCAAATGCAATTTGTAAGAATTAATTGTCTTGTTTTTGTACCTATTGTACATTGCTGCAGAATATGTTGGCACTATGTAAAGAATTGTAATTGGAAAACATCCTCATTGGACCTTACCAAGTGGCAGCAAGATCTTCACAACTCTGATGAAGGCAGTGCTGCTAACATAACCAATTTAGAAATACAGTTTATTCTGAAACTTTTCCAGATGTTCTTTTCTTACGAAAAAAAGCTCCGAAATAACTCTGACACGAATTGAAAAGTTTCAAGTCTTTTTTTTTTTTTTTACTTTTTTTTTTTCTTTTTTTTCTGCTAGGCAGCAGATGTGTGTCAGATGAGTACAGTAGGCAGCAGTTGCATTGTGACATGAGTAGGTAGAATGGGAGTAAAAAATCTCAGCATGGAGATAATCTAAAATAGAACACATAGAATTATTGTAAAGCCTACCAATTAAACTTTACATCAAAAGGACTTTGTTATCAACAAATATGGGAATAAGATGTTCCATTTTCAGGCAGGTATGCATATAATCTGCCTACTGTGCTGGGGAGATTGCCAGCAAATGAATGGATGGAAAAATATATACTTACCGGAGGTTATCAGATCGCTCTTTCAAGATGGCCACCCTTGTGGATATAATTGGAAAAATGATACTATGCCAATGAGTTCTATCCAAAAAGGGACACAATGATTTATCTAGCCCCTTAAGGACACATGACGGAAATATTCCGTCACGATTCCCTTTTATTCCAGCAGTTGTGTCCTTAAGGGGCTAATGAAGCAGGGGAACATCTGTTTTCACTGTATCTGAAGGGGCAGGAGGGGGGCAAACCATGTCAAACTATATTAGCACCTGGGGACTCCTGGCACCAAAACCACTACAGTGCATTGTAGTAGTTATGGTGGTTATATTACCCCTTTAATTCTCATAGCCCCTCTTTAGCATATATCTAAAATAATTGTTGGATTTTATAGGAGAAAACAAAGTAAATATTTTGTAAAGGCTGAGATCTATTCAATACTCATACTTCAATACCTTTTAATAGCAAATCAATCTGAAGGTTGGTTTTGCATCTTGGGAAATGTAGTTTACAAAGATCTGCAGTGCCACGGTCAGTCATGACTGCGTTAGTCCAGTTAAAATGCATAGCTTGACATCGGCAAGTGCAGGCTCAATAAGATTGTCAAGTGTCTGCACATCAACCTCTGAGAAATCGGAGAGAATGTTAAAATCCAAAGATTGGAAATTGAAATTGTATGGTTCACAGCTTTTCACATTGGAGGAATTTAAAGGTCTCTGTGTCTGTTTTTTTAATTTTCTTCTGCCCATTATCACTTGCCCTTCTGTTAACTTAAAGACGTTTCAAGCTTACAAAATAAAATATTCAGACAAGTAAGGATACCATGCATAATATTGGATTTCTATCTTATAAAATATATTAAAGAAACTGGGGACAGATTTTCCCAGCTAGCCATTTGCTGCTTTAGCATTTAATACATCCCATCGGAATGCTACTTTGAAGCCGAATAAAATGATTACCAGTCGCTTTTTTTTCTTCTTTGATCACTGATTTTTAAACATACTTGAAGAACATATGTTTTTGCAGTAAGTAAAAATCCTCACAAATATCCACATTGATTGGTACTCCAGTAAACATTTCTGTATACAGACATTTCTTGTTTACTGCCCCTTCTGGATTGCTACCCATCCTGCTTTCACCAAACTTCAATTCTAGACCACTTACAGCTGTGGCTAAAAGCAAGCATCGAGATTTCTAAGAGCATTGTGGGCTTATCTCTCTCTAACATGTTTCCTGAGCTCTGTCACACTGCTGTTTATCTTGGGAAGTTGGGTTGTTGGTGACATCATATGCAATCCTATACCTTCCCAATATCGGGAGCTATGAAATTGGGACCAAAGTGAGTGGTCCAATAGGGGACATGTTATATGTCGAAAGGGGTTCCACCTGCCCTGAAAAGAGGCAGCTCTGCCTAAAAGGAGATGTATCAACCTGTTGTGAATGCATGCTAGGGTGACTATCTGGTGTTCTGCATCCTGCAGCATAAATGCCTCTAATTAGTCCTAATTCAGGACAGTCCCACCAGATTTTGGACAGTTGCAAAGCATGCAGTCCTAATGCATTTGTTAGAAGGTCTGGTCAAAGCACTAAGAGGACTAAATGGGAAACCAGAGCTACAGAATTTGCGGGCGCTATATAAATAATAGAATAATAATAATAATGATACATAATTTTAAAAAAAATGTATACAGTGTATGTAAGGGTATGGTAGGATTAATATTCTTGATGGCATCTTATCATGGTCTTTAACATAAAGTTAATCTACATCATTGGTGTGAGCAACACATATCAGGGTAGAGTAATTGCCCATAAAAAGTCAAGTACAAGATATACCCTGATCATTAAAAGAAGGGTATGCTGGAACTGAGCAGAAATAGTTTGTGAGATTGAGACTAAACCCTAGCAGTCTAGTCATTTCTAATCATGCACTCTCATTGCAGAGCCAGCAGATTGGCCAGAGATAACCTGTCTAATTGGGGCATTAGACCTTTTCTACCCATACTACACCGTATATCCCGAGAGATTAGTGTGAATGATAAATATTGAACAAGTTAGAGACATTAAATTAAAACCAGGTTTTAAAATGGAAATATTTAATGTGTATTCACAGTATTATCATTTATTTATGTAACATCATTGTTCATAGGTCACTGTAGCAGTAGGAAACCAAACCACAAATACATTATAATAACTGAGATTACTGTCTCTGTTTCCAGTGTGTCTACATTGGCCTTAAATTTGAAATACACTTTCAATTCGCAACAATTCTCACTTTAGTGAATAACCCTCCAAATAGTGAAAAATGAACTATGCAGATATTGTCAGCTCATATTTTTTTATCATATACTAATACACACAACGCCTGTACACAGGCAGATAGTCTTCTGCTTTGGAAAAATATGATTAAGACCAAGTTGCAACACGTTGTAACCTCTGCATATCGAGGGCAGCAATTTTCAGCTCATGGGAACACAATGTAACTGTTTTGTACAGCAAGACGATCTGTAGGTTAAACTTGTACTTCACTTTCTTCCTAATTGATCAGACTGTCAAAGTGAAGAACCTTAATGTGGCAACGCTTTTTCTATGTGTAACACAAAGCTACTACATGTCTGACCGATAGGCCACGGAAAGAGAAAATCTGCCTGTCTCTTGGGAAGATTTGCTGTGATGTTAAGATATTTTCCAATATACACTAACCCGACCATAAAAGGGTACAAGTATAGTTTAATAGAAAGAGGTGATAATGGGAAAATACAAGAACCACTTGTTTTTGTTTTCTAATTATTGACATCCATGTATTTACTAAAAATACTAAATATGTTAGAATAAGACAAATCAAGAATTCCGATTATTAAGTTTTAAATGTTTTTTTATTTTATTTTATTTTTTTAAGTATACAAGCATGTTGTATAAAATGAGAAGCATGTTGTATAAAATGAGAAGTAAATATAGTGTAAATTTGCTAAATTTTTAAAGTGGATCTGTCCTCTTTTTATCTGTTTTAGCATGTTACAAATACTCCATTTGGTGCCCCTCCTTATTTTTATTTATTTTTTTAAAATATGCTTAATTTCAAAAGAAAACATAGGGACTATTATTATTATTTATTATTTTATTATTGCCATTTATATAGCGCCAACAGATTCCGTAGCGCTTTACAATGTTATGAGAGGGGATATAAATAGGACAATTACAAATAAACTTACAGGATCAATAGGTTGAAGAGGACCCTGCTCAATCGAGCTTACATTCTATAGGAGGTGGGGTGTAAAACACAGTAGGACAGGAATTTGCAATCAAATAAGGTGGGCTGCCCTTTAGGAGAGGGCAAGAGACAGGTATGTGAGGTAGGGGTTAGTCTTGGAGGCCATAAGCTTTCCTAAAGAGATGGGTTTTAAGGCACTTCTTAAGGCACTACTTTTCATTATGTATAGTTCAAAGGCTGACAAAAGTTGACATGGGGTGGATCTTTGGCCAAGCTGCACTGCCTTTGTTAATTTTGACATTGGCCCTGGATCCTCAATGCTGATTCTCATGCGATCTCGAGAGTCAGTTGAGGTTAGTGATTGTAAATCAAAATAACCAAGAAATATCTGGGCACACGTAGATCCAATTGGAGACTTTTAATGGAAAGGAACAGGCAATTTTTCAGCTCAAACATTAAAAGTCCACAATTGGATCTATGTGTGCCCAGATATTTCTTTGTTATGTTGATTAACTATTGGGGTCTTGTAGTCACCCATGTCTGTGTAACACCATAGTTTTAAAATCATCTTTATATTGGTGAGAGCCGGTCCTGTTATCTACATTCAGGTCAGCGGTACTGTCTGATCCTCTATGTGCACACTTAAGTATGGGGAAAATATAACATTTCCGGGTGAGCTATCTTAGAAAATTAAAGATGGCAGCGCTTAGCAAAAAGACTTGGACGGACCAATAATCCATAATTAACAGTAACTAAAGTCACTCTCAAGGTCCAAAAATGGCCTGATGGGGCATCAGGGGGAACTCAATTTTCAGCAATGGATCTGTGTGATGACAGATCCGCTTAAGTATAATTTTGAAATAAAATTGAGCATTGCATGCAAAAAGGTTAATACATACACATATGCGAAGAGATTCAGTTTCTTAAATTATTTAATAATGTAATTTTTTTTCATCACATTTCCATGTATGATTTTATATAGCATGCTCATGTGTGCACTGTATAAATAATGATTCTCTACCATTGCATTGGACATTGTCTAGCTTGAATAAGAAAGTTAGTGTTGGGCAATAAGAGGGTGGGTCTGCATAGCTGAAGAATTTGCAGATGAGGTAGAATTTAAGGGAATTTGGAAAATAGCTTTGAAAAACTGATTTAAAAAAAAAATACATATTTTTAGTTTAACTGCATCTTATTTTAAGTAAAAATATAAATTTCAACCTAGACTTTTCCTTTAAAGAGACAGAGCTTATATTGACATAGGCACTTACTAAATATGTACACACTGGACATTTCTCAAAAGATTTGAAATGACATTTTTTTTACCTCTATATTGACCTGTATTTTCTTTTGTTCTGTTTTATATATTTTTTTCTAATTGTATATATAAGATATTTGTACACAAAATTTCAAAATGTTCAGTGATCTTTGCTGTAGACATTTTCCCAACATCAGAAGGCTTTTTTTTTATAAGAAATGGGTCCATGAACTAAGTGAAACTGTATTAAGCATCTTATTTTCTTATTGTTCCTTACAATTTGCACATGATTCATGCCATAGAGTAGAACAATCTTTTATATTATAATTATGTAGAAAATATTATATTTTTTTTATGATCTCATCCATATATGTATCGAGGTCATCTTGACTTTCCACGACCCATGTGGATTACTTTTCTTTAACACATGAACAGCATATTGTAAAAAAGAACAAAAATACTGTAAATATATCTGAAACCTCCACAGCTTTTGTTTATGTTTTATCTGTTTTTTGTGTTTCACATCTGTAATGTTTTAAAGCCCTCGAGAAGAAAAGTAGTCTACTCCTTCTGCAGTCAGGGATTCCATCAACTATTGTTACAGTGAAAGGTCATAAGAGTCTCTATAGTCATATAAGGCATTTGTTACTTGGAAAATATTTCAAAACAGTGAATAACAGGAAAGGTAAGAGAAGAAAAGAAAGTAATGGTAAATATTGCTCCAACTGATATTGTTGCATTCTTTATCAGTAACTGCCATAGAATTCATACCTGTCCTGAAAACAGCTAGAATATTTGAAAAGGCAATAGTACTGCTTTAAAATATGTTTATGTATATATTTCTTCCTCTACAGTATTGTTCTTTGTAATAATTAAACAGATACATGTTTTCATGTAAAAAAAAAATCATGGACAAGTCAGTTACTCACCTGTATCTTCTATCAAATTGCGAAAATAATTTCAATTTAATGGAACACTATAGGATCAGGAACACAAATATCTATACCTGACCCTATAGTGTTAAACCCACCATTTAGGTGGCTTGCCCCCCCGCCACCGGCACCCTTAAAAGCAATTAAAACTTACCTTATTTCCACTTGGAGGAGTCACTGGGGGCAATGTAAACACTCAGTGTTTGCATTAAAATGCCTGAAGGCAATGATTATACTCTCCATTACAACGACAATAAGCTGTAGTTGTTCTGGTGACTATAGTGTCCCTTTAATACTTTTTGAGAAATTATTTTTCAAACATTCATTTATTAATGACTACTTGGTTAATACTTTGATTTTATAAATATTTTTGTAAATCAGGCATTCATTAAACAATTCAGGGCAAACAAGTTAGATTTTTAACAAGTGGGGTTTTTTTGTTTGTTTTTTAATAACGCAGCTTTGCGAGCAACATTCTATCATTCTCTCATATGCAATAGCTATATCAGTAATTAAGTAGTTTATACCTTTAATGATTTAATGTATACATACTCCCTTTGTTATGTTTTTCCTGCAATTGTTTTTTTTCTTATAATTGTTTAATTATGAGTGTATTGTTTAATTAGGAATTATTGGATTTTGGATATTTTTCCCTACTTTTATTCCCTTTTTTTGTTTTCTGTTTTTCCCTTTTTATTTAATTGATGATGTTTGCTATAGTATTATTTTGAAAATTTTCAATAAAAACATTTGACTAGAAAACACAATAGAAGCATATTTGAACTATAATATAAAACAAGATGCAGATATAAACAATGAGATTGCATTTTATTGGCTTATATGAAAATAAAGAAGTCGCTGTCCATTACTTTCTGTCACAGTCATATAACTGAACCTCCTTGGGCAATAATGCAAGTCTATCATGTCAACCATAGCAGTGTTCTGGAAGAGGTTACTGCTAAAAATTTGGAAAAAAGTATTATACTACAAATTGTAAAGGTGGATAAAGTCCATTACTCTGAGACATAACAAAAACCTACAATAAACATTGCCTAATATCACCTTTACAACCTACTGTTGTGTGCTCAGATTTGTTAAATTTTACAAGCTACCCAGTATAAACACTGCCTAATTAGCCTGTATTGGACTGCTGCAAATATTAAGCTGAAATCCCGTTTTCCATCTGTTGTTATAAAACCATTGCACATCTACAGTGTACTCGTATCCGAACATGTTTTAAAGCAGTGTGCATGTTGACTGTACAATTTCACTTCTGGTTAATCAATTATAATTACCCAAATCGACTATAAACATTCATATTTTCAAATATTTTTCAGTATGAAATCTAGTCCTTAAAGCCTCACTCACCCTCATTGATACTTGTGTTATAATTATCAGCTTGTAGAGGGACACATTTCTCTGACAGAAGCCACTAGTCACTGATATAAGCCTGTAAATGCACTGAAAGTGTAAACTAACCTCCTGCTTTCAATCAGTAAAGGACGTTTCAATGGGTCATAGTATCCCTACAGTCAGGAAGGGGGAGTGAATTAGCAGTCCAGAGATTGATAAAGATTGCTATAGTAAGTTTTTTTTTTTTATTCTTTATTTATGTTGTGCAAAGAGGAACAAGCAGGCTTGTGATGCCACAACAACATTCACATGTGTTTCTCATACCTACATGCAGATACATTGCCTCGGCATATGTTAATAATAAACAAGTTAAACAATATGTTTGAACACTATTCAGACTTGTCAGGTTGTAGATATAACTAGTGACATGAGCTCAAATGAGTGAAGATTAATTGGCATGCATAAAATATAGCAGAATAAAATATGCTGCATGGCACAAGCTAGACATGGAGTATACAAAACGAATGATGCAAGTTAGATAAATGGCTGAATAGGGTACTGTCATGCCAAAAGCATGAGTTGGTATTTGATGTGTGTTTATATATGTTAAGAGTTGTTTTTTTGTAAACCTTGGGATGACGTTTATTGTGGTCTTTGATCTTGCACCAGGCCTAGACCATAAAACATCTAGATAGCCATCACCAGAGCTGGACACAAGGAATTTCATAGAGTGGGCAATAGACTGCCAGACCAACCCCCTCTGGGGTCTGCCCACTGAGAAACAACTAGTTTAGATATATGAGGGTGTTGGACTATCCAGGGAAGTCAGTTATTCATTTTTCTTTTGTCAGTAACTTCTAGGAGATCTATACCATCTAAGACTCCCACAAGAATTCTATATGGGGTAAATATATGTAAGGAATTTCTTGTGTTTTCTCCTATTTTATTTTATGTACTGTTTTGCAATTTGTTTTCTGTATGTCATTTATTTCTGTATTTTGTACTCAGCACTGTGAATCCTTTTTGTCAGATTAAATGTTTACTTAATCAGCTTGTGTCTCTGTTCTCTATGAGCTTCACTCTCCAGAGGAAAGCTCAGGTAAACACGTTACCAAAAGGGGTTAACTATATATGTTTTATCAGTAAAAGTAGAACTGTGATACTATAATTCTCCTGTGTGTGGGGTAACCTAAGACGCCCGGGTTTAAAAGTCTTGGTGGTGGCAGTAGTACTAAGGGGATAGTGTAGAAGGGATTGCAGGGGTTAATTGAGTGGTTGCTGGGACTAGCAACAGGTAACCAGGGGTCTGGTGTCATTAACCCTGTCACTTCCACACTCTCCCCACTGTCTCGGCTGGGCCTATAGCCCACGCTCGTGACAAACTGGCGGCAGCTAGTGGGATATATTTAGAGATTTTTAGTGCTTGCTAGATTTTACCTGTAAAGGGGGTCTTAGCACTAAAAGAAATTGCATACTTGTTTTTGTGTAATTTCCAAAGACCAAGCTCAGTGCTGATTTAAAATACATACAAAGTGCAAAACAGTTCTCCCCTCCCATCTTTTGTTTTTCTTTCTCTATCCTATTTGTGAATATGGAGGCCTATCGCAAACAATCAAAAGAGGCCTTGGAATTGTTGTGCCAAGAAAAGAATTTACCAACTTTTGGCAAAAATAAGGCACAACTTATTGCTGACCTTGTGGAGGCTGACAGCCATATTTTCCAGCCAGAGACAGACACTGAAAAGGTTACCGAGCTCCCTACTACTGCAGGAGTGTTGCTTACTGAAATGCCTGGTGGTTGTACCCCTCAAAACATTAAGGACATTTGCTCAACTGATTTATTTCGGCAACTGATGGCTGCAAATCCTCAGGAGGCCCTGCATGTGATGATCCAACAGCAGGCTGCAGAAAGGGAATCTGCAGAGAGGCTAGCCGAAAGGGAGGCACAAAGGAGACATGAGCTGGAACTTGCTAAACTGCAATTTACCCTTCAGTCCTCACTGAACAGCAATGCATCAGAGTCCAGCACACGTAGGCTCCGTAAGGATGATTTTCCTTCCCTCGAAGAAGGGACAGATTTGGATGTATTTTTAAAAAGTTTTGAGAAAGTATGCAGGCAGCATCAACTACCCTCAGACCAGTGGGGCAGATATTTAACTCCACAATTGAAAGGGAAAGCCTTGGATGTGTTTGTGTCCCTTCCCCCAGAGACTGATAACAACTATGAGGCAATCAAATCTGCATTGCAAAAAACTTTTAACCTTACTCCTGAGTCTTACAGGAAAAAGTTTAGGAGTATGCAGCAATGCCCATCATCCAGCTGCATTCTATATGTTGCACAATTAGAAACCACGTTCCGGCAATGGGTAACAGGAGTACAAGCTACTACCTATGAAGCCCTTAATGACTTACTGGTCCTAGAGCAGTTCTTGCAGACCCGGAGCCCTAATGTAAGAGAGTGGATTTTGGAAAGAAAGCCAAAAAATGCTAGGGCTGCTGCAGAATTGGCAGATGACTATGCAGACATCCATGCACCCACATCCAGGCGTGGACTTGTGTCAGCTGCTACTTCGACCTGGAGAGAAGCTACAGTTCAAACACCACCTGTAAGATCTGCAGTGAGAACTTCACCGCCGACTGCCAGCGTAGCCGGGGCTATGTCAAGTGAGTCAGATGCCCGCCATTGTTTTCGATGCAACCAGATTGGTCATCTGAGCAGGACTTGCCCCACTAGGAATATGCCCTCACCAGTCCGTGGAGGGGCACCATCAGTATTGCTTGTGGGTGGGTCCGTGGGGAAACAAGAGGATAACCTGCAGAGTGTAATTGTGGGTGACCGAGTGACCATGGGACTGAGAGATTCTGGAGCTTCCTTCACCCTGGTGCGACCTGAAGTGGTGAAGTGGTGAATACGGAGGACATAATCCCTGGAAGAACCATGTCCATCAAAGGAATTGGGGGTGTATGCCCCGCTGTGCCCTTGGCACGTGTGTACCTTGATTGGGGTGTGGGCAAAGGTTTGCGGGAAGTGGGGATTTCAGAGGATATCCCTGTTAATGTTCTGTTGGGGAATGATTTGGGCAGGATGCTCTGTCACTATGCTCCAGCGGACACTGTTTGTGAGTCAGAAGGGCTGACTGCTCCACCTAAGGTATTGTGTGAAACTTTGGGAGACATTGTGGAGTGTGATTGCTGGGAGGGAGAGCAGGGTGTGGATAAATATCTACCTGTAACTGAACCAGTGATGTCTACCAAATGTGAGATAGGGGTGAGTAGTGATGTGCCTGTATCAAAATACTGTGAGGCTGGGATGTCAGAGAGTAAGGGGGAGGAGGAAGGTGAGAGCCAGGGATGTGTACCACTAGTCGCAGTGGTAACAAGTCAACAGTGGGTCAGGGCTGCAGCAGGACAGTCTGAGGTGCTATGTGAGATTGTGAGAGGAGGGCCTGCCCTGGAGAAGAAATTATGTGAGTGTGTGCAAAATTCTGTATCTGATCAAGGGGGGTCAAATGTGTCCTGTGAAAATGTATGGGAAAAGCCTTCCAGCGAGAGGGGGCTGAATGAATATATGTGCCAATATGTGCCTGAAGCAGATGTATGTGATACAGTGAGTGAAAGTGAGGGGCACGGACAGACTCAGCCTGTGGGTCCAGGAAGGATGGCTGCAGGGAAACATACTGTTGGAGGAACCAGGAACCTTGTCAGTTTATCACAACTCACGCATACACCTAGGCAACTTTCTGATTGTGAACCAAAGGTTCAGAGTCTGATAGTGCAACAAGCCCAGCAGACAGACCGCAAAATTAAAGAGATGATGGATGTTGATACAGCACATCTATCCTGGGAGTGTTCTCTGTCTGCTTTTTTGTGTGCTTACCGGGGAGTGCTGCAGAAATCCATTGGTTTCTTCCCCTTACAGCTACTACATGAGCGCAGTGGGTGTGGTTTAAGGGATGTTACCAGAGATCGATGGGAAATTGAAACAGGCAAATCAGGCATGTTTGTTGAGGGTGTAGCTGTGGTATGGACTGATCACAACCTGCTGCAGGTGAGAGGTAACAATGATAAACTGCTCCATTGGAGCCCTATCCTCCAACAGTATAATTTCACTGCCCATCACAAAAAGGGCAGCTTGCATGGGAATGCAGATGGCCTGTCTCGGCAACTAGAGGGTTAATGGTAGACAGATAAATCAGCCTATGGCTGAATTTTTCTGTCCACCATCTTAAGGGGGAGGTGTCATGCCAAAAGCATGAGTTGGTATTTGATGTGTGTTTATATATGTTAAGAGTTGTTTTTTTGTAAACCTTGGGATGACATTTATTGTGGTCTTTGATCTTGCACCAGGCCTAGACCATAAAACATCTAGATAGCCATCACCAGAGCTGGACACAAGGAATTTCATAGAGTGGGCAATAGACTGCCAGACCAACCCCCTCTGATCCCCCCAGGGGTCTGCCCACTGAGAAACAACTAGTTTAGATATATGAGGGTGTTGGACTATCCAGGGAAGTCAGTTATTCATTTTTCTTTTTGTCAGTAACTTCTAGGAGATCTATACCATCTAAGACTCCCACAAGAATTCTATATGGGGTAAATATATGTAAGGAATTTCTTGTGTTTTCTCCTATTTTATTTTATGTACTGTTTTGCAATTTGTTTTCTGTATGTCATTTATTTCTGTATTTTGTACTCAGCACTGTGAATCCTTTTTGTCAGATTAAATGTTTACTTAATCAGCTTATGTCTCTGTTCTCTATGAGCTTCACTCTCCAGAGGAAAGCTCAGGTAAACACGTTACCAAAAGGGGTTAACTATATATGTTTTATCAGTAAAAGTAGAACTGTGATACTATAATTCTCCTGTGTGTGGGGTAACCTAAGACGCCCGGGTTTAAAAGTCTTGGTGGTAACAGTAGTACTAAGGGGGATAGTGTAGAAGGGATTGCAGGGGTTAATTGAGTGGTTGCTGGGACTAGCAACAGGTAACCAGGGGTCTGGTGTCATTAACCCTGTCACTTCCACACTCTCCCCACTGTCTCGGCTGGGCCTATAGCCCACGCACGTGACAGGTACCCTAAGTCTATGAGCTGGCTACACACATTTTGTGCCAAGTCTGCATGCTAAAAATACACACATTGCTAGTGCTGGCTTGAGAATGATTAAAAGGGTAAAACAAAAGGTATGATTACTGGTTGCACAGGCCAAATTAGACCAAGAGCCCTATGGCCATGAGTTAACAATGCCAGCGTATGCTGTGAAGTAAGGCCACCCAGTTATGTAAAAATCGGGTTTATATTCAAACCTCAATGTTGGTGTCAGACGAGGGGGCTTAGAGAATGCAAATTAAAGTCAAAATTACTGGGGGGATATATTTTCAGACCAGTTGAATATAGTCCTCTCAGCCTATGCCCATAATGGTCGGACCGGGCACAGGCTGATGCAGCAGAGAATTCTCGCCTCCCGTGTGGCCGTGCCTTGCGGCATCACAGCAGTCCCATCCATTTTCAGGGCCCAATTCCCCATGTCTGTGAGCTTCTCTCCCCATCCCTGGAAGAGGGCTTCGGAGGTTTGGGTGACAGTGTCATTTCCCGGTGGGCTTCTGGTAGTTTTGTGATCCTTCTGGGTTCCCAGCCCAGGAGGGGGCCTCGAACCGCAGCTCTGACTGGAGGTTGCGCCATGGGTGCAGGCTTCTTTGGTGGCTTTCGCCGCTCCTCACAGCTTCTCCAATACTGCAGGCACATGTTCTCGAACCTTTGTAGGAATTCTGCTTCCCAGATTCTGAGTTGCAGGTGAGCTTGTGTAGCATTGCCTCCGGCCATTTTGGGAAGGCCACCTGTAGGCCGCCTTCACTGGTGTCACCCAGGAGCGTTGTAGAGGTAAGTACTTGCTTGGTGGGGGCTCAGACTGTCTGCAAAAGAAAAGGCCTGGGTCTCCCCAGACGTAGAGACCGACCGCTTCTCCCGCCAGGGCAGCACCAGGCCACAAGAGGATGGAGGCCGCAGCTGCTGGATTGTGAGGATGGTGTGTTTGTTATCCACTCCACAGTCCCTCCAGCAATGCAGGATGAGGTTTTTTGTGTGGGGCTTGTCTGTATCGGGGTATTTGCCCCCTTTAGGACACTTTTACTTTAGATTTTGGGCAGGAGCTCATTCTGCCTGTGACCTTCCAGGATGGCATCCAATCCCCGCCCCCCGCTATAGTAGTTTTAAATCGCTTTATCTTAGAAATATATGATTTAACAGTATTTACTGTATGTTGGCATTATGCTCAAATGTTGACATTACTTTTATATTCTTTGGCCATTTTTAATATGTTGTACTGCTTGCTATGCCTTCGGGGACCTTGCAAGTACTTATAAGCAAGGTATTTGACCATTGTATGTGTCTATTTTTGTAACCTTTAGTTTATGTGAGAAAAATTGCCTTTTTCTTTTTAAACTAACATTTTAGATACCAAGTACAGTATTGCAAGATAAAGGTCTCTGTACACTGTACACAATTTTATCTGCAAATAAATCTGTACACAAAATTGCTATTATTATTTTATTATTTATATAGCACCATTAGATTCTGTAGCACGGTACAATGGGGCTATGTTACTGTATGTTTATATGCTAGGTATTGATCCCTTGCTTAAAATAAATGTTATGCTAATATTAAAACACCATGAAAATATTTTTTAAAAACAAAAAATAAAATAAAAAATGAAAAAGGAAGCATTCACACACATATTAAACACATAGGGCTAAATTAGAGCATAGATTATCATTATTATTTTAATTATTATTTATTGCATCATTCAGGTTATCATGACGACAAATGGATTTGTGAAAAATTTAAATAAATTTAACTTGGCAATAGTGTGAAGAGATCGCTATAAGAAAGACATTTTCTGTCGCTGTTTGTGTGTTGATGCTCTGTAAAAATAGATGAATGATTATGGTACAAAGATACTGACAATAAATGTACAGCAGATGACATTTTAGATTCAACAGCATTCGTTTTTTCTCAACCTAATTACAGAGGAGCTGCAGTCAGCCCGGAAGCATAGTAAATATCAGGTGTTAATGTTTAATAAACAGAAACTTCAAAGTCACATAAAATAGAATATATGTCTTTAGACTTAGAGAACCCTGTTTTTCTTCTTTCCTTTGTAGATAGTTCAACCCCATGCAATATATGCAATATTTCCACCGTGTGTCTTAGCAAAGACCTTTAAGCAAAGTTTGACTTTGGTGATCAAAGAGTTCTTTAAAATATAGCTAGTTCAAGAACACTCAAGGACAAATATTTAAAGGGATATCATATAAAAAGTAAACAATTTATAGAGATATACTGTAAACCTAGTCAGTGCATAAAAATACATTTTGATTGGATTAATATCAGTTTTGTTCCTCTGGTTTGTATCACCCTATCATATAATTTTCTTCTTGGAAAAATTGAAAAAATATAAACAAAAATTATGAAACATTTTTTTTAAAAAGTCCTATATCGGACTGAAACGACACGATTCTGGTCTATTTATTTACTCAATAAAAGCTTAAAATTCTAATTACAGAGTCCTGTGAGTACACTTTCCTTGAAATATATATTTTGGCTGAAGTAAGCACCCAGGAAAATACAAGACTGCGAGTGTGCTGGACCCATGTGGATATATCATTTTTCTTTTTTTCTTTTTAATTTTTTTCTTTTTTTCTTTTTCCTTTCTATATATATATATAAACTAGGAGCTTTCATCAGGATGACAAAATGTGTCCTAGTTGGAGTTGAAACGTCGATTTATTTTTATACTATGAAATAAAAGTTTATTTAAATTTTTGGGGATTAAGGTCTTGGAGTGCGGTCATTCACTGTATTGCTATAGCTTTTTGCCTGACAAGCACCGGGCATCATTTATCCCTTTGTAAATTCATGAAAAAGTTATAACAAATATAAAATTATATAAACTTGTGAAATATTCTATTCTTTTGTCCTTGATGATAGCCCAGAATCTGGAACATTCTAGACACTTACACTAATTATCCAATATATACCTCTAACTATCCCCAAGAGACTTGTAACTTAATTATACCATTGTGTTACTTGAACATAATGAAACTGTCATATCTTTGCGCACTGTTAGGTTTCTCATCACCAAGTTTCTCAAATTGACTCAATTTAAATAACAATTATCACTATAGGTAATCACAATTATTTGTAAAACAGCCATTAATTCAAGGCGCTTTGATGACGGATAAAACATTTTAGTCTTCCTACGTAGCATAGATCACAAATGTCAAACACCGTTTTCATGTCCTTCCTACATATTGTTTACAAGACACAACGAAAGTTGAATCTTGCTGAGGCTGCTACTCAAAAACACCCCAATTAAAGATAAATAATTAAAATAATAATATATGACAAAACAGCACAACTAATAGGAGAATATATGAATGATAAGGTCCATCTAAAGGAAATAATGAAGTTTATTAGAAAAAGGGTTAAATAATATACAGTATATGTCTGGACTTGATATGTACGGATATGAGGACCCTAAGAAGCTCCTTAAAGGGGTCCTGTCACTTTCCATAATTTGTAATATTGTGTCTATCTGTATATTAACAATCATGCATTTGAGACGTGAATAAGAAAATTCCATGTAGAAATACACACCTCTCTGGGGGGCCTCCATCTAACCTTGTCAATCATTATCATAAGCTCTGTCCTTTGCTCTTGGCAGTCAACGTAGAGAAAGCAGAGAGAGAAGAATGAAACAATGTTACCTATTTTACAGGTGAGAAAAACAGTAACATTATGCAACTCAAACTATTTTGGAAGTTTTATTCAGGTTTAAAAGATTATTTTTTACCCATGGAGGATTGTTTCCAACCCCAAGTCAATATATTCACACACTGCAAATATACATTAAACATAATCAGGTGGACGTGATTCCGTTACACACAGTGAGGCTGATATGTAAAAAAAAAAAAAAAAAGGTGATTCTATTAAACAGAGGGTCAGTGGTATACAAAAACGTGTGTGGAATCAAACATCAAGTATTATAACACAATCGTATATGTTCATGCACAATACAATTTACAAATAAAAACGATATACTACATGATATCAAGTGCCTTATACATTAAACAGGAAGCATGGCATTATAACGAATAGTCCCTTCATGTTCCCCACCTTCATATATAGATAGAAACTTTATGAAATACTCAGTTTGACTGTGTTGGAATTTCACTGAAATTCCAACACAATCAAGAGATATACTTAGACAACGTAGGGACCAAATTGTCTCTGTATATTTCCTACGGCTGACACTTCTAGATACTGGGCGGAGCTACCTCCATCTAGAAGTGGCAATCCCCCCAGCCATCATCAGTGATGGCTGCAGGGAATTGGCTCTGTCTATGGAGGACCCCGCAAGTCCAGCACCAGGAGCTGAAGAGGACCCACTGGAGGAGGATGGTGGCGCCCACATGAGACCGGTTCAGATAAGTAGAACTCACCTTTACCTGCTCCTGCCGGCCACTAGACCCCCCGCAGCAAAGTCACCGTTAGAGGTCTTTGCAAATTCTGAAAAGTCCTCAGATGGTGACAGGGTGGCTTTATGTACTTGAAAGAGGTCAGCTAAAAAAGGGTCAGCGATAAAAGGGGTCAGCTCCAACACTATATGTCCCTTTAACTACCCACCAAAAGATTATTTAATTTTTCTCCCTTTTACCCAAAGTCCTTGCAGGATGTAAACTTTAAGATCGAGTAATTCTTGGTATGCAGTTTCAATATATCAAGTAGTCAAGGTGTTAGAGCACATTGCCCCATTGGACTGTAATGCTCTTTTTCGTCTGCCATACTCATTATAATAATAATTGTTATTATTTGCTGCTCGCAAAAAGTGGAATGAATTTAAATAGGCAATTTAAGAACCATTACATGGCTGGAGTGAAGACAATGGCTATGTCTGGGTCTTGCATTAGTCCTCGAATGAGCAGCTAATGCCTTATCTTAACAT
The DNA here is from genome assembly GCA_933207985.1 of Pelobates cultripes. NCBI lineage: Eukaryota > Metazoa > Chordata > Amphibia > Anura > Pelobatidae > Pelobates > Pelobates cultripes. Next base: position 21,738,243 of record OW240915.1, on the reverse strand, counting down.
GACCATCCTAACATGAAACTTATATTAAAAAGAGATTGATGAGGTGAAAGGTTCAATCATCTCTGATAGTGACTGAGTAGACAAGGTCATACCATGAGAGCAAGCAATAGAACTGTTTACATTGGTTTTAAATGCTCTTGTAATGGAATTGGTTGACAGGGTGCATCAGGCTCCTGTTCTAAGGCCGTGATTGTTCTTGACAGCAATTTGGTTCATGAGACGATGTTGGAGAGAACTATTATTCAGGGTTTGTGCAGATCCTGGATTTCTAACTAACTATAGAGGGAGTAAACCATTTACATTGTTAAACCTTGTAATAATTGCAGATAACATCTGATAAGCCCATCGCCCTCACCTACAGAGCAAGATACCTAATGTCATGCATTACATTTCCATAGGGTTGATCAACGTATAACTTTGTAAAGTGTCCTACTAAAAGGTTAAATGTAAAATGTCAAAGTCGGAACAGCTACAGCGGCTATGATCTGGTTGCACTAGCAATTCAGAATGTATATTGCATATGTTGACCTTTTGATATGGTTTCATTGTCACCGACCCCCCTGCCCCCCCAATATGGTCTCCCCATTTTGTTTCTTTAGAGTAGCCATTGGCCAGTTCTAAGTAATGGGGGGAGAGGGGGTTTAAGTGTCATTTTTAGATGTAGAGTCATCCTCCACAGTTACACATTTTGTCCCCCCAATCTTTTGACAAATTTATTTCTTTAGAATAGAAAAGAAATAAGCTAAAAGCCTGGTTCAACGAGAGGGCCTACAGAAGAATCAAGCTGAACTGAGTATCAAATGGGAAAATGTACTTTTTTAGCGTTTTAAAGGTAAAATATAACTTTACAGACATTACATGTTTCTAAAACAGTGTCTTCACTTTTCGTGACATTCATGCAATCTTGATATGTTCCACTCTCAATTTTTCAATAAATATTATATTTAGGACCACTAGAGCTTGCAGTTGGATATTGCCATGCTGGCTGCTGGCTTTCAAAGTCTTACAATCTAAAAGAGATTTCGCTCTTCAGAAGCCATGTGAGATACGCAATGTACCATCAAACACTTTTTGTCATCGGCCCGTATATTTTTTCTATCGCCTTTCCTATAGAGCAGGTTTCTCACCTCTGTCTCTCACTAGTGAGTCTAGAAATTGGATGTTTATTGGAATCCAGAGAGCCAAGAAATGATATAACCTGTACATCAAATAGTGTAAATTAAACATGCCTGAGAATATGGACCCGTGCAATGCTGCTGAATTAAAATTGTGTGTGCCAGTACAACAAACTTTAAAACAAAAATAAACTTGCAAAACGAGTGACCCTTGAAGCTTCAGGGATTTTCTGGGGACATAAAAGCCAGGATGTGGGAGTGGAGTCCTTAAACATTTCTATAAACTGCAAAAACACACACATCATTCTGCAACTTTTGAGAAAGATGAAAATAAATACAAATCTGTAGAATACTCACTGGACATTGCATGTTATAAAGTCAGCCACTTAGAGGCATTTTTCAGTGCAATTAGCATCCAGTGAGAGGTGTACTTTGCCTTCAAGGGAATAAAGTTTCTCGCATTTATCGATATGTCCTCGGTATGAGATGCTCACAGTCCCTAAATTATAAATGGGAAGGAAAACAAGTCTTCAGAAGTTGAAAACAATGTGGATGGTAACCTATGTTTTCCCTCTTGCACTTGCATCTCTTTTTTTCTGTTTTCAAAAGACTTCTTAGCGGTTATAGCGATGTTGTTGTGGGTAGCAATAAACTAATAGGCAGTCTGTTGTTGCCAGGGGCAGCAGAATGTTAAAGTCCATTGTATCAAAGTTTTGGCAGAGCTCATAGCTGCCTTATTCACCCCTTAGCACGATAGCTTGAAACAAATAAAGAAGCTTGTTGCTTAAAATGACTTTCCCTTTAATTCCAGCACCTCAGCTTGATATTAAACCAGCATTCAATGTCAAAATGTGTTTCTTATACTCCACTTATAAAATAGGTAGCCAATTTTCAACAAAACTCATTTCACATCTTATTTTGTATGAATTGGGGCAAAGTACTTTTCTGGCACATTTTCTACTAAGCTGGACTTGTGAAATTGTCCTTACATGATAGAGCTTTGGATGTCACACTTCTAGACCTTCTAAATTTCATGCATCAGTGCTTATCATATGCAACCATTTTCAGTTGAATTCCTGGTAAATGCCAATGGACAAGTGAAGTGGAATTTTTTGTGGCCGACCCCTACATTTGCACTTTGATACGTTTTATTTCAGACAAGAAGCATGTAGTTTTCTTGTGCCTGTTCAGCTGAAGAAAAGCTTCTTACGTGCTTAATATGGATCTCACACAGCTTTATCTTAGAAGTGAAAGGAGCTCTGTGATATATCTGCTTATTTAATTTTACACACGGTGTTATAGAAGCAAAGCTTAACCCAAACTCTTAATGCACAACTAAGATATAAATAAAATGGGCTCCAGATTGTTCCTTCCCCTATATAGGATGACCTCGTTTTTAATTTTCTGATTTAGAAAGCAATGAATAATAAGAAGCATTTGATACTCATTCTTGGCATTTTCACTGGGGCTTTGGGGGCGCTGTTGGATATCCTTACAGTGTAATTGGATGCTCCCTTTAAGCGTATGTTGCATGGAAATATCTCGAACATTCTACCCAAGTTTCAATGCTTTTAATTTTGAAGATCTTTCTGAATACAGACTACTCACAACTGTATCACAAAAATCACAAAAGGCAGCACAGGAAAGAGTAGACCCTTTTTACCTAAATATAACCGAGAAAATAAAAATCAAATATAAATCAGTAACATTCACTTACGTATCAATTAGATTGTTTTATTGTGTGTTGAAAATTGGCAATGAGTGTAACTGCATTAATGAGAGAAACTGCAATGTGTTATTTATTTATTTTTACAATATATAATAAAAAAGATAACTGCACTAACTCCAAACAGAATGATATGCAGACGATAAATATTAAACAGTAGTAAAGGTCATGATTTGGAATGTTTGGTATAACAGACATCAAAACAATGATATGCATTTTTTAGGGGATGTGTGCGTTTCTCCAATTCAGTGTTTTTCAAGTTGTCTTTGTCTAGCAACAATGCTTCAGAATTGTATGGCCTGTACTCATTTCACAAAATCTCCGGGATTTGTGGTGCTTTTGTTCAATTGCAGAGCCTTTCATCAAACACTATATCTTTAAAACCCAGCAGGGCGTTGCAGGAGGCTTACTGCTACTGAGATTTGTTTGCTGTGATTATGTCATTCCAAATTTAGTATCTCTCTCTAAGGCAATAATAATTTACCTTTTATTGGTAAGTGTTTCAGAACTAGATCTGAATTTATTCAAAATTAGTGGGGTAATAGCTGCTTGATCCAAGGAGACATCTGACTGCGATGTTGAGGTCAAGTTTGTTGCAAAATTGGAAGTGCTTCAGACTAGGTTTTTTATAGAAACATAGAAACATAGAAACATAGAAACATAGAATGTGACGGCAGATAAGAACCATTCGGCCCATCTAGTCTGCCCAATTTTCTAAATACTTTCATTAGTCCCTGGCCTTATCTTATAGTTAGGATAGCCTTATGCCTATCCCACGCATGCTTAAACTCCTTTTACTGTGTTAACCTCTACCACTTCAGCTGGAAGGCTATTCCATGCATCCACTACCCTCTCAGTAAAGTAATACTTCCTGATATTATTTTTAAACCTTTTGTCCCTCTAATTTAAGACTGTCCTCTTGTTGTGGTAGTTTTTCTTCTTTTAAATATAGTCTCCTCCTTTACTGTGTTGATTCCCTTTATATATTTAAATATTTCTATCATATCCCCCCTGTCTCGTCTTTCCTCCAAGCTATACATGTTAAGATCCTCTAACCTTTCCTGGTAAGTTTTATCCCGCAATCCATGAACCAGTTTAGTAGCCCTTCTCTGAACTCTCTCTAAGGTATCAATATCCTTCTGAAGATATGGTCTCCAGTACTGTGTACAATACTCCAAGTGAGGTCTCACTAGTGTTCTGTACAATGGCATGAGCACTTTCCTCTTTCTACTGCTTATACAACCAAGCATTTTGCTAGCATTTCCTGCTGCTCTATTACATTGTCTGCCTACCTTTAAGTCATCAGAAATAATCACCCCTAAATCCCTTTCCTCATATGTTGAGGTTAGGACTCTATCAAATATTCTGTACTCTGCCCTTGGGTTTTTACACCCAAGATGCATTATCTTGCACTTATCCACATTAAATGTCAGTTGCCACAATTCTGACCATTTTTCTAGTTTACCTAAATCATTTGCCATTTGGCTTATCCCTCCTGGAACATCAACCCTGTTACATATCTTAGTATCATCAGCAAAAGACATACCTTACCATCAAGACCTTCTGCAATATCACTAATAAAAATATTAAAGAGAATGGGTCCAAGTACAGATCCCTGGGGTACCCCACTGGTGACAAGCCCAAGCTTTGAATATATTCCATTAACTACAACCCTCTGTTGCCTGTCACTCAGCCACTGCCTTACCCATTCAACAATATTGGAATCCAAACTTAAAGATTTTTGCCTTTTTTTGGATCAACAGCAAAAACATAAGTGAGGAAGGCTGAACTTGATGGACGCAAGTCTATTTTCAGCTATGTAACTATGTAACAATGTAACTATGTAATTGTTAATTACTATATAAATAGAATATACCTATACTGTATACCTACAGCACTTACTGTATGTTCCTCTAATGCAATGTAACCTATACAATGCTAAGTACACATATTAGAGCTACATAAATAAAATATACATAGACTGTATATCTACAGCACTTACTGTATGTTCCTCTAATGCAATGTAGCCTATACAAAGCTAAGAATACATGTTAGAGCTATATCAACAAAATATACATACTTTGTATAATGTACGTAAAAGCACAGAATGCTTAAATATAATAACAGACTTGCCAACATAGAGAATATATTTAATCACTGAATTCTAGGTTCCTAGAACCATAAATGTACTGAAACCAAAATACTATGTTTAAGCTTCACCTTTTGAACATCTAAGTATGAATGATTGGAAAACCTTTAAGAAATCTTTGTGTAGAAGTGTATGCACTTTATAAATCATTGTGTTCCTTTGCCAAATCTCTTTAGGCATTTAGAACCTTTGTGTAGTCGAAATGGCTGGAGTTACTGGGTGCGAAATTTATGCTAGCAATAGAAAATACTGTCTAGATATTTTTTGTTCTCAAGACAAGGATATTTTTCTTATAAATTAGGAAACTTTCACTAATCTCTATAACTATTCTCTATAGATGATGTGATCAGATTTTAAAAACCTTAACACAACTTTATATTGAGCTCCTCAGTTACTGGATAATGGTTATATTATAATCTAGAGTCGGATCAGTGGCTTTGTTTAAAATGGCACTCTAAGCAACAGAATAACTTATAGCTGAACGAAGCAGTATTGTTGTGTAGATCACACCCCTCCAGTCTCTGTAATCAATTTTGTTTCTGTTTACGCAGCCTTACTCACACCTCCCCTGGCTGTGATCTACACAGCCAACATTTTCAATCAGATGTGACAGCACAGTGGGTTAACTTTAGAAGTTTGTAATTAATTAAACTTTAATCACACACAGGATGCTTCTGTAGGCCCAAGTAGGATATTAACAGAGCAGAAGACTGCACAATAAACTAAGTTTAAACATTAGATCTCTTTTTACAGGAAATGTGTAGGGAGAGTCACCATCATTTTACCCTAGTTAGGATTACCAGCCTATAAATGAATGCAATTCTCTGCCATAAGACACTAGTCAGTTTTATAATGAACGTAAAGTTGCTGAAAATGTAAGCCCACCTCCTGCTTTAAAATAGTACAGGAAGTTTCAGTAGGTCATATCATTCCTACAGTCTGGTAGGGTTTGGGTGAATGCACTCTACCATTTCATTGTTACCATTACATTACCAGTCTAGAGATTACTAAAGATTGTTATATCATTTAAATACCTTTATTTGAAAAATATATGAGTTAATTGTACTTTCGGTATGTGGGCATTAAGCTCAGTTTGGGGCTTATAGTATCCATTAAACAACATTTCTATTGGTTTTGTTCCGAGTAATTCCTCCATCCTGCAATGTTGAGTGTTCATCAGGACTTGATGTGCTCCACGAGTTTCTTATTCACAGCAAGGCAGTTGCAGTACTATTCAGTGCAGATTATCATTGACATGGCAACCTAGACAATCTGTAACCCCAAAAGCAATATTATATTATTGTTTACTGTCTTGGATAATAAGTTACGCGGAAAGTAGATTCGACACCTGTAGACATTATGAAGATCTAAAACTTTATTTTCTTTGTAGAATTTTATGGCTTGTTTTGCTCAAAGTTCTAAGAAATTAGAGAAAATAATGATGAAAAATGCTGACTGTGAGTGTACTCAGTTTTTTTATTAACTAACAACACATTACTTTAAGCACCATGACCACTTCAGTGTTAAGAAGTGGTCATGGTTCAAGGACCCGGTATGTGCAGAATTTCACCATGAAACTTCATCTCCAGTGGCCGTCATCAGCAAGCCCCGAACAAGAGTTCTTATTTGGCTTTCAAGTTATTTATCACTTCAGTTGTAAATTTTGTTTGTTTCAGAAAAAAATATGTAATTTATTTTATAAACCTGCTAGAGATAGGTAACACATGAACTTGCCCGTGATGTGCTCTTATTCGGTGGTTTACAGCCCAGTGCTCAATCCCAGTGCACAAAATAAATGGCCCAAAAGGTTTGTTCGCTAAAGTGTGAATTGTTTGGAATTCAAATAAAATAAAAATAGCTAATAATAAAAATAACTAAAATAGTCAAATTAAAACATTTACTTATTTATTTTAATTTTACATTTCTTTTGTATTCCCAACTGATTTGATGGTTTCTGTTATCTAGCAATGGTGTTTTTTTGGACCTCTCAACCATGAGGCTGAAAAGTCAAAAATGCCTTTTATTGTTGTGCTCTTTTTTTGAGTGTTTATGTGGACAGGTATTGTTTTTATTTAAAATATTTTTACATCATTGTTTTTAATATAAATGTTTTTTTATACATAGCCAGTTCCTGGATAGTTTATTTTATTTTATTCTTTTGGCTTCCTTCTTTTCCTGTAAATCCTAGGTGTGGATCACACCATCAACGCTCCATACCACTAGAGCAAGTCTTTTCTTCCATATATTCCACCACTATTCGATGTTGAGACTACTGCCCCCTATTGTCTACACCCCATATCCATCGACAGGGAGTGTACCATCCACGATAAATACAGCAGACTCAGAGCTCTTTGTAGCTCTTTGAATTGTGAGTGTTCTCTTGGCAGTGATTATTTTCAGTATTTATTTTAGATTTTATATTGCACTATTATTTGTCTCTCTTCTGCTTTGTTAAGATACACTCTTTCTACATACTGACATTATTGTATGTATATTTATATACTTATATGTCTACCCATTGATATACTCCAACTTTCAAGATAGTTAGACTCTCTCTAAAAGGCACAATTTACAACCATTTGTTTTTTCCATACTAAATATATACAACTGCAGGATCCATAGTATCGCACAGAAGGAAAATCAATGTATGCAAGAAAAATCAACATTTGGGGCAATGAGACATTATTTGAATGAACTTGGCAACATGGGAAATGATATAGATCCAATGTGATCTTTGGTATATTCAAGGGAGCCCAAATTATTTCAAGTGCACTTGGAGAAGCGTGAATTCAGACACCAGACACCTGTTGGTATTCAAAACAAGCCTCGCTCGTTTATTTTTCAGTTTGTGTTTTTATACATTAAAAAGTAAGTGCTTACGTGCAAATACTCATTGGACAGTAGTAGGAAGGGAGTGAAAGGGTAAAAGGAGTACAGATAAGACATAGGGATGAACGTCATATAACAGATAAGTTCAGAGAAAGAGAAAAAAGCAAACTGATTTAGAAGAGACAGCTCAGGAGGGACTATCTGCTCCCGGAACTAGACATATATGGGCTTAAGTGTCGTTTTAAACATAAAGCGTTTCCTGAGTCCAAGTTAGCCAATTTTAATATAGGATATCATAACATGACACCTATAAGCTTGAACCTTGGAATCAATGCGAATACATACTGGGCAATATTTTTTGAGCAATTTGGCAACATGGGGAATGGGCAATTATGGAATCAGTGATGCCGTTTCAGAAACGCTCAATGGTACATGTGAGTAAAATGTCTCACAGTTTTATGAATCAAAAAAATAAGAAAAAATAGTCAGGTGTTACATATCTAAACACGTTATTTATTTTTAAAAAAATGTTTTGGCAATGTTATCTTCCTTATTTGTTCTACTAAATATTGAATTCTGTTTTTGACTATGACAGAGAATAAGCAAAGCATGTGTTATTAATAAATGCGCTATCTGTATCTCACACACTCACATGGGAAATAAATTTACACTTTACCTTCGAAAACATTGCTGGCTAGAACAGGATCCTAATTTGATACTAATTTGCCTTTATCTAATTTATCTAATTTTGACAATATGTCATGTATTAAAGATTACAGATTTATTTGTATCTTTTTTTTCCAACACCCTTAACGCTTTATATGCTAGAGGCTGAAGAAGGCAAGCTTCTTTTTATATAATATCTTATAATTGACTTGGATCATAAGGCCGGATAAATTCTAAAAAATAGGTTAAACAAATTAAACCTTGCATTTGTTTTTTATTAAATTACCAGGTTCCTTTTTAATGCAAATATTGCTTCTATCCAGAGTACATTTTGTTCCACATTGGAGAAGGTACTTTTCTTTGAACAGCTGGCAGTCGTACTTTCAGTAAAAAAAAAAAAAATATATATATTAAGAAAGTTTTCCATTTGAAAAAGCTTTGTTTGCCCTTTTGTAAGACTTTCTTTAAGGACTTAAAATAGGTTAAAAGACAAAAAAAAAGTTAAGTGAAATTATAAAATGTGTATATTTCTTTTGTAAAGTGTTTTTGTCATTTACCCACAGAGCCCGAGAAGGGGATACTCTGTGTACCTTGGGATTTTTATATGTACATGCATTATCTTGAAGAAGGGATATTTAGTAATTTATTATATGGACAAAGCTGAACAGAGGATTTGAAACATAGGCTTAGAATTGAACTATAAAGGGCTTTTATTGGACAGAGAAAAAAAGGAAGATTATGCTTTTAAGGCAAACAATGTAACTGATAATTGCCCTTAATAAGCCATTTGAGATGTAACAATGTTACACAATAGGGGACCGCATTATGCGGCTTTAGTTACCATTAAAATAATATTGATGTATTCTTTTGTGAAACACTCTTCCAAAATAAAAGTTCTAAAGAAACCCTTCACCTTGTATAAACGATAAACAAATGATGAAACAATTGTTGTTTTTTTCTTTTGAAAAAAAAATGAACCCAAAACATAAAATGCTTTAATTTCTAAAGATTCAGGAACATAATAAAGTGTTTTAAGGCAGAAGTGTTAATGGTATTTTCCTTTTCACTCTAGAAATTAAATTGGTAAAATAATTGCTTTTAGATTAGGTTGATAGGGTAAATGTTAGAACTTCGATTACGGTGCTAAAGTATATTTATGTCAAATAAACTTTATGAAGCTTGGGGGAATATTTTTAGCAGGTTTTGACATTACTTGTCTCAAGGTTAGAGCATACATTTCAGACAGTAATAATCATAACCAGTGCCACTGATACTCTTACTGTCTGAATCATTGGACTTGGTTATGATTGTTCCTGTCTGAATAAATGGACCTGGATGTGATTGTTACTGTCTGAATCAATCGACTTGGCTGTGATTGTTACTGTCTAAATCAATCGACTTGGCTGTGATTGTTACTGTCTGAATCAATCGACTTGGCTGTGATTGTTACTGTCTGAATCAATCGACTTGGCTGTGATTGTTACTGTCTGAATCAATCGACTTGGCTGTGATTGTTACTTTCTGAATCAATCGACTTGGCTGTGATTGTTACTTTCTGAATCAATCGACTTGGCTGTGATTGTTACTGTTGAATCAATGGACTTGGCTGTGATTGTTACTGTTTGGATCAACAGACCTGGCTGTGATTGTTACTGTCTGAATCAATCGACTTGGCTGTGATTGTTACTGTTTGGATCAATAGACCTGGCTGTGATTGTTCCTGTTGAATCAATGGACTTGACTATGATTGTTCCTGTCTGAATAAATGGGCCTGGATGTGATTCTTACTGTCTGAATCAATTGACTTGACTATGATTGTTCCTGTCTGAATAAATGGACCTGGATGTGATTTATACTGTCTGAATCAATTGACTTGGCTGTGATTGTTCCTGTCTGAGTCAATGGACCTCGCTATGCTTGTTACTGTCTGACTTAATGACCCTGGATATGATTGCTAATGTCTTTAGGCCAAGTTTTTCATAAAAATCATCTGTAGGTAGCACAAAAAGATAAATAAAATAAAGAATAATGAGCTAACATTAAAACTGATGATAAGATAAAGTATGAGATAATGTGGAAGTATCAGCAAGAACCGTTGGTTTCCACGGTAACTGCTCCACTTTTAGTATTTTGTCCTTTGTTTAGGCCTTTGTACCTAATCCCAATAGTATACTTCAACATTTCATCCGACCCCTGTCCAAACAGTAGGATGACGAACTATTGATCTGATATTATATTATTTCCTTGAAATGGGATATTAACTTATTGTATATTTTTGCCAGTGTCTTTCATTTCGCAATAAGTGTCAGCCATACATAACCTCTATTGCAGTGCCAGGCACTGTGTGAAGCATATGGTTCGATTTGTATGAATATTTGCTTAAAAAGGTTAGACGATATTTCCCAGTGGAGCGCTGGTTCAGTTCAGAGATGTAAAAATTCTATTGACGGTAGTACATCTATGCCCATATTTTACTTGGATATTAAAGTTCAGTTTATGATAAGGTTTATAGGAAGTATTATTATGCCACATGAGTCTCTTTTATTGGCAGCAACATTATTACTATTTTGGAAAAATATTCTTAAATAGTTCAATGGTAGAAATTTATATTAAATATGTTTGGAGTTTACGGAAAATCAAAACAGCGTAATACTCCAATTCTAAAGCTCGCCCATTTTAGTGGCTACCCCAATGTTTGGGAGAGGCACATTTAATTTATTAGGTCCCCTGCAACTCCCAACAATACAGAGATTACTGCAGCAGCTTATTGCAGTGCAACAGGGACCCCCGTAAAAAAAAAGGAAGAAAGGCAATGAATGTGATTTGCAGAATTTGTGTTTAACACATTTAATATTACGAGGGAAAAATGGGTCATTAAACTAATATTACAATTGAAGAATAGTTTATTAAATTATTGTAGTGATATTAAATGGAATTTACAATATTGTGACAATACAAGTTTAAAGAACGCAGGATAATGTAAAAATGATTGAATATGTAATTACTCTACCAAAATGGTTTACAATATATTTGTAATGAAAGGATCAAAGGTAAGTTTATCGCTACTGACTGTTATAGGTGTTTTATATATTAAGATAAAATAACCAAAATGAAAAAAAAAATCATAATGTTGTACTTACTAATGAATTGAAAGTGTCATTTCCTTTTGGGTGAAAAAGTCCAAATTCAATTCAAAGTTTAGGAAATGAAATGGTTAACCAGCACCAACAGACGCTATTTCTGAAGTAGTGAATTGGATTAAAAAATCAGCATTGTATATAGGGTTATTGACTTAAATGAGAATTTGACATTTAAGGCCAAATTGGCTGAACTTACTGTGAATAGTGCTAGAAGCCAGCAGATAGAATGGCCAAAGTAGCAAAGAGGGCCAGCTCTCCTGGGTTCTTCAAATTAAAACTTAACTTTTATTTCAATGTATCAGCTTAAAATCTAAACCTTTGCTCCAGTGAAAATGTAGGTTTGAAACTGAAATGTTGACTTGTTTGACCAATAAAATCTAAGTTTTATTCTGTAGCCCTGGGAGTGCGTGCCCTCTTTGCCTCATATTTATATATATATATATCCTCATTCTTTATTTTAAAATCTATCAAAATGTGTATAGTGCGTTATTTATAAGCACTAAGAAAAACTAAAAAAATTTTGACAGACAGAAATTGAAGTGATATATCCATATAATATATACATTTAGATGTCAGTTTAAATAAATCGTGTTATTTTTACATGTGACCCTTGCAGAGTTATTACCTCAAGCCATTGGACTAGTGGGACATGCTGGTCAAGGTTTACTATTAAGAAACTGACTGGTTTGTACTAGCATCTCCTGTTCATTAAATGTAACTATAACATTTTATCTTGGGTGGAAATAGATCATGTGGGCCCATGAGATATGGTGGCTGCATTGGTGCTAATTGTGTTTATTTATGTTTTCTGACATCATTACATGTACAGGTAGAACTTCTGACATCATAACATGTACAGGTAGAACAGGTAGAATATCAAAAAGAAGCCATTAGATACTAAACAGGTGGCAGCATGGATAACAAACCCAGACATAATATTACTATCTATCTATCTATCTGTAACGAACCCTGAAGTGGTAGCTAGGGGTTTGTCAGTTTTTAACCGAACGGCAGAGATCAAGAGTGATTATAGCTCGCCGTTCGGTCTCAGTATAATCAATAAAAATACAGAGCAGAACAGTGACACTCCCAGGACAAACAGTAAATCCCCTCTTCTCTGCCTGGAGATAATTGGGTCAGATAAAGGAGTAACCCAATTATCTCTGGGCAGAGGGAACACAATTTTCACAATATCTGGAAAACACCCCAAAACTTACAGGACCCTCACAAATGTCACACCCCCTGATAGCCCGAATCTGGGTGACCAACATATTTAAAAATCACCCAGATCGGTTCAGAGGTTTTCGATTTTTATGGAAGTACCAGTTGACCGACCGCACACGAGGCTCCTGCCCAGAACAGTTCCATGAAAAGGGACACCTTTTGCCTTGTTCCTTGCCCTATTGTGGTTCCATGTGTTCCCCTTTGTGGTCTTTGATTCTTCTTGCATATTTACTGTTGTTTTTGTGTACTGACCCGGCTTGGTTCCCTGACTCGACTTTTGACCTCCTGATTTCTGGTATCCTGACCCGGCTGTTCTTGTATCGTTCTCATGATCTCTGGTATTCAGATTTTTTGGCTATCCTCTGACTACTCTTTTTCCCCTACGTTAAATCAGACCATTCTATGGCTCGGTGATACGTGCTTGGGTTTTCAGTGGGTTTACATACTGCATGTTGGGTTATGACACGACCATGATACTGTCATTCTCTAATATCCCCTTCTTCCACTACAGCACAAACTGACTCACTTATAATGAATTATGGATGTTTGGATAAGCTGTTGAGAGCAAGTGAGCATGTGTAGAATTTAGATCGTTTGTGAAATCTGTCCAGTTTGAGAGCCCTTTAGACATGGTTAGTATGCTCTTAAAGGTGATTTTTGAAGTATCCCATTTAATATCTAGTATAGCATCTGTATTGGATGCCCAGTGTATAATAGTAAAGATTTCAAAAAATGAAATTAAAACAAATAAATTAATTAAATGTTTTAAAAAGTAGGCTTGAGGTAGTGCTCATAACTTGTAATGTAATGGTTGTGAGTTCAATTTCCACAGGGAGACATGTTCTTTTCTGCTCCTTATGTTCACATCAGATTCAAGGAGGCTGTTATTTTAATCCCTGCATTGTGATGTGCTTTTTGTTGCTACTCATTCCTGTGCAAGTGTCATGTAGTCAAAATTACATGTTCTTAATATATTTAGTGAATGCCCTTAATTAAACTTGGACAAATTACATCAATTTCACTTGTCAAGTGTGAATAGATTTCTTATTTTTTGGTTCATATAAAATAATATATTAATTGAATGTGACATGTAAGGCAATGTCTTTATACGATAGAACAAAAATCATAATAAAAAAAAATATTATATGCCCTGGCTGCCAAATTGAAAAACAAAGTCATTGACCACTAGGCTATAGGGAAAAACAAAAGATGTCAAAGTTCAGTTTTTCCCTCTAAATAAACGCAACAAAGGATACAGGTAGCGCCAAATAAAACCAATACATAACTAAAATAGCAGTAAAAGTATATAAAATATGCAATAAAAATGCAAAGGTACTCAAAAAGTATTTTTAGGAATACAAGTCTTCAAGTGTTCAAAAGACATCTATGGTGTGAGAAAACATAGGAGGCCAATAGTGCAATAATGCAAGTCTGTGGACTGTAGACAGCACTGAGATAAAAATTGCCAACTCACGTCCTATAGAGCTATGACCAGCTCTCTGTAAAACAGCATACAGTGATAATTAAACTCCCAACTTGTAGGATATCCTTCTGACGGTAGTAGTGTTGGTCATATGCAATAAAGGAAGGGAAAAAGGACCATAGTGCTCTCCATATATGTAAGTATGAGTGATAGAAGGAAATATACTTATAATGGGGGGCAGACAGACCACTCTATATATTAGGCGTGGGTGGAACAATTCCCACCTAGGATTCTTTGACTGATGAGCCTGATGTGTCAGGTGATAAGATATGCCAGGTTTGAATAAAATAATAAAAGTATAAAAGAATAACCCAAACAAATAGGTAGTCTAAAAATATTACTTTTATTAAACAAATTTTAAATTCACAATGCGTTTTGCCCTATTAGGCTTTTTCAAGTGGAGTCTCTTTTGACTTTTTTGGTACCTTTGCATTTTTATTGCATATTTTATGTACTTTTACTGCTATTTCACTTATTTATTGGTTTTATTTGGCGCTACCTGTATCCTTTGTTGCGTTTGTTTAGTTTTCTCCTGAAGGGTTTGAGGGTTACCCTATTTTCAGGTCTTCAGCCTTTTCTGTAGCGCTGTTCCACCCTTGCTCAGTTTTTCGCACTGCTGGCTTTTTTTTGTCTCTTGATCTGTGAACCAAATGGCAGAAAAGGTTCCTATCAGTGTACTGGAAAGTTTTAACATTATATCACATTATATGTATATTTTGCAGCACACTGAATGACTAATTTCCACACCTTTTTTTGTTCTTCTGATTTGGATTCCCTTTGAACCAAACCAACATTCGGTCAGATTTAGGGTTTCCTGATAATGTTTCTTTTGTTGGGAAAAATGGTTTAACAAAGCGGAATTTTCTCACCAGACAACAGTCAAGTATCTAGGTTAGAGATCATTTGGTAAAATAAATCTTTATTTTGTACATGGTCTTCCACATGAATGTCTAACAAGGCAGGTTTTCAAGGCAGACTCTCCTGCTGAAGGTTTTTTTTTTTAAATTCTTTGTTTTATTTGTGCATGGATAAATCACATCAGGCTTAAGGTAAGCAGTTTTTAAACAGAGCATGACATTAGTTAGGCATTAGTGGGTACTGCACAGTTTTATGTATGTTAATGTTGCTTATCTAAGCGTTCATCTATGTTGCTTAACATTAAAGGTAATTTACGGGATGAGACAGAGCAGAATAACATATGTTTAGCGCTAGAGAGTAAGGCGTTGCTATTGCAGAATATGCTAGTGATAGGTATAATGGTAGTTGCTTATAGACATCTGCATGTTTATTGTTAAGCTAGTACTAGTAATTATTCAAAATATTAGAAAAATGTTGCTTGCTAGCAAGGTGGCTAGCTCAGGTGCAGGCATAAGTTAAATGCACACATTGTGTTGCGCATAGTGTGCAGCGTCCATATTAGGTGACGCCAAGTCCAGGTGGAGCAGTTTAACCGATCCCCATCAGCTGTAGGTTTAGTGCCCGGAGTAGTGGATGGTGGGGATCCCCCCATTTGGTGCTCTTCCATTTCCCAGCCGGGATGGAGTCCGAGGGTATGGTGGCAAAAGTCTCCTGACATACGTTGAGCCTGTCTTGGGCTTGTTGTCTCTGGTGAGGGTTGTAAAGCTGGCGGTGGCTGGAATCCTCTGTCGGGGCAATTTGGTTAGGTTTCAGAGATCCCCCTTTTTGCCCCCTCACTTTTAACCAGAGCCACTGGGCTGGGTTATGTCTGGGAGTCTGAGGGTCTCCGTCGTGGTGTCTTCGCCCAGGAGGGTTAGTGATCACCGTGAGGGAAGGGGGGGTTTGACCGGGCAGTCCTGGGGCTTGTTGCCTTTTAGTTGGGTAACTCACCGCTGGAGGTCTGTTGCTGACCCGCTGAGGCTTGTGTCAAGTGTCCCGCCTTCTCCTCCCAGCCTTCCAGGCTGTAGTGTGGCCCAACCTGGAGCCGCAGGCCGTGGCTTGGTGATCTGTGGGGTTGTTACTGGTGGTGTCTCTGTTGGAGCGCTCCCATGGACCAAAAGCTTTGCCCAGAAGTCGGCTAGCAGGCGGTCCAGCCGTTCCGAGAGTGGTGGCAATGAGGATCTCTGTTCTGGCTGGCATGTGGCATCTGCCATATTGTGTAGCGCTGGACCGGCAGTGTAGGTGAGTCAAGATTGTTGCCGTGCACCTGAGGCGTGTGCCGTGTGCCGGGATATCCCTCTCCGGCGGGGGGGAGAGAGTGTGTCGGGGAGACCTCCAAATAGTTTGGCAGCAGTTAGCAGAGGGATCGTCCGCTTCCCCCGTGCCGTCAGAGTAGGCCACTTGTAGGCCTCAGGTCAATCCCCGTTATGTCGTCTCTGTGGTCTGCCGAGGTCTCGCTGGTACGCTTCCTCTGTGGTAAGCCCTCTTCTTGGATGCTGAAAGGCAGGCAGTTTTAGGGCTTAATGTCGCTATTTTAGCTTAATTCAGGCGTTTTTGTGAGGAGCTCCTCTGATGTGCGACCGTTCGGCTTGGCTGCCAGGCTCCGCCCCCCTCCTGCTGAAGGTTTTGAAGTACACTCCACCTAAAATGCCTGACATGTAAATTTGTAAAAAGTTTTCATATTTGATGGGTTTTGGCCTCTTGAAATTTTTGTATTACACGTGAATTATCTTGAATATACATTAGTACGCATTGATTGCGTTTTTTATTTAATTTGCATTAGTTTAGATTATAAATTACATTGCAAGCCTGGCTATCCTGGCACATCTATGGCAAGTCATGTAAATTAGTTCAACCCCCAAAATGCTGCATGCGCAGGCACTTGTGTATTTACAACACTATCCATGTAATGCCTGAGTGGGCAATGTTCTTAAATAACATTCCTCTGTATGCCCGTAGGCCGTTCTGGAACATTTTGGGGCAATGAAGACGTGTCCAGGAGGCTCTGGAAGGCTCAATAACAATATAAATTAGTTTCTATTGTCGATGCTCTCATTTTTTAGCTTTCACTGTATGCAACTAGAGTGTTTCCTGACCCTAAATATAAATCAGTTTACCTATTAGGAAAGCTAAATGACATTCTAATGTTGCAGTAAGATAAAGTTTAAATTTACAGAAGATTAAGATTAAGCAGAACTACTTATTGTATTAAAATAAATCTGCTTTTTTTTCTTTCTAAATTATTTTTATTTCATGTCTTTAGCACATTGTTGCCAAGACTAACCTATGACTTTGTCTTTCGTTGTGCCGATCGATTGTGCGTACACATTAGTTGTAGAACCTTAATGAAGCAGGAGAGATTACTCTATTTTTCTTTTTTCATTTCAACTTTTTTTCTATACAAGTACCACCATCAAACTGGCGACCCCCCTCTGTGATTTTATCAGTCATCTTGACTCCTTCCTTGCCCCTAAGATTGGGACCACTGAATAAAGCAGAAAGGACAAAGGTCGTCTGAAGAAGTTAGAAAACACTAGCAAAAAATCCCAGAGGTTACAATTCAGGGTGCAGGCTAAATTATTCCACTGTTGAATCGTGGTTAATTATATGGATTAATGAATAAATTGTCAAGTGTAAGGAATGATTCTGATAAATTAAAATACTAATTAAACAGGCTGTTGCAAAATTTTGAGAACATTATAGAAATCTGCTTCTTCAATAAATTTGCATATCCTTCATCTATGAATTTAATTTTGAAGGACTTTTATATATTTCTAAACCCTCTGTTTCACACGTTCGCAAAAAAAAAAAAAAAGAGGTCTCTTGCTGCCCATTACATTTATTGTTCGAGTTGAGTCTCTCTTTTATTAGTCGAATGAAAGAAAATTTTATTAACGTGTCCTCTTCACTTCAAGACAGATTGTGGCATTAGAAATATGGAACAAATGTATTGAAAAAATTCCATTTAGCAATAATGAACAAGGCTGCGGTTTTGTATTTTTCTCTAATGCTTAATATTAAAAAAAATAGCTTTTTGAAATGAGTTTAAGTTATTGTTATAGCTTAATATCTACACTATATGCGGAACTGGTTCAAAAAGTGTTACTAGAATCATGCAAATCATGTCAGAAAGTTCAAATATTAAAAATAAAAACATTTATTTAACAAAACTTGATGGGTTATACTAAATGATACATTCATATGACCCCAAATGTTCAGTTTTGGCAAAATGTTAACTTCAAAGGAACACTGTGTGTTGGGAATGCAAAAATGTATTCTTAGTGCTAGTGTTCCATTTACCTATACGTGGCTGCCCCCATATTAGTATTTAAAAGGGGATTTTACTTACCTTACATTCCAAGGCATACCAAACTCCATGCCAAAACTCCATCTTCTTGGCTGAGATCCTCAGTCTTGTTGATCTCAGCCAACCCGATGCTTTCCCACAGGAAAGCTTGGAAGGCTACTGTGCATGCACCAATCAAACCACTTAGTTGAGATGAATTAACAAAATAAGTTTAGTAAATATATACTATGTGTCACAGTAGCAGCTAGTGATGTTTAAAGATAGAAGAGTGCTGGATTCTTCCCATGGACTTTGACTCTATCCACTGACTTGTTGGACCCTGCACATTTAACTCAGTGTACTCTCAATGAGAGTTCATGCTAAAGTTTGTTTTGGTAAACAACAGCTTATTTATGAAGGTCTTAGTCCATCCTACGATGCTGTTACTTAATGACTGCCTTAGAAGACAGGATAATGCAGGTCTATTTTTTCGGACATCCAGCAAATGATGGCCTTATGCAAAGTCAATGGGTGATGTCAGAAATCATGTTGGAGCAGGCTAAGCATGCCTGAGTGGACAATACCCAGAGAATGGACGCTTTTTTTCAATACTACCTCTAAGTCTTAACATGACGTGTTGCTTAGCTCCTGAGCACCATCTCTAGCCATCAATAAAGGGGGCTGAGGGCATCACACCACAGACATAATCATGAGAGACATTTTTTTTTCTAACACACATTGACTTAGGCCTCAATAGAATATTGTTGGATACGCTTTTTCAATTATTAAATATTTATGGATAGAATTTTTTAAATGATTTTTTCCAAAAGGTTAAAATATCAAAACATATATTGTGTATATATATATATATATATATATATATATAGAACAAAAATGAGGCAGGGGAACACCTCCCCCAATGGGTTATGCCCTGTTCTAGCTAGAAGTTAAGAACTTTGAGCAGGGCTTTTGTTATTGTTGGTCGCATTGTATAATATTCTGTGATGCTTCCTTGGGATTTATGACATCATATGACATTGTTAATGACAGGGCAGAGATTATTAAACCAATTAAAATATAACACAGCACCAAACCATCATTGTGTGCTCGACATGTGCCTTGTAACCCCAAGCACCCCCTAGTGCATGGCCAAACTGCCACCCTTTCCAAGTTGTTCAGTCCCTAGTGCTCTCTTTCTGACTGTTTAATTAAAATCATTACATATTTTTTTTTTTAATTCCTTATTTATTACGTGCAGGGAATTACAGAACATGCCCGATATGACACAACAGCATATATAGGCTTTTGATATAGTCACATATTAAACATTTTCATGGCATTTGAAAAATACTGCACATTTACATTTTATAGTGAGAGTAAACATGGTAAACTAAGCTTTTTTCAGTTTTAAGCTATACCCATGCTAGTACTGGGTCTGTCAGTTGGCTATAAGTTGATCAGTAACTAAGTCATATTAACAAGATATGTGGAGTATGGTCATTCGTATTCTGCACGTATACAAGTAATTAGACAAAGATCTATCATGCTTTTAAGAATACAGTGAATGGTAGATATCAACAGACAGGCTGATTATACTGACAGGGTGAGCAGTCAGGTTGAGAAAACGATTGATAAGCAAGCTTGAGGGTACAGTATACCACCGGGGATCAGATCTCCTGATCGAGAAAGGCATAGGGCTTTGGATGGTCAGATAGCTGAAGTCAGTTCAGTCTTAGTAATAGAAAGTCCCTCTGTAAACAAATGAAATGTAGCCCCTTCATCCGCCACTACAGACTTGCCGTGCTGGGGGTGTCCGGATTACTGCTAGTCGCTGGGTGGTGGGTGAGGTCACTGCTGTGTGCTTACCGCCTGTGGGGTTCTCCCCTATAGCAGGGGTTGAGATGAGTGCTTTTCTGCCTCTCCATGTGTCAGTAAGCCCCGTGGTGCGTTAATGATTGCCGGCAGCCATTGTATATGTGGGTCTTCTTGTTTCCCTGCCTGAAGAGGGAGGAGGCACCAGGACCCCCCGGGAGGTCTTTCTGAGTCTGATCATGGTGAAGGTGAGTTGCTGATTTAGGTCCGAGGGTGCTGACGGGCAGGTGGGTGTAGGTAAGGTCGTGCCATTGTTGTTAATGGTCCGCCCTGGTGTCTGTCGGTGTGGGTGAGTAGCCTGTAGAGGCTTTAGTCTCGGCACCATCACACGTGGTCTCCACCATCTTAATTTTAGTACCTTGATGACGGGTCTTGGCGGCCCTGCTGCTGCGCCTGAATTTCTTTGCGGTGGTCAGGTCCTAAGAGTGGGGACTGGGATCACCCCCCCGGTCCAAAGGAGGAGGCACGAGGCCGTTTCCCCGCTGGTCTGATATATGGCTGAGTGCTGATATGCGGGATAGCGGCGCAGCGCCCGTCCGCCCTGCTAACCGTTGGAGTAGGCCTCGTTATTGTCAGTGAGGGATCTACCTCCAGGGGACTGAAGCCCTTTGAGCCAGCCTCGCCCTGGATCCAGAGCTCTCTGCCAGCTAAGGGTCACCGTTGCCGGTCGGATTTATGTCAGGATTCATAGTTTTAAGGGTCTTGAGTTGCAGGAGCTGGTCTCACTTGCGACCATCCAGTTTCTGTTATCGTAAGTTGGCATTTTAAAAATTACTAAGTTTTAGTTTCCTTGAAGAACGAAAACAAATATCTATTGTGATTTTCTGTTGTGACTAAACTGTCAATAGCCTCTGGCCATTTGTTTAAAAATGTAAAACCCAGGGTGCACACCTAATGAAATGGGCTGCACACACTTATGCCCATCATATTGATTGTTTGTTGCAAATTGCGTCTTGTTTTAATTCAGCTGTCAAACGTGCATTCAAGGAACAACTGGACTTTAAAGAACAAGTATTTTAACAAGAGTAAGTGAATTGTAGTCCAGGGGCAAAGCTGAGTGATTTCGATTGACTTGCTTGTTTTTAATCAGGATTATTCCTCTTTGCTTTTTAGCTACTAAAGGCATCACACTGTGACCTTTTTAAGGTCAGGATATTCCGCAGGGAAATCATATTCACTGTATAAGTGTAACTGTATCTATTATAGGTTAATGTTGATAATACAGATTTCAAGACGCTCAACAGTGTTGGTTTTTCTTGAGTTTCTTCATTGGGCAGTGGGCCATAAATTGAAATTACTATAAAACATTGGTGTTGATGGGGAGGCTTTGAGAGCTGAAGGCCCGATTTAGGGGCCCTATAGCCAAATATCTCTACAGTGGTGGAGGAGGTCAGAAGCAAAATTTTATTTTTATTTTTATCTCCATCAGCCTTTTCTCAAAGGCTTCACCCTTAATAAAAAATTTAAATTGAGTAGCGTAGCCTACTGGGAGGTTAGTCATGACGTGCATATGCGACATTGGCATTTGACGTGATGATGCATGCATGTCCGCATCATCAACCTGGCCTGAGGAGGAAGAGATATAAAAAGTCTCCAACATGCATCATCCGGCATCGGGCAGGATACCAGAGGGAGGAGGGGTTGCATGGAAGAAGGATGGTGGTGGTTCTTGCTGTAAGTATACCGAGCATATGGGGGACACCTCCAATACTTGCGCCAAGTGTCGTGACAATAACATAGGGAGGTGGGGATATGTCAATGCATGTCTCCACCTCGGTGTTAGTGTAGGGGTCATCAAATTTCCATTGGGCAAAACCTAGCACCGCCCCTGATTAAAACCTCAGATGTAACAATAAGAATTAAGGTGTAACAGTGCTTCTAAGTGCCAAATTGCCTCCTGTGGACCCTACAGAGGGGTTGTGGAGATTTCTGTGTTCTGAAGGCATAGCCCTCAATATCATGCTTGGCTCTATCAGCGTGTGGGCCCTGGTGCAGCTTCCGGGCCATATCCCCACCTCCCTATGTTATTGTCACAGGTTGTCACCCCCTTATGGCGGCCCTGATAAAATGTATAAATAAAATCAAAGGCAAGAGGCAATCGCACAATGCCGGTCCTCACACTTTGTGGTATGAATGCAAAATCTCACGGCATTAAGTCATTCTGCAATTCAATTCAATAATCAGACTTTACGAGTTGTAGCCAATAATTTGCCAGGTTCTGGATTCGTCATTGAACGGCTAGGCAAATTGATTCTTGTGGTTCGCTCATTAGATGTAAGATTTGCAAGGATAATAATTATGGTCCTTGCTACTTTGTATTAGATACTTGGTTTTTTGCAATTATTTTTTTTTTATCAAAAGTTAATCAGTATAAAAATAAAAATGATATGCAAGGTGATTAATAATTTATAACGCAATCAAAGCTTAATTCTGTGATGTCAGTACCAAGGCATTTAGTAGCATCAATACACACTTGGGGTCTTCACTCTAAAGAAGAAAGGACTGAATTGGATTTGCCAAATTTGGATTCTTACTTTTAAAAGAGGCATCTCAAACTGTGACCCCATAAATGGCAAGCTTTCTGGTTTGTGATTGGTAACTTTTGATCCCATTCACAAATAAAAAAAAGAAAAAAAGAATTAGAAAAAAAGAAAAGAGAAGCTTTTACTGACCCAGTAGATTTGGTAATCACATTTGACTTTGTTTTACTGAAGCTATTGTTTAGGTAAATCATTATTTAGGCCATGTGAATAATTTCATCATTTTTGCTTGGAGCTCCTGTGGCATTAAACCCATAGACCGCCATAGCGTAAACTGCATTGTGCATTTGTACAAAGTACCCTTATAGCCTGACATTGATGCCACAAATTTGCTGGGTCAAAAATAGCTTAGAAACCAAGTTTACATCTGACATGTTATTCATATTGAATTGTTATTGAAAAACTTTTTCTCACAAAGCATTTAGAAAAGTAATATTTTAGTATGTCAACATATTGGCCTGAAAATGGAGTATAATTTACATAATGGCTTTCAGAGTTGCTAAACATGCTTTCCATGGATTCTTATTAAAACATTGACTGGTTTACTAGTAAAAAAACACAGACATACAGAGCTGACGTCTAAAATCTCTGCTTTAAGTTAACCTTACGGTCTTTGTATTTCTTTGAACAGATGCAAACAAGGTCAGGATTGAGAACGCCACTGAACTGAAAATCCTTCAGACAGGGGTTGGAGAGGTAAGATCTAAATATATATATATATGAACAAATGTATTAATCGCACATTGATATTATGAAATGATGTCTTGTTCTTGGGTAACCAATTTTGACTTAATCAAATGAAAAGTTTATTCCAAATATAGGCCTGAACTTCATATTGTTGGACACGCTTTTTTTAAATGTTTCAATTTTTTTTGGATAGAATTTTTAAATGTTTTTTTTTTTTTTACCATATTGAAACTTTAAACAATATATATATATATAATACATACAAATATACAGTATTAGTATATCAACATATTATAAAATGAAAATATGTTTCATAATAATTTTAAAAGTTTGCAAAAATGTTAAATCATATGAAAAGGTTATCTAACAATATTAAATAAAGGCCATGGTGTATTGCTTATATTCATTTACTTGTGCCTGGTAAATGTCAGTGTGCAAATGTGATGTTTTTGTTATTTTATTGATACTTTAAATGTTCCATTTTTTAAAAAGGTTCAAACACAAACCTCTACTTTAACTCTTTCCCAATGTTAGAACGCGCTATTCCATTCTACAAAAAGGAGGCTTTTAATGGCGTTAGGGCTGCATAGCCGATCTGGCTCTCCTTCCATGAGACGTATTGGTGCAGTTAATATGAAAGAGATAAATTATGGTTGAAAAGACAAATTCTAGGTTTTGTTTGGTTTAGAATTTGGAGAATTGCCTCTGTCTTTCAGGATTTAGATCCCCCAGAAAAAGAAAAAGCATATATAGTAAATTACGCTATTTGTTTTCAAAGTTTGCCCCTGGTTGATGATATGCCAAGCAGAATGAGTAGGCTTTTGGCGTTGTGGAATACCAAGCTCACTGCTTAGAACAATTTAGGAAAAAACTATCAGGCACCCACCCAGTGCCTTTTGCATTATGACCACTCTAACAAAGGTCATACTGTTTAGAGAGTTCCTTTAAGGGGGTCCCAATGGAAGCATGAGCACCTTCACAGAGCCGAGTGCATGTACACAGCTTGCAGTCTGTCTAGAAAATGCCTAAATGCCTTTTCTGTATGTGCTGCTCCATAAAAGGAGATAATTATACATATATTTCAGAGTTCTAGTTCATAGAACAGTAAGTAAATTAAGGTACTGTTGACCTTGTAAGGTTCACTGCATAGTAAATCTACAAATTGGAATTAATCGATAGAGGATGCAGATTTTTCCATTCTATTAATAAAGTCAGTGAAGCACAAGTGAAAATAGATTTATTTTCTTGTTTTTTTATTCATTAACCAAGAAAAAAAAAGACATTTGACAAAAAGCAATTGTTATGTCAATATGTTCCATATGTTTTTGTTTTTTGTTTTTATTATACTTGTATGGCTAAGGTGGGATACCTGGAGCTAGTTATTTGGTTGTCAGATGTTTGAACGCCTTATCTACCAAAATCGCATTTTCAAAGCAATGCCCAATAAATCTAGCCCCACAAAGCCCCACTTACCTTCCTTTATAGGAATCATTTACCATACAGAGAAATAAATGTCACACTGCGAGGGCATCATTGTCTCCCTCCAAATTTCTGCAAATGGGCTGAAAATGACAGCCTCAACCTGCATAATAAGTGAAGCATTAAATAGCAAAAAATGAATTGCTGCATTCTAGAGGAAAGATAAGAGTTCTGAAGACATTTATAAACCACATGACCTTCAAATTTGTGGTTTATTGTGATATATCCAGAACACCTCATTAATGCCTCAATAGTACTCTTTTCATATACTGCATGGTTTATTGTTATGTACCATATACGTACATGCATGTAAATGCCTGTGTATGAGGACTTGTGTATATGACACTGCAGGTGGAACACCAGTAGATAATTGTTGCTATAAAAAAAGAAAGTTTCTTTAAAAATGGTAAACATTTAAAGGGACATTATAGTCACCAAAACAACATAAGCTTAATGAAGCTGTTTTGGTGTATAGATAATGCCCCTGTAGCCTTGCTGTTCAATGTTCTGCCATTTAGGAGTTAAATCACTTTTGTTTCTGTTTATGCAGTCCCAGCCACACCTGCATGAAAACAAAATGGTTTCATTTTCAATCAGATGTAACTTACTTTAAATGTTTTTATCTCCTGCTCTGTAAATTGATCTTTAATCACACACAGAAGATTCCTGCAAAGTCTAGCAAGCTTTTAACAGACAAGGAGGTAAGAAATTCTAAACTAAAGAGAATTAGTAATAAAGGAAGTATAAACATTAGATGACTCTTTACAGGAAGTTTTGAGGAAGGCTGTGTAGGTCACATGTAGGGAGGTGTGACTGAGGCTGTATATACAAAGTGATTTAACTCCTAAATGGCAGAGAATTGAGCAGTGAGGCTGCATGGGCATGATGTATACTCCAAAACTGCTTCAATACGCTAAAGTTGTTTTGGTGTCCCTTTAAGCTATGATAGCTAGAAAAAACAACAACAACAAAAACCAGGTAAGTGAATTAACGCATAATGATGCTTCACACAAATACACCACGGCATTAACACACATCGACACTAAACACAAATGGCTATCTGCACCTTTATTAACTTACATAACAGAAAAATACTTCTCGGCATCAACACACATTGACACTACAAACAAACAAAGCTCAGCATCTCTTGATACAACATAAAATAATACACATTGAGGCTACACACAAATACTACTCTGCATTAACACATAATGTGTATAGGGGAGGGTTTCATATGAAAAACCATCTTTAAAGGTGGAGGATTTGGTGTTGAATTTTCCACCCCACCATCAAAATACAGTCGCCACTGTGCGTAGTTTAACCCCTTAAGGACACATGATGTGTGACATGTCATGATTCCCTTTTATTCCAGAAGTTTGGTCCTTAAGGGGTTAAAGCAAATGTGAAAAAATGGACACATGCATTCTGACATGTTGTGTTAATACAGCTCTCTGGGAATGTCAGGCAAAAGTTTGTAAATAGTAGCAGACAGTGTACAACATCTCTCTGTCTCTCTCTTTCTCAGAATGTCTCTCTCCTTCTCTCTCTCTCTATCTATCAATGTGTCCATTTAATTTCAAGGCACAATCCTACGCAAAATAATTTGAAAGAGTTACCGTGATAACAACGGAGCTATAGATTTATTGGTATTTGAGTCTTTCTGGGTAAAGTACAAAAATGTCACAAAATCTGCTACAACTGGTGCGAGCACCTGATTCATCATTCATTATGTTATGTAAAGCAAAACGACACACACGTCCTTGGTGTGAAAAACGGCCTGCGTAATACAACATCCACTAGAAAACAGTATATATTAAAACCGAGAAATATTGTAGACGGAAATAGGAACTGGTTTAGTTGAATGAAGGTCACTAGGTGCAGGTTATATATCTGTATTTATTGTTACGAAGGTACTGATTTAATGGAAAATGGCATCGCAAACAACATGCTCACAAACACACCCATCTTGTAATGTGTTTGCCCTTAGGACATGTTTTGTTTTTATTTTTTTTGTATTATTTTTTTTTGCAAACTGAGTTAAACGTATTCTTTATTGACATGTTGGCTCGAGATAAAATGATGATAATGATAAAATTGTAGCACAAACAAAACAAGGCAAAATACATTAGAAAATGTATTCATTTTTGCACATAGGAATAGGCCACATGTTTATTAAGGTACATGCAGGGTAATCATCATTTTTCTTTAATAATTTGAATGTCAGATTTGGTTTACAGAAAAAAATACCAGGTAGCACAGGTACTATAATATTATACATGTGCATATTTGTATATGTTCACAACGTTTTGTAGCAGCGTATATATAGTGCAGGCCTTAGACTGATGGGAGTTACTGTGAGCAGCACCGTCATTTATTTTGTTCCCTTTCTGTTACTCATATGCCAGAAAAGGGCAAGGGAAAAAAAGACACTCTGTCTCTCCAAAGCAACTCTTGCATAACATTGATAATGGGAAGAACGGACAGAGATTGAGTCTGTTGCCCAAAAAATGGATCCCATCAATCTCAGCCAGCGTGGGTCTTGTATGTCCCAGTACTGCACTAAGCAATTCTGAATGTGAGTAGTGAGTATATGTCTGTGAGTGTATCTGAGTGTAGTGGTGTGTGTGTGTGTCTGTATATGTATGTATATATTCTGTAGGTTACATTTCACAATAGCTAGGCTGGCAGGGCACAATCTATTCTACGGCAACGCTGGCTGCTGTGGGTAAAAATACATCAAGGTATGCAAATATTGAAATATAGAACATGAATAATGATAGGTGATCGATAGACAGATGGACAGATAGACAGACAGACAATTAGATAAACGTTAAACATTTAAACACATAAACTTGTATATTTTATACATATATTATACACACACAACACATACACACACAGACACTTGACACATAATATATACATCTAGGATATTGTGTATTATGGGAAATGACGATATAATACCATTGAGAGATCTTTTTAAAATCTCAATAAAAATATAAATACATGCCATTTATATTTACATGTTCGATAACTGTAGGCAGAGAATTGGAAGTCTCCCACTGCACCACCTCCCCAAAAATTAAATGGCAGCTAAAGTGACTTTACTGCATTTATTAATTGGACATTGCAGGCACAAAAAACATATATTGGCATTGGAAAACTGTTCTGCTTGTAATGTATTGTGTTTGAATCTGTGAGTATACTGCCTGAATTCAGCTATGTAAATGCATTCAGGGTTAAAGATAATGTTAGATGTGGATAGAGTAAAGGGGTGTCTGAGAGGGGTTAACGTCACTGTTAATTTACCTACAGTGTGTAGTGTTAAAAGGATTACAAGTTTAAGAGGAGTTATAGTTGTAGTATTAGGGGTGTTTACAATGATTCAGTTTAGGATAAGAGTTGGGTTACATGTATTATTGGGGTACATGGAGTGTTTAGTGTGTAAAAGGAGTTTAATTTGGGATTAAGGTAAAGGGTTTTCTGAGGGATTAGATTTTGAGTGTTTAAATATGGGATTAAAGGACCACTGTAGTGCCAGGAAAACATACTTGTTTTCCTGGCACTATAGTGCTCTGAGGGTGCCCCCACCCTCAGGGTCCCACTGCCGCCGGGCTGGATGGAGAGGAAGGGGTTAAACACTTCCCTTTCTCCAGCGCTGGGCTCCCTCGGCGCTGGAGACTTTCCTCCTCCTTTTCCTGTCATCGGTTGAATGCGCATGCGCGGCAAGAGCCGCACGCATTCAGCCAATCTCATAGGAAAGCATTCTCATGTGATTTTCACAGTGAGAAGCGCAGAAGCGCTTCTAGCGGCTTTAATGAGACAGCCACTAGAAGCTGGATTAACCCATAGGTAAACATAGCAGTTTCTCTGAAGCTGCTATGTTTACAGCAGGCAGGGTTAATCCTAGATGGACCTGGCCTGTAGTGGTCCTTTAAGTTAAGGGTTTGTTTAGGTTTTAGGAGGGGTTACTTGGGGGTAAGGGAAAAAGTTTTGTTTAGGACATGCGGAGTTTCAAGGCTTATTTGCAAAGTACCCACTCGCCTATGTTTTCTGTAGTTCAGTTATACTCAGTGGCGTACATACCGGGGTCGACCCGGTATGCACGCCAGTATGGCCAGCCTCTTCTCCTGGGGGGCCCAGGAGCTGGTGTCACCGGGCGGCCGGTCCTGTGGGCACGCGAGGGAGCACTTTCCCCTGAGCACTCTCTGCCCAGCTCCCTTCCGCGCCGCGTACTGATCCCGGAGCCGGAATATGACGTGCAGAGAGTGCTCAGGGTAGAGTGCTCCCTCGCGCGTGCGCCAGCCAGACAGCAAGCCAGCCCGCCCGGTGTCCGGTCGCCCAGCAGCACCATTGGACCCCATGGAATCCCCTCAGCTCTCCCAAAGGTAAGGAGGCTGAGGGATTACATTTTTTTTTAAAACTTGTGTATGTGTGTTAGTGTGTGTCTGCTAGTGAGTGTGTGTTTGTCAGTGAGAGTGTATGTTTTGTAAGTGAGTGTGTATGTGTGTCTGTCTGTCAGTGAGTATGTATGTATGTTGCTGAGTGTGTCTCTGTCAGTAAATGTGTGTGTCTGTTAGCTAGTGTGTATGCGTCTGTTTGTGAGAGTGTTCGTTTAAAACCCCTTCAGCACTTACCTTTCTCCAGCGCCGGACTCCCTTGGCGCTGGGGGTCCCTCCGCCCCAAACCGTCTCTAGAGGCTGGATTAACCCTCAGTGAAACATAGCAGTTCTCTGAAACTGCTATGTTTTCAGCTACAGGGTTAAAACTAGAGGGACCTGGCACCCAGACCACGTCATTGAGCTGATGTGATCTGGGTGTCTGTAGTGGTCCTTTAAGTGTGTGTGCATCTGCATACACTGTCGTACATACCGGGGTCGCAGGGGTCACAGCCCTGCGACCAGGTGCCCGCCACCATGTGTTGCGGCCCCAGCCCGCACAGAGTAAGCGCAAGGGGGGGCCACGGATCAATTATCGCACCGGGGCCCCATGGGTCGTGTGTACGCCACTGGTCATACTCATATTATTGACCACAGAGATGCAGGAGCTGTTACACAGTGTGCATCACTCAATGCTACCCCTGCTCCTCCTGCAAGGCCTTTCCTTAGTGTGTTATACACTCTCTATAACTGACCCTGCAGCTCTCTTATCAAGCATATACACAGGCTTCTGGTACTTATCGTCCCACACCATCACACCTACCTTTCAAAAAGACACATTAGTAGTGCTGAAAACCGAGTCCTCTTAAAAAAAAAAAAAAATACATGTTGAAATAAAAAAAAGTCCCTAGTGGACTGAAACGTCGACACTATGTAATCAATTTTTGAAGCTTGAATAAATGGCACATTTTTGGCAACAGTATCAAGTCCTGTGAGTGCACTTCCAACAAGGTATTTCATATTTTGAGGTCTGAGTGGCCCCTAGGCAATAAACAAGACTGGGAGCAGGAGTGCGGGACCCAGCGTGAATTATATATATATAAAATGTATTTTATGTACACACAGTATACATTTACATAATGGATATGTGTGTGTATGCAGTGCACAAAATGTTTAGCATATTTAACTGTTGGATGTAATGTTTTATTCAGAACAAGTAATTAATAACACACGTGTTTAACCTAATAAAATAGCCTACTTGCTTAATATTTAATGATGACTTGCTTCTAGAATCAGCAGTACGTCTCTCTCTGCAGTTAATTTCTCTTTTTCTTACCAGGACTCTCGTCTGCACATCTATTTAAAAAGGCAAAGGGGCAGGAGGGTAATTGCACATGCATAGGGGTTTGTGTAGCAGGAATAATTAACTAGAGCCTCCTCTTTAAATAATGCTGTAAGTCAGACTTAGTTGAAACAATTGTGCTAGTTGCTTAATTGTATAAGAGCCTTTGCAGATGTGAGCAGGTTATTTGCTACAAAGAGACATGGATTCTGTGTAACCGTGTAACCAACCAGATGGTGACGAATGGCAAGCTTTGGAACTCTAGGACATGCTAAGGATATAAGAGGGCAAAATGCATGTGATTGAAGTGTTTTTGTGTTTTTTTGGTATAGACGTAGCTCAGATGGGTTTGCAAAGGTGGTGAAGATTTTTTTTTCAATGTCATTGTCCTCAGAGAGACCATTTGAGCCATCTGTCACGATTCAGTTTGCTTTCTAGTGAGCGTGCCTATTACCCAACATTTCATGCAAATGGACCTCAAATTCTAAATTACAGAAATACTAACGACAGGGGCGAATGATGTATGTTTTAATATATAATGATATAATTTGATATATATAATATAAGGCAGCAAAATAAAATACAAAAAGTTATTATAACACAGGGTAACCTATGGGTTTGCTCGCCATACTAGATTGGTAAGATTAGTGACACTCCAAAATCATGATACACAAAAAATTGCTGAAATCGAGAAAACATGATAACATTTGCCCCCAACCAGATCATTGTATTAATCACCATTGGTTATTTAACCCCTTAAGACACATGACGGAAATATTCTGCTATGATTCCCTTTTATTCCAGAAGGTGTATCCTTAAGGGGTTAAAGGACAGCAGTCACATTAAAACTACTTTTTGATGTAATGAGCTTTTCATCAAGTTGTGAAAGGAAATAGATTTTATTATTAAAGTATATGTAAAAAAAAAAAATGGAAAAAAAACGCATTCCTTCCTTTAAGTATATAACAGGATCCTTCAGCCATAATCATACACCTTGGGTCAGACCGTGTTTGAAAACTGACAGTCAATCTCTATGGTCTTCCCTGCTTTACTCTCTGCACAGAAGCAGGGCAGACCATAGAGGCACAAGGTTTGTATTCCTAACACTATATTGTTCCTTTAATCCCTTCCAAAAAGTGCCCTTAGTAGGCAAGCATCCCATCTGCTATGTCACCGGCACTAAAATAACGCTAGAGATGTTACATGCTTCCATAGAGAGTGCTGCGTAGAGGCAAAGCATCTACAGGATGGCCATGAGCACCACCAGAAGCATGTACACTCAGTGATATAAGGAGAGGAACAATTAAACTGCAGACAGGGTTCAGGTAAGAATGTTTTTGCCAGTTGAGGAGTGGATGCCAAATGGGGGTGTAGGGAGTGTAAGATGGAGCATTGGGGGGGGGGGGGCAAAAACTGGGATTATAAGGACAAATCAAAAGAGGGGTAATAAACACAGGAGCCAGCTATATGTGTGTGTGGAGGGGGGGGGGGTGGAGAAATGCATAGAGAGGGGACTATAAGGAGCAATTGAAGGGAGGGGGAGACATAAACAGAGGGATCATGTTTTAGGTTGCGTGTGGTTGCGTGTGGTGGAGGTGAACATGTAAACACAGCATCCCCACACACATACACACGCCTAGAGTCATCTATTACAATCAACTCCCCCACAATCATCCACCCACAGTCACCCTTCCCCACACACAGTCAAATTACATTTAGACACGCACAACTCACAGCCTTGCCAAAAGGCTGATGTTAAGACCACAAGCAGCCCCCTCCATAAACACACTGCAACCTGCTATCACACATACACTTAGACATACACATTTACACACACACACATGCACACACACAAACATATACATTCCAAACACAATGAAAGATAGACTAACACATAGATATATACTCAGACACACAGTCACAAGAACATTCACTGCCTAATACACACACTCTCAGGCAAATGTACAGATACACAATGCAATACATAGAAAAACCGATACTGATACACACTGCCAGACACACTCACTATGCGTGTTTTAGTGTGTGTCTTTACACATCAGTGTGTTTGCCTGTATATGCATTAGTGCGTCTGTGTCCATAAAGAGTCAACCAGTCCTGTATATATACTACACAACTAATAAACCTCTAATTTTTAGAAAAACAAAGGAGCAGCCTTGAATGGAAATTATATTTCAATTTCACACAAAGGGGTTACATTTTGGATCAGATATCGTTTGTTTCAAGCTCTGCTCCTTAGCCAATGGAGGAAAATGGGAAATTAGAAATATAGAACTGGTTCCTAAACAGTTAATGCACCCAACACTCTTCCTGAAGGTTAATTAGGAGAAAACCCTATAGAATTGTAAACAGCGCTGAAGTGGGTTTTCTCACAAGAGCAAAGGCTACACTCTTACTTAGCATTGCACAGCTCTTACAGTATTTCTCCAAAATTATTATGACTTATTAGTTGTTTAGATCAAAACAGCATTACACATGCATCGTGATGAGAATTTCTGCTCTTACATAAAACAAGCCCGTTACTGTCAGACTACTAATTTGCTAAATGAATACAATCCACTCTAGTCTTCAAAGCTTTAGCTAATATAAAACGTCCACATTTTAATTTCCAGTCCATCTTAGATTATAGCGATGAAAAACAATATTTAATCCTTCGTTAACACATGAATAAATGGAAACTGTCATTTTCTAACAAACAATAACAGGATTATCTTGAGAGCTGTCAGTTTATGTGAAAACATTATGTTGCCCAAATTTTCATAAAAATTAGCAGTGAAGAGAATTCAAGATCAGAGCAATAGGAAGAGGGGAGGAAAAAAAAATATCTGCATTCACGGTAATAAATATTCATATTTGTCTGCTCAGGAGATGAGAATCTAATCAAGGGGCTATTGATGCATTATTATTTTTTTTTTCTTTCTTTCTATTTTTTTTTTTTTTTAACCAAGGCTTTTCATCTAAATTGGGTTTGATATGGAAATTAGTCTGTCTCCGAGTCCTCTAGGCCATGAGCATGCTGGGAAACTAGGAGAAGTGGCCAGGCTATCAGATGCTGCCATTGGATTTTGGAGTCATAGCCAAATAAAAGCTTTGAGAATAACATAATTATTAAGAGACTCCTAATGGCCATTCTAGGGATATGCGGTCTGCAGTCTGTCCATTTAACTCTTTGTATCTCAGCTCTGTACAATTGAATATATACGATTTTTTGATATTTTATACCATTTAATATAATTTGTATTTCATTTTAAGATAATTTTAAGATATATATCTATATATCTATATGCAGTGGTGTACGTACCGTGGTTGCATGGGTCGCAGTTGCTCCAGGGGGCCTGGCTGCCCTGCGGACCCCCGCAACCGGGTATCACCTAAACCACTGGGGCCGCATGTTAGGGGGTCCATTGGGTGGACACCCGATGGAGATGGATTATCAGGGGACCTGCTCAGCGCTGGGCGCTTTAACAGCGCGACTGGGCCCCCTGTGATTACATCACTGCTGGGAGGAAGTGACTCCCCAGTCACTCCTCCCAGCTAACAGAGCCTGCGCGGGAGGAAACAGGAAGGAGGAGGGAGTCAGAGTAGGAACTCTGACTCCCATCAGGCTGAGCCACCCCTCAGGGAAAGTGGAGGTGAACATGTAAACACAGCATCCCCACAGGAAACATTTTGTGTATGTGTGTGTGTGTGTGTATGTGTGTCTCTGTATGTGTGTGTCTGTATCTCTGTATGTGT
Organism: Pelobates cultripes; assembly: GCA_933207985.1. Taxonomy (NCBI): domain Eukaryota; kingdom Metazoa; phylum Chordata; class Amphibia; order Anura; family Pelobatidae; genus Pelobates; species Pelobates cultripes. Next base: position 21,703,676 of record OW240915.1, on the reverse strand, counting down.
ATGTGTGTCTCTGTATGTATGTCTGTGTCTCTGTATGTGTATGTATGTGTCTGCATGGGTGTATGTATGTATGTATGTATGCGTGTGAATGTATGTGTCTGTGTCTCTGCATGTGTGTATGTATGTATCTGTCTCTGCATGTGTGTATGTATGTGTGTGTCTGTGTCTCTGTATGTGTGTATGTATGTGTGTGTGTGTCTCTGTATATGTGCATGTGTGTGCCTCTGTGTGTGTGTCTGTATCTCTGTCTGCGTGTGTCTCTGTATGCATGTGTCTGCATGTGTGTATGTATGTATGTATGTGTGTGTGTATGTATGTGTCTGTGTCTCTGCATGTGTGTATGTATGTGTATGTCTGTGTCTCTGTATGTGTGTATTTATGTATTTGTGTGTGTGTCTGTGTCTCTGTCTGTGTGTGTCTCTGTGAGTGTGTATGTATGTATCTGTCGGGGGAGGGAGTGTGTCTGTGTGTATATGTTTGTATATGTGTGTCGGGGGGGCCATGGTCAGTGGGGAGAGGGTCAGGGTGGGGGGGGGGCCCATGGATCAGTTTTGCACCAGGGCCCCATGGATTGTGTGTACACCACTGTCCATATGTTTTACTTGACTAACGCTATTGATGTCCATAAACTGAGATTCTTTATGTCTATGTATAAAGGTTACCACTATTTTTTTGCAGTTACTATGGAACAATTCTGTATGGACCTCTTGCTAGATTTAAAAATTCTGTCTGAATGGGGATTCTATAAATAGATTAATATTCTTGTAGTAGTTATAGCAAAACAGTTTACACTATTAATTCTAAGAGATCTCTTGATAATTAGTGTTGATCATTTTCACGACATACACACAAGGTTAGATAGATAGATAGATAGATAGATAGACAGATAGACAGATAGACAGATAGACAGACAGACAGACAGATAGATTTTTTACTACCCTAGCTTTTTTTTACAATAGGTATGTGTTTAGCTCGCTCATTTGTTTATATCTATTTTACAAATGCATAACCTTGAATTTATCAGTATCGAAGCTCATCTATTATTGAACTACTAAGTTCAGTCAAAACCCAACTCAGTTTGAAGACCTTGCCAAATATAGATTTAATTCTTTCTATACCAATTTCAATGTAATTTAAAAAGCAGTCAACCCATAAATAAACCTTAAAGTCTGGGCGCAGTTTAATAAATGCTAATACCATATACATGGGATATATTGCATAATGTAACTGAAATATACAGGTTTATCTGAATTATCATATTTACACCCTGCAGGCACTGAGTGTTTTTTGTGATTTAACCAGCGGATCGCTTGAACCGACAAATATAGAATTAAATACAGGGCAGTGAAGAATGCAGAGATTTTTGAAAAGGTCAGATTTTTGCATAAAATGTTTTTTTTATATAAAAGATTGTGAGGAAATTTGGTGTGAACGTTATGATGCAACTTGGCTAGGAATTCATCCTTCTGATATTTTTGTGATAGTTGTAAAATAAAAATACAGAGTTACTTTAGCAGCACAGTTATCCAGTCATGGATTCTTTGCTCACCATCCCTTGAGGGGTATCAGCTACACCTCACTGACGTGGCCCAAAGAAGGCCAAAACAATCATCAGAGTTTATTGTATCTCTCGTGGGGAAGGAAACTTGATAGTACTTCTGTTTTCATCTGCAGATTTGTTGGGATCGGTGTGATGTACATAGTATAGGTTCTCACTCTAATCACATCTGTGAGGTAAAACTTGTTGCATGGACAAATCGAACAATCCAATTAAATCTTGGCCCACTGTCACTATTTTCATATCTTCTGTTTTGGATCGGCTGGATATTCTTTGATACTCTCTGATTTAAGAAAGCATCATAACAGGAAACACTGGGAGGACCAATGATCTATGAAGATTTGTCGCTTGGTCAATTGTTATGATGTACTTACTGTCTTACTGTCAAATTTGTTTTAATGTCATACACGAGTCGTTCAAATAAGTGTACAGATTTTAGCTCCTCAGCCTACAATACTATACTTTGCCTCCAAGATATGTGTTTACAACTCATTAAATGAATGTGTCACACTTAGCAATAGCCTTAGAGTGAGCGTAAAAAGTATCTACTAGCAGAAATGCAAATAAAATTAATTGTCCCTGCTTGGTAGTAACATCATAGATACATTGAAACTGCGGAACAAACGTTTAGCATAAAAATAGATACATTTTATTCCCTAAGTTCTTGAAGGACCATACAAATATCCCAGTCACCTGGAATTTAAGGACCTTGAGCCCTGCATAGAGTACAGACAATCAAGAAAATCAAGTATTTACCTACTCAGCTGGACAGTGCTAGATAACCATTATGTGTCATGGGAAATTATGTCTCACATACCTGTATTGCCAGGTTTGTGATCACATCAATGGGGCCCTTAAAGGGAAGATCCAAGCATAATTACAACTACAGGGGGTTTCTCTGCCACCCAAAGTATTATGTAGTTGGATGATAATGAGGAGGAAGTCTCACATTTTCCTAATCGATACAGAATTTGGATGGGAATGGTATGGATTACATTCACATATTTATTAACATGTCTGCAGCAGATATTCATAAAAAAAAAACAGGTTTTGTTTTAAACCTTTTGAAAATGATTACCCAAAAAATAGAGATTGCACACAAGCTCTTTGCATCCTAACCAGTACAATAGGCCATAGTCGTGATGGCACCTTAAGAGTCATTTTAAGACTTTACAACTATTGCGTTTTGATGTGATATATAAATATGGAGCGCATGCACAGATATTGTCACTGGATCTTGCCTGTTCATAATTAGTCTACTGGACATGTTCTAACAGGGAGAAAAAGGCAAAGCCAGGAGTGGAAACAGATAATGCAAGTAGAAGTGCAATAAAAACTAACTACACTAATGTATGTAGTGATTTAATGCTTGTTTTTTCACTGGATGATATTGAAATGAATGTTCCTTTTAGGGAATTCATAATTAAAGGTAATTATGCTTTCAATTTTAAGTTGTTGCATATCTGGCATGTTGTCCTTTAATTAATTCCATATTGATAAGACCATAAGGAGATGAAGGACTAGATTTTTGGAATTTTAATAATATAAACAACATGGGAGATCCATAAAAGTGTCGCTGAGACAAAAGAGAAAATTACTGTCTATCTGCACATGTGAAGTGTATAAAATAATTACCACCACACAAAAAAGCACCAATATGTCGACTGCGCCAAAACAGCAAAGCTATCTAATTGTTATTATTAATGAATTGTGTTGTAAAAATGTAATTAAACATATCCGTGCCTAATTAATGCTGCTTAATTACCCCTTCTTGCAAATGCATATATATCGTATGACACACAGAGACACACAGACACACACACACTCTCTCTCTCTATAAACACATATTATAACAAACCACACTATCTAATATACACAGCTAGGCAACCACACTGGACACATATATTTACCTCACTAGCCAAACTCAGAAGCCCTCATGCATACCTACTATCCACACAATGACACAGACATACCTCATTACACACCTCTGTTGACAGAAAGAAGGGACGCAGCGAGAAGAGATACAGTCCCTTGGGTCAACAATTTTTTTATTTTAGATTATTGTTTCTGTTTATTAAAAAAGATTTAGTAGTTACCGTTTTATTTCCGGAAATATAAATTGGGTCACAGATATGATTGTAGGATTTTCTGTTGCCTTACATTAGAATTCTGTGATTTTTTTGCATTTTTGGCATTTGATGCATATTGTGGTTTAACAAAGAACGGCTCATGTAATTTCTGCGTTATTAGGATGTGAGTAATGTCAGATTTGGGCTTGCATTCCTTTTACTCTATTATTGTGTTGCGAGGTCAATTATTGTGATTGTGACCTTGTTTTCTTCACTCCATGTATATTTATCTCCTATATTTAGATTATTCGAATGACACACAAGGCTGTAAGTATGGCCAATGACACTGGATTGTAGATATATGGAAGAACACACATATGTGCATATTTCTTAATTCACCTTAACGTGGCTTTTTTTATTAGGGTTTAAGTTAATCACATCAGTTTAATGTTTCAATTATGCACATAGCAGGACAAACAGTTATTAAAGGGACAGAAGACAAGCTCTAGTCTGAGCAGGGCTGTCTTAACGCATGGGCATGCTGGGCAGTTGCCCCGGGGACCCCAAGAGCATAGGTGCCCCCTAAGCTTGCCAATCTTTCAGTATATTATTCCTGGAGATTTATTCAGGACATTCAAATCCTCTTTATGAAAATGTTTAGATAGACTAATCACCTCCGTATCAGCTTTTATCTTTACATGCGAGTTTGCTGTTATGAATACATATTTTGACCTTGATGAAAACAATGTACACGTACTAACTGTTGAAAAGCAAGACAAAATCAACACACAGAATTCTTTCAAGCTGTTAAGCTATAATAAAGTTCTTTTATATTTTTAACAGTCCATGTCAGCTGCCTCCCCCTGCTACCTATTTAACGTATGTGTGGATTAATCTCTTCTGTACAGCATGTTTTTTAATGTTTAAACACTGATTTTAATGGAGGTACCAATAAATATAAGCTTCATTTTATCTATAATTAAAATTTTCATTACTTTAAGTCGATGTATAGCTAGGGCCCCAGTGCACTGCTTTTCCCCCCGAGGGACTATAATGCTGTTAAGATGGCTATGAGTCTGAGACAAGAAACACTTAGTACAGAGCCTGGCTTTGGTCTCCACTAGAAGTCCTTTTTCAGAGAGTTGGTGAGAGGAGAGGCAGTGATTTGAATGATGGCAACCTATTGACAGAGACACTGTGGTGTAAAGATCAGAGCAAGCTATTGATTTTCTGAGAAATGTATGCCTTGGAGGTTGGTTCTTTTTAGAAACCACAAAATGTATAATATGAAGGTAAAGTATTGGTAGAGATAGACAAACGTGGCTTCAAGAACTGTCCCAACTACTAATCACAGAGACGAGTGAAGCCTCTTCTCCAACGGCACCATCTGGCTTTCCTAAAACAGCATATATCAAGTCTCCTGCCAACATTAAATATATCTTACAAATATCTTAATTTAAAGAAAAAAAAAGTATTTTTCCCAGAATATCAGTACTTGAAGAATATGTATCATTTGATATCACTCCAATCCATGCAAACTCAGCACCACAATAAGTGAATTAATCCACACTACCAGACAGGTACGTATAAAAAACAAAAGATCTAGACATAAAAGTTGACATCTGTATTTCCTTCACCTACCCCTACAAGGAAAGAGCCCACCACCCCTTAATGTGTCTGCTCTAAACATATGAGTTTTCATCTCATATGTAATCTACTAGTACAATCACGTATGAGAATGCATAAATGTAATCTAAATACATACGAAGCATTGAAGTTCCTTGTAAAACTAATTATAGTTGCTGTAATCACCATTTTTCTATATAATATTGTTGATGATCAGCACAGATTTTGTAAATGGAAATTGTACTATTAATTTAATGATGTACTTTTGTTTTTATTTACTCTTTTATAGTTACACCTCAATTTAGAATTTTCACTTTATAAAATTAGATAATGTAGCATGTCTCATTACATACATTTTCCCTAGCTCTGGTCACTGTGTTATGAAGAATACAGTATTACACCAGCTGAGATTGCAGTATGCTACCACCTTGCAAGAACCAGGATGATGGAATTCAGAATATAATTGCCCTCCCACTTATTCTCTTTAGGATAGTGTCCAAAATTCTTTCCTTCCACTGGGATCAATCAAAATTAACATTTTAATGAGGCATGTATTTTAGGGCATGGTACCAAGAAATCTGGTGGCCTAGACGTTTATGGGAACAAATCCAAATGCCATTGATTAGTTTGGCTCGTAGAGAGAAGAGTCTTTCATGGTACGACTCACACGCCAAATGTTGCAAGCTTCCAGTTGTCAATAATGTAGCCAAGTATATAAAACACATGGTGGTCACTTATTGAGACTGTCTTTCATTCACCACTGAAAGGATGGTTCGCATTGCTGAAACAGTTTTTCATATCTATTCCTGGACCAAAGCCATTTCAGGAAGACACATGTGGCCGGAAATAAAATCTAATTGAAGCCTTATTTAGCGTTCTGGATTCTGTTGAAGAAATGTTATTCACTACTTGCCACCTACCTGCCTGTGCAATGCACTGGATGCCTTTTGGAATATGTTGAATATTTATACCACGTGGTAAATAGAGAACTCTCTACTAAGTAGCTTTAGTGGTTGGTTATTCGTGCTCTTTCTTTTATCAGAGCTATCAAATATATTTGCCCAAATCATGTTGTTATTGTAATAATTATGTTTATTATTCCCCTTCCCATCTTTTTATGTGAAACCTAAAATGTTTATTGCCCAACAAGTATAGGATTTTTGTTCTTTACTATATTGATTAATATCTTGCTTTGTCTAATGTTCTTTTAATTCAGCTCTACAAAAACAGAATCATTTGCTATATAATTCATTATTTTATTCACAAATAATTTTCTACCTTACGGTAACAGTCAAATTGGTTATGGCACCCCAATATAATTGCCTTACAGAGATGTATTGCCATTTCAATGATTAATGGTTTAAATGTTTACTGTTTGATGTGTAAGTTCCAGAATGAACAGTAGAAACATCTGTACTATAGGGGTTTTTTTTTTTTTTTTTTTACCAACAAAGGTTTTTTTTTGTTACCAGTGCCCATTATCGAATTCATTCGCCCATGAAATCACTGAGATTTAGTTAAATGATAAAAGGAAAACACTATATATTTATGGCTCTCAAACATTTAGGAAAAAGTAAACATAACATATATGTTATGTTTATGAGCTTATAGATTATAAAGCATAATCTATAAAGACAGTCAACCTGTTATTCCTTGCCTGGCACAGTAAGAATGTGAAAGAGATAGAGGGATATACATCACAGGAGGAGGACAGGAGATTGAGTTGAAAACACTAAGTTTCAATAATTCTGCCTTTACTATATATGAACTTCTATGCCTAAACCGCTCATACTGAAGGATAACACTCTGTTCCATGTACTATACAACCCAGGAGATATAGCTAAGTGACACTGCAGCCTACACACGTTCCACCTAATATAACTCCATGAATAACTTCACCGGAATCACACAGATCTATGCTGGTCTCCTCACCCAGTTTCAGACATCAGTCAACACCTGGTAATTGTTCTGGAGAATGGGCATGGGAATGTGGCCTCTGTGTCCAACAACTACCCATAAGCCCTTTCCTCACAAACCGTCCCAACAACTAATCAGAGAGACGAGTGAATACCCTTCTCCAACTGCACCATCTGGCTTTCCTAAATCAGCATATAACAAGTCTCCTGCCAATATTAAAAATATCTTACAAATATCTTAATTTGAAGAAGAAAATATTTTTTTCCCCACAATGTCACAAAACACTTGAGGAATATGTATCCTTTGATATCCCTTCAATCCATGAAAACTCAGCACCACATTAAAAGAGTTAATCCACACTACCTGTAGTGTGTATAAAATAACACAAAAAAATCTCTCATTTTTTGTTACCCAAGTGATCACAACTCTAGTTTCAACTGTTTCCAAAAAGCTAACTAACTAATTTCTCCTGATTCCATTTCTCATTGATTTATGGTATCGGCGGTCATAAGTGTAGCCTTTCTGAGCTAGATGAGAGTTGTGAGTTATCTTGAGAGCTGTCTGTTCTGGAGCCGGGGGTGGGGAGGAGGGGGAGGGTGGGTAGGCAAAGTCAATTATTTGATGACACAGGAGTCAGAGTCTACTAACCAAGATCCAAGACCAATTTATAGCCTATCCTTGGCATCAATATAGCAAAACAACACATGATGAATCAAACATTGAATGTGTGGAGAACATATTTAGTGGCTGGCCAATTTTCATTGGCAGAATTTATTTCCAAGCAAAAAATAGAATGTATAAGTTTTGTAGTATCTGATGGCTTGTCACAGCAGGGTATATAATTTATGAGCAATAAATGTAGAAAATTAGCATAATGTCCATGTACAAATGTCCCCTGATGGATTTATCTCTGGATAAGGTATAAAGAGGGTAATTACCCTGATATAGAGGCATTGCCTTGCTTTTCTCTGTTAAGTATGGGCTTATCAAACATATTAATAACCTTGTGAATCCTTTTTTATGAGGTTTTCATCGAGAAGTTGTAAATTCACCGTCCGAATTATTTCAAATCTACATTGATGGTAGACTTATTTTAGCAATCAGAAAATGCATTGTGCTGCATTCTAAAATACACTTTTTATAAAGAGATCTATTATTAAGATTGTGTAGGTGTATTTCACATTTAAATATGGATTTTGTTAATAGAAGATAACTTTTATCAGAAATGTGTATCTATGCTTTCCTATAACAGTAATTTTTAAATTCAATATGGATAATATTGACGGATAGATGATGGATGGACAAATAGATGGACTGATGGATGGATGGATGAATGAACAGATGAATGAATAAATGGATGGATGGATGGATGAATGAATAGATGGATGGATGAATGAATGGATAAATGGATGGATGGATGAATGAATGAATAGATGGATGGATGGATGAATGAATGGATAAATGGATGGATGGATGGATGAATGGATGAATCGTGAAGATGTTCAAAGAAATCAAAGTAAAGATATATGTAGGATTATATATATGCTGCCATTGTATGAGTTTGGGAAGGAAGAGGTTACAGGAATTTAAAGAACATAGTTAAGTTCAAAGTTTACCGTTTATTATCATCTCTTTTACAATGAGAACTGCAGTTTGTTTATTAAGTCAACATTATATTTCTTGCCAGTCTTTGCTAAATATTCTTTTATGATATTTCTGATAGGTTTTTTTTAAGCATTCCGATTTATGACTCGTATTCTTCGAACAAAAGTTGTCCTAAAAGTCAGTTCTAGATTCTTCTTGTAAGAGAAAACCCTAATTAGTTCTTGTTTCAAATCACCCCAGCATCATTCCTGGTAATTATGCTAACCTATTATTCTGCCGGTATAAAGCATTAATTGCATGATTAGTTTTATGATTTCTTCTGATTACAAATTAAACTTTTTGTCTGTTTCACATATACCATTAGACTATCTTTTAACACATTTCTTCATTTCTCACCTAGCAGGGTTCCCAGACATTTGAAGAGAATATTATCTTTTCAATAAAAATAAAGAGTTTCATTTCCATCATAAAATCTTGCCTTGGTTTTAAAAACATTATTCCATTCTATGGATGATGTGTTGCAGACAAAAAAAAAGAATGAATGCGAAACCTTGTTAGATTTATTTTTCTACTGTCATATGATTTTTTTTTTACGACAGTGGGTTTTAAGGACACCTATCAAAATATCGTTGATTCTGGATTTGTATCTTTGCAGTTGTCAGAGTCTCTTTTAAAATGTCTTGCGCATGCTGTGTCCTTCTCATTATAAACTGCTAATTCGTTTGTAGGAGCTGCATGCAACTTCAAAAAGTGTAGCTGGCAGCTAACCAAATGCTTTTTTAGAGGATTTTGTTTCACAGGGTGTCACCACTTTAACCCTTTGCCTTCCAGCCAAGAGCAATACCTTGTTATAGAGTAGCAATTTACCATTCTAACTGTCATTTATGTCCATGGAGATTGTGTTCTCTTGGACTTGGGCGTGAAGACCCAACATTCCAAGAAAACAAAAGGATAAAAAAAAAAAATGATCGATTGTCAAACATCTAACTTTTCAAATGTAGAAATATCTGATTTATCTCCAAAGTCAGTGAATCAAATAAACAAAACTGTTTTCTTCTGTCCTCACATTCTATTTCCTACACACATGGTGTGTATCAAGGCATGCTCTCCTTTTCTTTTATCTGGTACCGCAAGGGCTACCTTAAGAAGATAAGAAGACCACTGATGGTGTGCACAGCACAGCCAGAGAACCAATATGATATATTTGCTATTGACTTTGTTGATTATTCATTAAACATAATTATCTCCCATGGAAACAGGAGAAAGCAGAAAACAAAAGCTTATTAGGAGCTCAGGAGCCAGTTTGCATATAGTCCAATAGCAGTTTTGGTGGTCTTTTGTGTGCTATACTATTCATTTATTAGCAATACCGCCTTGTATGAGCACAGCTCTATGTACTTTGCCCATAGGGAAGATCAACCAGAACCTTTAGCTTAATCTATGTGAACACTGTAATTAACAAGAAAAAAAAAGTCAATAAAATAAATATTTGATTTATGTATTGATGTTCTTGTCATAGATAGCATATTAAGTAATAGAAGTTTATTTGCAATGGTGAATTGAAAACTGGATTGCAGAATTCCTGATTTGTGAAATTTTGATCATGCAGCATTGTGATTGCCCTAGTGTTAGTTTTTTAGTAGAGCATTTCCAAAATTCGGTTTTCTGTCATGTTCACATCGAGTAAACTGCTAATTTGGTTATAGAATTCTATAGCTGGACAAAAAAGGAGGGAGTCATTTAGGCAACATTAAAGACTTGGCCTATATAGGAGTACGTTGGTGAAAATGGTTGTAATAGGGGCTTGATTTTGCTAAGACATTCCATAGATGGGGGCTTCCACAAGTGAATCTATCTGTGATTGAGATAGAAATGTATAATTGATACATTAGTATCTGATTTGTAGTTTTGAGTAAAATGCATAATTGCAATCAGAGGATCCTCCAAGTGTCACATAAGAATGTGGAGAGATGATTGTTTAGGTGGGATGAGAAAAGCTTTGACAAAGCAGATTGGTCTATTGTCTACTATCGTACCAAAACTACTTGGGATTATCATGGTTGGTGACCTCTACCTTTTCACAGTGGTGCTTAATTGTTTAGAGTGGGCTGTACTGACTAGGGGCATAGACATTCAAGAGATACCTTGCATTGCTGACACCACGAGGTTAAGTAAAGAGGGTTAGTAAACTGCTGCCCCTCGTGTTGTTGAGGTTCCTATTCCCATAATGTACATTGTTAAGTTTGATCATTCTGAGGAGATCTGTCATTAAGATAAAAAGAATTGCAATATTTATGTTTATACATTTTATCTGAGGTGACTGTGATTGCTTAACCTTAATTGCTTAGCGTAACGGGAACGGCCTTTTTGCCAAATTGATAAAGCTAAAAATAGCATAAACAACATCATTAGCATCAAGAAACCAGAATTACCATGATGTTATATATCATGGTAACATGAAACCATACTGAATACTCAACATTATTTACAGTGCAATTGCAGGGTACACTCCAACCTTATCAGGTATGCTTTCTTTCAATAAACATTTCTAAGAATTCTTTGATGGATCAAACGACATGTAAATCTACACCTGGATAAGATTCTGTTCATATACACGAATCACACTTTCTGTCTATTCTCAGCATAATAGCGCTGTATTGGTAGATTAGAGACACTGAGGCCCTTCAGTTAATATTTTAAAAAACAAAAATCTAGAATATGGAAGATTGACTGTTGAGGGCAGGGCCGGATTAACATAGGGGCTGATGGAGCTGCAGTATTTGAGGCTGCTTGGCTGTGCTGGTATTGCAGTAATACCAGCAATACAAATGCAGGTATTTTTCTCAGTATAAACAGAGATTACTCTGCAACACCAGCACCGGCCAGTAGGGGTCACTTTGTGTGGAGAGAGGCAGGGATAGGAAGTTACAGCATATTCCTGCCTCTCTCTACTACTCACTGATCCGTGGGGGAGCAGCTACACAGCACAGAGAGTCCAGACAGCAGCTCTACAGCTCAGGTAAGTGAGGGATGGAGGGAAAGGCAACAGGGAGACATGGGGACACATGGGGACACAGACACTAGGGGACACTGGAAGACCTGGGGACACTGAGATACTTGGGGACACTGGAAAACATGGGGACACAGACGCTGTGAGACATAGGGACATTGGGAGACACTGAGACATTGGGACACGGAGACACTAGGGACACAGTGTCCCCATGTCTCCCAGTGTCCCAATGTCCCCCAGCCAGTGTCCCTAGTGGCTCAGTGTCCCCATGGCTCCCAGTTTCCCCTAGTCTCCCAGTGTCCCCATGTCTCCCAGTGTCCCAATGTCCCCCAGCCAGTGTCCCTAGTGGTTCAGTGTCCCCATGGCTCCAAGTTTCCCCTCTTCTCCGAGTCTCTGTGTCCCCATGTCTCTCAGTGTCCATAGTGATTCTCAGTGTCCCCATGTCTCATTGTGTCCCCTGGTATCCTAGTGACATGGGGACACACTGAAACATGGGGACACTGGGAGAAATGGGGACACTGAGACACTGGGAGACTAGGGGACTGGGCGACATGGGGACACTGATACTGTGATACATAGGGACACCAAGACATTGGGTGACTTTCGAGACTGGGAGACAGGGAGACACTGGGAGCAATTCATCTATACAGCAGAATCAAACTGTGAGTAGTTTGTTGGTGATTTTACAGAATTTTCTCTTATGTCACTCCTTGTGATTTACATCATATGATGTCACGCATAACTAATTAATTATAAAAATTATTAAGGCTGGTATTTTTTTTTTCCAAGAAAGGTTGCAACCCTAACTACTCTTAACATACTCTTGCTTAAAGGAACACTATAGGGTCAGGAACACAATCATGTATTATGTAAAAACCACCACCTAGCCCCCCTTCCTCCCTCTTGCCTCCCTAAATATAGTAAAATCTTACTTGTATTCTGTGGTCTGCAGCTGCTGGCTCTGCCTCTGAACTGACTATGTCTGCTGACATCATCAGAAGTGGAGGTTTTAGCAAATTACAATGCTTCTCGTAGGATTGGCTGAGACTGTCAACTAGACAGATCAGGGGCAGAGCCAGCACAAGTCAAACGTAGCCCTGGCCAATCAGCATCTCCTCATAAATATAAATTGAGTCAGTGTATCTCTATGAGGAAAGTTCAGTGTCTGCATGCAGAGGGTGGAGACACTGAATGGCAGTGCTGAACACTAGGCAGTACTGCCCCGGGAAGCACCTCTAGCAACCATTTAAGGACTGGCCAGTGGAGCTATTTTCACGGAAAATACAGTGTTTACTGCAAAAAGCCTGAAGGGAATGATTCTACTTACCAGAACAAATACAATAAGCTGTAGTTGTTCTGGTGACTATAGTGTCCCTTTAAGTTTGGAAGCTTAAAAGGGATGTATGGCAACAAAACTTGTGTGGACTGGCTGACAATAAAATTAGTTTAGGTAATGCAGACTTTGGTTTCTCTAACGCTGTGGCATGTCACCTTTCTTCTACACTCACTACAAACACCTTTACTCTGTTCCAGACTTTATACCTGGAACTTCTGCCTGCTAGTAAGACGATAAGGAGACAAGTGGACATGTGAGTGCTAGGGGAAAGTCCTTAGAAAGCGCGGAGTAGGAGCATCATTTGATGCATTTATGTCAAGCTCAGGGTGCTGCCTGCATAATATGCCCTTAGTTGGACAGCATGCAGGATTGGCAGGCAGCCTGACATGCATTCATGCCAGGCTGGCCTTCCAATTCTTTGGACAGACATGCCCCCTTTTTGGGCATGTTCACCCCATTTGGCAGGTCTGGTCACGTGATTCACGTCAGTGGCACACCCTTTTACCCTGCACTTTGACTTCCTGCTTCACTGGACACTGCTGTTAGGGGGTATGGATTTGCTTGAAAGATGAAAGCATAAATTAGAGAGAGATTAGTATAGAGTATGTGTTTTCGTATAGCTACATCCTTTGAATTTCCCTCCAACACCATCTCCATCAGATACATGACGCTTGGGAGGTATGACTGTTTTAGTGTTTTTGGTCGATAAGATTCTGTAATTAGGCCCATCATAATTGTCAGCTCCAGGCCCACTGGGCTCTTAATCTGGCCCTGATTCAGGGGACAATGTAGAAATGGTAAGATGGTTATAGTGAGGTGATACGAGGGTGAGAGAACCATAATAAGAAAGAGCAGAATGATTAGAGAAGTATCCAAAATAAACCTTTCCTAAAATACCGTCTGCAAAATTATCATCAGTAATCTTCATGCTAGCAATAACGATTGGTCTACTCGGCTTTTGCGCTTGGTTGTACTAGGGTTGACACAGTGAATAATGATAATGTAGTGGAAGAGCAGAGGATAAGGACATAGAGTATTCATATTACAGGTTAGCAAAATGGTTTGGCCTTTTTAGCTATGGAAAGAATCACTGGATATCTACAGGAATATACTGGCCAGTCATAAACATTAATATTCTTCTTTTTACGTCTTAATTATCTTTTTCCATTCCCTTCTTTCTATAGCTCCTATATTGTTCATCATTCTTCCTCATTGTTATTTTTCTTTTTTCGTACTATTTTTATTCTATTGATTTCATTGTAGTACACACAAAGCAGCACTGAGATGTAATGCTATGAACATGATATGGCACTATGACCTGTGTCCTCGAGCACTTTAACACATCATGTACTCATATGGCATGTGCGGTCAATGAATTAATGTGTAATAGAAACAAACGAAAATAATAAATAGCTTATGAAGTAACTGGATCAAAATACAAACACAGCATTCATTAATGCAATCACTATTGAGGTTAATGTATGATGCGCACAGCGTTATTTAAGATGTATTTATCTGATGTTTTACATGCTAATTATGCCAATTTACATGACTATGAGTAGAACACAGCAGTTATTACATGAGTGGCCTCAAGAGCTTACAATTAAAGATTCATGTCTGACAGTTCAAGGTGAGTACAATAGTTATGACTTGGTTTCCAGATGTGTTCATCTATTTGAAAGGCAGTGATATATCAAGATAAGTATTTCAGCTTAGAGGTAAGAGTAAAACTGGAGCTAAACTCTAATGTATGGTATCAAAGAGCCATCTGTGCTATTCACAAGAAAAGTGTGAATTACACTCTCAGTATATTTACTGCAAAGTTTAATAAAATAATCTGACCTAGTTACAGAATCCGATGCCATGCCACAGTATTCAGATTTCTGGAATAATTATCTCTTATCACAGGACTTTTGTTTGGTTTGATAAAATATTATTTGAATTTAAGAACAAACTGAAACTCAAAATAATGTATTTGGTATTTTATTTTAGCATGGGTAATATCAAGGTTTTATATTGGACATTAGTTTTACGTTGGATTTTTTTTTAAGAAAACAAACAACAATAATTTATGTTATTTAAATAAGTATTTAAACCCCAATGATAAATTCCTTAATGTGTGGCAGATATAACAGCTTTAAGTTTTTTGAGGGTAAAATTGCATTAGATGGGAGAAGAGATGTGTGCCCGTTGGCAAATTTCTTCCAGGTTGGTCATGTCAGAGCAGTTGGGTAGTTTTGTAATCGTTATCCATTTTTCAAATTTTCAAATAGAGCTCCAGATCTGAGAACATTCTCACTGGCAAACCAGAGACTGCTTTCAGTTGCTACTTTCTGAATAATAGATTATTTTTTGTTACTATTCTTTCCAGGCCAATGTTATGCAGAGAGCTCTTGGCAGACCTGCAGACATGTTAGTGCTGGATTAACTGTGTAGGTGGGATCAGTCTGATATTTAGATGGCATTGGTTACCATTGCAGCACATGAGACCTGAGCAAGGCCTAAATAAAACTAATTAAGATTTCATCCATTCTCAGTTCACTGTTACTTTCTGTTTTGACTAATTTGTATATGACTAGTGTGCACCTAAGTCTAGAGGCTAAATTAGATGTGAACCCCTTGATCCCAATGCCTGGAGGAGTATCAGACACCAAAATGATTGTCTGGGAATTGCTGTATCTCCCAAATAGAGGGAATCTGGCTGGCATCTCCATACTGTCTGCCATTGTAGTATCAGTCTGATATTCCAACGTAATAGGTCCCCTCGGTAATAGGACACATGAGACAAACCAGGGGAAGACAACTCTAGATGTTGTGAAGGAAATTTGCACGACACTATATATACATGCATTGACACACAACCCAGAAATTTGGACCTATACCCTGACCAAGAAAAATCAGGAAGAGAATATAGCTCTTATTATTAATTATTAAATCAATAATAAGGATTAAAGAATACAAGTACTAATAAAGTAGGACCCACCGTCCCCCATCACCTAACACAGGGGGAAATGCCAGAGTCTGTGTAGTGGTGCATAAATATTCATTCCCAAACAGAGGCTTTTTTTGTAAAATCTAATGACGTCTGCACTTGAAATTACTCATAAAAGACTTGGTAAAAAAACTTTTATTTCAAAATAAATTAACAGACAAAATATACATTGAAAATATAGAGAAAGAGAGAAGGAAAGAACAGAACACAAAGGGCAAAATTTGAGTTGGGTACCTTTACATCCCCACAGAACACTTACGGAAATGACCACAAAAGTCATCCAAACCACTTCATCTCAATGTAGCTCTGTAGCTTTAACCCTGCAATGGAAAGCACTGCCATTGTCTACAAGACAGCCACTAGAGGAGCTTCTTCTACAACAAACAAGTAAAACTCATATGGCAAAATGCAGCTCCCTTTCCTAATATTGTAAAGGGCTATGGAATAAGTTGGAGCTAAATAAATGACAATAATAGTAATAATAGGAAAGCCCATGCGCATCAGTGCGCAATGCTCATCACAGACCATCGGATTGAGAGTGATGCCTGCTGAGTGACGGTGCAGGTGGTAGAGCGGGCAGCAGCACCAAAGGAGTCTCAGCGCTGGAGAAACGGAAAGTGAAATTGCTTTTTTTAATTATTTTTGTCGCCGTTGGGAAGATTCACTATATACTAGGGCACTACAGCGTTAGGAATACAGGTTTATATTTCTAATTCTATAGTGTTCCTTTAACATCATAAATAAATGTAACTGTTGAGGATACATCCTGGAGAGACGCACAATATTTTCAGTTTCCTTTTTCCTCTCTGTATCCCCCCCCCCACCCTCGTTTTATATATTGTTGCCTCGTATATTGCATAAGTTGATTCTAAAAGCTCAGATTTTTTACTAAGTCTTTTATAAGTAGTTTAATGGCTTTGGTTATGTGATGATCCTTAAAGAAGATTGCTATCTCAAATTTGGGACTGCTGTGAAGTATGTATATTCTCAGGATATATTAATATTTATATTTACAACTTATTTTTACTTATATGTTCACCTCTTTTATTATCCAATTGCTATACTTGTAACATTAATACTAAGTGTCTTATACATTTGTGGAAACGTGTGTATGTTACATATAGGTTTAGCAGCCTTGGGAGATATAATACATTTGCTATTATTAGTTTATACCCTTTAGCAATATATGTGTAATTTGCAGCTTGTCAAATGTTCGGAGTAGTCAACAAGACACAGGCTAGTTTTTTTGTTATGTGCTGTGCTGGCTAAGACCCAATTGAGCTGTATTTTAACAATACCTGTACAGCTTCTTCAGTTAGAAATGCTAGTGTTAAAATAACAAAAAATGTATTCTCTCCAAACTTTCCATTGTAAATTATGTTCAATTTATTTATGACCCTGGAATCGTCCTGACGAACCTTTAAACATATTGTTGCCTAGCACCAAGGACAGACTATCTTCCATAATTGCAGCAAACAACGCTATTGGAGCTGCTGTGTGTCACTTGTAATTGGAGTCCGTCATTTAACCCGAGTTTTACAGTGTTTGAAGATTTTGCCTATTATTTTAAGATCGCAGTGTCGCACACCGACCAGCCTGCCTTTCAAAGACGTGTCAAGAACGCTGACTTACTTTTCTACACATAAATAAATAAACAATGTTTTAAGTGAAGTCGGAAGGAATTGTTCCTTTTTATTTTATCTTATTTTATTTTATCTTTTGTTTTCAGTTGAAAACAGTTTCTAAAGGCCGTTTATCAATAAAAAAAAACCATAAGGCCAAAAGCACAAACTATTTGTAAATACATTACCTATTCTATCTGCGTGGTGTGAATAATTCAGAGACAAAAGAAATGAACATCAAATAAACAGGAAAATTTGCATTTCCCGTGGACTGGCATAAAAATACACAAAATAATTAAGTGTCAGCATAAGGTTGTGTTAATTGATGCACAACTTACATGTTGGGGGAAAAAAGCAAAGCAGTTTAGTTTACTGTGAATATAAATTTCTGTTTTGTTTTTTTCCTCCAAAGCAACAAACTTTGTGCTCTAAATTTCACTTGGACACGGGCCACTCCATCTGTCATGTCTGGAATGGAGGAAGTCATTCTTGTGTTATGTGTTTTCCAGATTTCAACTACCTATGTAATGTAAGAATGAATATGCTATGTGCAGTATAGAAAGTTTATTCTATTATCAAAATGATTGGGGAGTTTTATGTTTATTTTTAGGGTTTTTTGTTGTTGTAGAAAGCTTAGAGGAACACTATAGTGTCAGAAATATAAACATGGATTTCTGACACTATAGGGCTGGTGTGTTTTTACTCACCGTTTCTCCCACACCGCGCTGGTCTTGCCACAGCTGGCCCTGCCTGGTCCCCACCTCCATGGCTGAGATCATCAATCTTGATAATTTCAGCTAATCCAATGTTTTCCCATAGGAAAGCATTGAGAGGCTATTGCACATGCGCAGAAAAACATAGCGCTGCACCAATCAGCACCTTTTCATAGAGATGCATTGAGTCGATGTATCTCTATGGGAGACGTGGAACGTAGGTGCTGCACATTGTGCAGCACTAGACTAGGAAGCACCTCTAGTGGCTGTCTAAGTGACTGCTACTAGAGGTGTAACTAGGCAGCAATGTAAACACTGCCTCTTCTCTGAATCAATGCATCTCTGTGCTAAGCAAATTACACTAATTAAAAAGAGGTGTTGTGTTTGGGAATACTGCCTATTCTTGTGTTTCATTTTTGCAAACCATTGGTTTTTCCTTAGTAATGTTGATGACACAAAAACAGAAAGTTCCCCTGACCAGTGTAAGCTGGGAGCTATTCAGCAATCCAGGAAACTCAGCACCTGAATGGTTTCTGACAACAATCGCACTTTTTAAATAAATGCAGTTCCAAGATGGCAACCTCCCTACGGAGGTTTCAATGGCAATTTGAAAAAAGTCTAGATGATGTTTTGAAGACCCATAGCTGGGAAGCATTCTTGCAAACACAAACACTGAATGTCCACATTACCCTACCAAGAACACCAAATGGAAATATAAAAGGCATTTTTGAAAAGGCGTGTGGGCAGGGACATTAGTTAACCAGGCTGAATTACAATTCAGAAGATTGCGGATAGGACAGATTAAAAAATAAACCTTTTTATATGTCTACAGATCCTTCTACTTTAAACCTATTGTAAGGATTCACCAACAGATGACAATCACAAGCTCAGTCATTTCTATTGAGACACCTTTTTACCATTTCAGATATCTTCTAAATTGGTTATGGTCAAAAAGTACATCCACAGCTATTGCAGAATGTCCGATGACCGTATGCCAAAGCAAAATAAAAGTTTACGGTTTTAAATAAATAGATCTACTTTCTGGGCACTCCTGCTCTGAAAACCAGTTAACAAAGTCTTCACAGACACAGCTCAGTGGAGGAGATAAAGTACAGGATTCAAAATGAGAGCTCCTAGAAGGCTGGAAATACCTTTAATGGGGAAAGAGATTTTGAAGAAATTGACCAGCATAGTGATACAATGTATTTTGTAGAATTGTTGTGGCAGGAAATTTTAAAAACCTACAGTTTCACCCTTGTTCTCAATATCATCTTCAGACAAACAAACAAGTTATCTACAAACACTATAGGGGAGAGAAATCAAATTTAAATACTTGTGTTTAACCTGCCTTACACGTCATCGCACTGACTATTAAAGGCTTGAAGATGGTATTGTTTATATATTGAGTGCAAAATATATAGTGCTAGATAAGGATACATGACAGCTTAACAAGTCTATTGCCTGGAAATCGAAACAACAAATAATCCCATTCCCAAGTCTAATTAACCTTAGATTTTGCACGCTGTTTGAAAACATGTCCAGAAAGCATGTCTGTTGAGTTTATTTAATGTGTTACTTAATGTGTTCTTACATGACTCTATATGTGTGCGTTGTCATGACCACACAATGTTCAGGTCAAGGCACACAGGAACTGTCTGTAATTCATAAATTGTCCCTGAGGAAGTCCTAAAAGGGAAAAATGCGTTGGATGACTTTTGGTGACTTTTTTGAATACACTTTCTGTTTTTAACCCAGGTGTAAATTCATAAATTATTTCTGGATATATTTCTAAGTATTTGTTGTATCCATCTGTCCATCTTTTCCCTGTCTATGGTTCCAAATTGCTGGAGTAAATATCAATCCTGAGGAATCTGGTTTATTAAAGGCACATCAGCACTGACACCATATAGGAGGATATTTTCAATGCACAATTTTACATACTAAGTGTGAGTGGCCAGTTGGAATCAGTTAAGCCTTTTTTTGGACCTCATCAGCAAGGTGTAGCTGAAACCCCTCTAAGCAAAGTGAGCACTGGGTCCACATCTGGATTAGCCTTCTAATTTAGGGGGATAGCAACCAATATATTGCAACAAAAACACAGAATATGAAAACTCTGAGAACAGACAAAAGCTCAGAGAAACCTCAAAATTTGCCCTTCGGTTAGTCCCTGCTCAAACTAAAATTATTAGAGAGTAGAGAAAGTGGGTGTTGCAGAAATCAGAGTGTGTGAACACCCCTGGTCTCGATCAGTAGTTCTCAAGCCAGCTTTTCAAATCAGAATAGCTATAAAACTTAAATGGTGTGTGTTCTTTGAAGACTGAACTTGAACGTAAGCATCTTCTTCAGTAATGGCTAATTTTGGCATTCCAAGTTTCTATGAAATAAATTATGCGCAACAAGTCTTGCAAAAAATAATTCACAAGCATTTGGACTGTCAAGTTTAGCCATCATAGATGTATATCATTGTTATATATATTTCTTATAGTGTTGTTTTACGGATAAAAAAATTCCACATATTGACTATGGTTATCTTGGGTAAGTATAAGTCTACGAAATACCCAATAATACGTGAAAGAAATACTTGTTCTCATCATTTATTAATCTGAATGGATTTTCAATATTTAAATAAACTGTGATTTTAGTTTACTTTATAGCAAACCATATTGTGAAATATTCTATTTCATTACCCTAAAATTAATTTCCTTCTAAGTATACATATATTTATGTTTCTGTTTTTAGTTAATTATTCCCTCTGTGGAACCTATATTTAGATAATGACTTAATTTAATGAATTATTAAAACGTGAAAGAAAAAGAATACATTGTGTAAGTTTGATGAGAATAAATATCCAGAGGATGGAATTTGCTTCAGTATTTTAATGAGGACACGCTATGGCTAATCTGTCTTATGATATACTACTGTTTTATTTTTAAGAAACAGTATAATTATATTATAATGTAAGCGTGTAACAAGGAACACATTTGGAGCCTCCTGACAAATCTAAAAGAGGTTGACAAAAGTACTTACATACAAAATGTAGATGTTTTTTATTGAAATGATCATTCTATTCCCTAGTTACTTAAAGGAACACTATAGAGTGAGGAATGCAAACAGGTATCCCTAATATTATAGTGACATGCTTGCTGCCCCCCACCCCCATGTAAATTACAAAGGTAGTTTTTCTTAACCTTTTCTCCATTGGCATGGTGCACTCTTTGAAGCTGGCCTTGCCTCATAAATCCTGATGATCTCAGCTAATCCAATGCTTTCTCATAGGAAAGTATTGGGAGGCTAATGCACATACATGGCTGCTCTAAGAGCATCATTTAAATGAGAACAGAGTATGACTTGGTTCTCCACACAGAAGGGCCTCAACAATTTAAAATGATAGCCAATTATGACACAAAAGGTGGGGAGTTGCTTCATGGCTCCTTAATGCAATAAGATTTTGCATTTGATCAATAATCCACCTACATGTTAATTACATTCTCGAATATTCTGTTTTTGCAAAAGATTTATCCAGGCTTCTTTAAAATATCTACAGAATTTGATTAGACAGCCTCTTTGGGTGGAGAATTCCACATCTGTATTGTTCTTACTGATAAGAACCCGTCAGGTCCCTGCTCTCTCTTAGACTTACCTTCAGGGCCGGACTGGGAATGAAAAGCAGCCCTGAAAGAAATTTCTATACCAGCCACATAATGCATCGCGCCAGCATAGTGTGCAGATATAAAAAAACCTTAATACTGAAAACTTTCACTCAAACGTGAAAGAAAACACTCATATTGCTTCAAAATAAACAAAAGAGCGGATTTGTTGTAAGTCCAACTACCTTGACATATTAAGGAAAGTTTCGTAATTGGACTGAAATTATGAATGTATGTTACGACGTTATCTTCTTAATTAAGTGCTCTTCACTTTGGCTGACAACTGGATGATCTCAATCAACGCCAATTTAATTTCCATTGGAAAGCATTGGGAGGCTATTGCGCTGTGTGGCAAAACGCTGCGCTTCATCGCACCAATCAGCACCAATCTCAGCACCAATCTCATGCTACTGTAGTGCCCAACTTAAAAAAACATCTTTTGATCTGTCCTCCCCTTCTTACTATCGTCCCATATCCCTGCTCCCTTTTTCTGCAAAGCTTCTGGAAAGACTTGTCTGACTTGCTTCCTCAATTCCAACTCTCTCCTTGACCCTCTTCGGTCTGGCTTCCGCCCCCTCTACTCTACTGAGACTGCTCTAATTAAAGTCACTAGCAACCTAATCACAGCTAAATCCAAAGGGCACTACTCTATATTAATTCTTCTTGACCTCTCGGCTTCCTTTGATACTGTTGACCATGTTCTCCTTCGCCAAACTCTTCATTCACTCGGTCTCTGTGACACTGTCCTCTCTTGGTTTTCCTCCTATCTCTCCCAACGCTAATTCAGTGTCTCCTTTTCTAATATACCTCCTTCCTTCGTCCTGTCTCTGTTGGAGTCCCCCAAGGTTCTGTACTTGGTCCCCTTCTATTTTCTCTTTATACTGCCTCTCTTGGCAAACTTATTACCTGATTGGGATTCCAATACCATCTGTACGTTGATGACAATCAGATATACCTCTCCTCCCCGCACCTCTCCCCTGCCGTCCTGCAATGTGTCACTGCTTCCCTTTCTTCAATCTCTGATTGGATGTCCTTCCGCTTTTTGAAACTCAATCTCTCTAAAATTTAACTCTTTGTCTTTCCTCCTCCTATAACGGATCCTCCTCTTTCATTTTCCCTTCAAGTGAGCGGTACCCACATCAGTCCATCCCTGCAAGTGTGCTGTCTTAGCGTTATACTTGATTCAGGCCTCACATTTGAGCCTCACATCCAGTCTGTTACCAAATCCTGTAGATTCCACCTTGAAAACATAGCTTGCGTCCACCTGAGGCTACTAATGAACTTGCCCATGCTCCAGTAATCTCTTGCATGGATTATTAAAACTCTCTCCTAATAGGTCTTCCCACAAGTCGTATTACCCCACTACAATCTGTAATGAATGCTGCTGCTAGACTGATTTTCCTCTCCTGTCGCTCCTCCTACACTTCTACCCTCTGTCAGTCTTTCCTGTATCCTATAGGAGTCCATTCAAGGTATTAATCCACACCTATAAAGCACTGACCAATTCTAGCCCCTACTATATTTCTTCACTGATCCGCAGATATGCCCATTCTCGTTCTCTCCGCTCTGCCCATGACCTTCCCCTGTCCGCTGCTCACACCCGTAGGCCAATTCACGCTTGCAGGAATTCTTGCCGGTTGCTCCTGTCCTTTGGAATAGCCTTCCTATGACCATCCAGCTCTCCCCTAGTCTTCAGTCATTTAAAAAGTGCCTCAAGCCATCTCTTTAGGAAAGCTTATGGCCCCCATAGTAACCTCTACCTCACATAAGAGTCCCTTGCTCTCTCCTAAAGGGCAGCACTCTATTCTCTCCTCCAGCTTTGCTTCACTCCACCTTGTTTGATTACTACCTCCTGTCCTGCTGGGTTTTATGCCCCACCTCCTATAAACTGTAAGCTCTTTTGAGCAGGGCCCTCTTCAACCTATTGTTCCTGTAAGTTTTTTTAATTGTCTCATTAATTGTTAAATATCCCCCTTTGATAATATTGTAAAGGGCTACGGAATATGCTGGCACTATATAAATACCAGTAATAATAATAATAACAACAATAGGTGCTGCACACTGTGCAGCACTGGACTAAGAAGCAGCTCTAATGGCCATCTGAGTGACTGTCACTAGAGATGTTCCCTAGGCAGCAATGTAAACACTGCCTTTCCACTAAAAATTTAGCATTTACATTGCTCAGCATACAGGGACATGCTATAGACACCAGAACTACTACATTAAACTGTAGAAGTTCTGGTGACTATAGTGTCCCTTTAATACGAAGTCTTTCTCTCACCGGTTGACTCTAAATTACAGGGAGGGCAGGAGACACAAGTGAAGATACATTTTGTTTGTGTCTTTCTCACACAAGCCCATTTTCATGCGTCTCTTAGCCCCAGCCCCTTTGTCTCTTTCTCCTCTTCCCAAGCCCTTCTGTTAGTCTCTTTCCCAGGCCGTAGCACCTCTGTGTGTCTCTTTCCCCACAGCTCCTCTGTGTGTCTCATTCTCCTCTTCCCCAGTCTTTTTTCTCCCCAGCCTCTCCATGTGTCTTTTTACTCCCCTGCCCCTCAATGTGTCTTATTCCATCCCTCCATCCTTACATGTATATCATTACCCCCGCCACCTCTCCATGCTTCTCAATCCATCCCCCCAGAAATTCAACTGACACAATCCATCCCCTCAGACCTCCATGTGTCTCATTATCTCCCTCAGCCCTCCATGTGTCCCTAAAGCCTCCCTCCTAGCCCTCCATGTGTCTCATTCCACCCCCTCTAGCCTTACATGTGTCTTATTAGCACCCATCCCTCCATGTTTCTCAATACATTCCCCCAGCCCTCTATGTTTCTCTATCCATTCCCCCAACCCTCCATGTGTCTCATTACCTCCCCCAGACCTCCATGTGCCTTATTAGCCCCCATCCCTCCATGTTTCTCAATACATTCCCCAGCCCTCTATGTTTCTCTCTCCATTCCCCCAACCCTCCATGTGTCTCATTACCTCCCCCAGACCTCCATGTGCCTTTTTATCTCCCTCAGTCCCTCCATTGGTCCCTGTAGCCTCCTCCCAGCCATTCATGTGTCCCTATAGCCCCTCCCAGCCCTTCATGTGTACCTATAGCCTCCCCAGTCCCCATGTGTCCAATTAGTTCCCCCTAACCCCCATATGTCCCATTAGTTCCCAGCTCTCCCTGTACCTTGCTGTAGTGTGGCCGAGCAGGCAGACCGCAGTAGAGGAGCTTCTGTTCCCCTACCCGGTCTGACAGGAAGTGCTCTCCGTGCACTGGCCTAATAGTATGCCGGCCCACCAGAAACTTTCCCGGTATCCCGGTGGGCCAGTCCAGCCCTGCTTACCTTATACTCTCTTGTCGCATCTCCTCCTCTTCTTAAGGTGGTTCGCTTTGTGATTCGGGCCGGCATGTTCATTCATTGCTGCAGGTTGGCAGAAAGCCTTGCTTAGGAAGTCTGAGTCACTGCCAGATCTGGCCTCTTTAGGTGCACATGTGTCAGAGCTGCATCATTTTAAAGTGGAAGGGGGCAGTACCAGTCTTGAGTGGGGTTTTCAAGGCTCGATTATGACATGGTGGGGGCATGTCTCTTCTTTCCTATATAGCAACCAGTCAGCTAGTCCTCTTCACTCAGTTGTACTGTGACCCTAATGTTCACTTTTGTTCCCCTTACCTGCATTATTGTCTGTTTAACCATTTATGAACCTGTGCCTCCATGACCTGACCTTTGGCTTTCCTGACAACATCTTTGCTTGATCCCCATCTGTACCATAATTTTGGTGTTCTGTCCCAGCATTCTGCTGAAATTTGGTCTTTTTCCACTAAACCTTACAGAACCCTTCCCTCTGCTGTAAGAGAAAATGCCAGTCTCAATGGGTGACGTCTTGTCTGTTGTATATTTCTACTAAAGAACAGGTTAGCACATAGTGGTTTGTACTGACCAAGTACATATTTGTATGGTTCAATCATATCCCATCTGAGACTCTTTTTTTCTAAAGAATCCAAATTATAGTTTTCTAGCCATTCTTCATAATTAATGTTTTCCATCCTCTTTATTACTTTTGTAGCATGTCTCGGCACTTTTTCTAGTTCTGCACTATCTTTCTTTAAAATCTATTCTCAAAACTGCACTGTCTATTCAAGGTGCGGTCACAGTGACATTGTATGTTCTCGTTAAGCTCCTTGCGTTTTAAATAAAGTTCTCTGTTAGGCTGTATTTGAAAATCTTATCCTAGCCAAACAGACTTACTTCTGCTGAAGCCCAACGGTTACAAAGTGTGTTCTTCTCGTTCCTGGTGATATGGGAGGGAAGGTAAAGCTCTGACACAGAGAGCTTCAGGTGTTTAATTAATTTGTTGTTAATTAAGGCTAGGTTTAGTTGTGTCATGTGGGTAAATGGTTCTCTATTTATATATTACTAACCCAGTCCTGTTGTCCTGGCTCAGAAAGTGTCAGTAATCATCGAAGCACAGGCTTGAATGTCAATGGCAGAACAAGGTTTTGATTAGGTTGCAATGTAAGAATATGTCATGGACCTCTTGCATTTTTTTTTCCTCCTAACTGTGTGACGAAGTGCCCTTCGCCACTTGTGCCTGGAGAGGACTGCTTGCCCGCCTCTTGCCCTGTGACTACAGCCCCTGGGATGTATTGCCCTTTAAAGACATGATTTGGGCATAATGGATTTGTGTTGTGCTGCTGCTGGCCCTTTAAGAACCATCTGGGGACATACTGTGGAGTTACTGGGTGGCCACCATTTCCTGTATCAGAAGCACATGGTGAGAACAATGGATGGCTGCCATTTTAACTCACAGACACTGTTTGGACTTTTCTACGCGGTGCCATCTCGCCAGTATTTGGTGCACAGAGACATCGTGCAGTGGTTTTGGACTATACAGCAGGGGACACATTATACAGTGATTGTTTTTTATTTAGCCTGTATATGTTCTGCAGATTCTGCATTAAACTGTATCTTCCAAAGTACTGAACGGATCTGGGTGAATTTTGGATATGTGGTTCACCCAGATCCCCCGGTTCCAAGGATATACTGGGGTTATTGCATGTTTTGGGGTCCCTGTGATGTATATTTTAGAAGTTATGAATGCTGTAAAAATTGTAATGTTTCTGGCCAGCAGATAATTGAGCTTTGTGTATTGTAGAAACTCAATTATCTAGCCTGGCCCAGAGGAGGAGTTTTGTGTTGCATAAATTGTGAGTTCTGTGTGCCAGTAAATCAGTCTTGTTCCAGCATTAAGCCTTGGCTCATGTTTGGGGGAAGGGATACCTACACTCTGGGGATTGCTATAATCACTTACTCCCCAGAGGAAGCTCTTGCAATAGCTTGATTTGTTCCTGTTCCTGCTCTCTGGGGAAAGAGAGGTTCACCCACTGGAAGCTGGATCCTGGCCTTTGGGTCCAGGGTGGGTGGAAACAGCAGAGACCCCGGCGCAGTTGCATCGCTGGAAGTGGGGTCTGCAGTGCTGATGGTGTCGGTTGGAGTGCTTGGAGTCCTCAGCGAGCACTAGGAGCATCGATTGGCGGAGGTACTCAGTCGGAGTGCCAGCGTTCCGTCACATTTCATCTTCCCTTTGGGGGGAAGACTAAACAGGTACCTGACCTTCTGCCGGTCAGTACCTAGATTAGTCGGGCAGCCCACCCACAAAGAAAAATACTCAGAGTAACCCCCCCACAATAAATGGTACTGGCCTGTAGGTTCAAGTTTGTAGTGGGACAGCGCAGCACTCTCGGTCTCCATGGTGCAGCTAGGCAAACTGCTGGTGTTGCTTGGGGGGCAGAGGCCAGCTCTCCACTGGGGTAACCCGTGGTAAGTCAGGCTCTGATACAGGGGAAATGGGGGGGCAGAGGCTAACAGAGCTCTGCCCAGATGCCAGCTCTTCTGCTGGGAGGGGGTCAGTGGGTATCGCAGGCTCATCCACTGCCCCCAGGACCCGGTTGGGATGTAGCTGGGGAGGGGAAGTTTCGCTTACCTCCTCCTCCTGGCATCCCTGTGGGGTTGGTTGGGGATCTGGACCGCCCGTCCAGCCTCCCTGTAGGACTGGCACAGAGACCGCGGTCCCATCTGCGCCAGTGTGGTTAGGTTTGTCTTCCCCCTCTCCCGGTATCTCTGGCTGCTGTTGGAGGGGGAGGCTGGTTGCCCCCACTCCCCAGGACGCTGGTTGCTGTAAGGTGGAGGGATCGACCACACCTCCTCCTGGAACTGTGGCCGCCTTATGCTGCTGGGGAGGAAGACTTCCAATTCTGTCCCCCCTGCTCCCTGTTCAGGGACGCTGGTTGCTGTACGGGGGAGGGATCTACCATCACCTCCTCCTGGAACTCAGGCCGCCACTGGGGAGAGAGACTGGTTGTCTCTTCCCTCTGTACGGTGCACTGCTGCTGGGATGGGAGGTCGCTGCTCTCCTCTCCCTGTAACTCACTCTGTCGCTGGAGACGGGGTGTCAATACCCCCAAACTCCACAGTTGGTACTCGAAGTTCTGTGCGTCTTGGTTCTCAGCACTCAACATGCGCATCACTTGATGGACCACCTCATCTGAAGGGTTTGGGCCAAACCAGACCAGCCGCGCCTTTACTTCCTTCATGAAATCAGCACCCTCATAGCACTGTGACAGGCGGATTTGCAATTCACTGGCTGCTGTCCAGGGTCTTGCTAGCTCCATGTTGCTGTAGGTAGGGACGCTGCGCAGAGGCTAGCGTTGCCCTCAATTATAAATCCGTAACTCCACACGTTACCGGTGTCTCCGAGCTGCTGGTCCTCGCATAGGACGCCATCCCGCCGCTGCCACCAAATGTGACGGAACGCTGGCACTCCGACTGAGTACCTCCGCCAATCGATGCTCCTAGTGCTCGCTGAGGACTCCAAGCACTCCAACCGACACCATCAGCACTGCAGACCCCACTTCCAGCGATGCAACTGCGCCGGGGTCTCTGCTGTTTCCACCCACCCTGGACCCAAGGCCGGATCCAGCTTCCAGTGGGTGAACCTCTCTTTCCCCAGAGAGCAAGAACAGGAACAAATCAAGCTATTGCAAGAGCTTCCTCTGGGGAGTAAGTGATTATAGCAATCCCCAGAGTGTAGGTATCCCTTCCCCCAAACATGAGCCAAGGCTTAATGCTGGAACAAGACTAATTTACTGGCACACAGAACTCACAATTTATGCAACACAAAACTCCTCCTCTGGGCCAGGCTAGATAATTGAGTTTCTACAATACACAAAGCTCAATTATCTGCTGGCCAGAAATATTACAATTTTTACAGCATTCATAACTTCTAAAATATACATCACAGGGACCCCAAAACATGCAATAACCCCATAAAAAGTATATCCTTGGAACCGGGGGATCTGGGTGAACCACATATCCAAAATTCACCCAGATCCATTCAGTACTTTGGAAGATACAGTTTAATGCAGATCTGCAGAACATATACAGGCTAAATAAAAAACAATCACTGTATAATGTGTCCCCTGCTGTATAGTCCAAAACCACTGCACGATGTCTCTGTGCACCAAATACTGGCGAGATGGCACCGTGTTGAAAAGTCCAAACAGTGTCTGTGAGTTAAAATGGCAGCCATCCATTGTTCTCACCATGTGCTTCTGATACAGGAAATGGTGGCCACCCAGTAACTCCACAGTATGTCCCCAGATGGTTCTTAAAGGGCCAGCAGCAGCACAACACAAATCCATTATGCCCAAATCATGTCTTTAAAGGGCAATACATCCCAGGGGCCGTAGTCACAGGGCAAGAGGCGGGCAAGCAGTCCTCTCCAGGCACAAGTGGCGAAGGGCACTTCGTCACACTCTCCATCCCTTCCTATTTTTAATCTTTAGATTCCATTCCATTTATCTCCATCCACTAATTAGCTCATCCACCTACCCTCACATCTTGTCTCGCCTATCACTCATAAAATCTGTTTTCACCATTTATCTTTCTTTTAGATTTTCCCTCTACATTTTTCCTCTTTGTATATTTTCCATTAATACACTTAGTTATTGCGGGCACACATTTCCAGGTATTCATACTTAGCAACCCAGTGGCATCTTGAGAATGCAAACCTAGCACCAAGTCATTAACCTTCATGATCCAAAGTCAAATCTCCTGCCCAAATCACATAGCCTATATATTTTAAATGAACAGTCCATGTCTGTTCAGAATCCCTGAGTGAGACCTGAGTGCAACCAGTTCAGTAGTTTGGTCATTGGCTGATTAGTGACATAATGGTTCAAAGTTTAAAATTCCAAGTGTGTTCTAATATTCCAGTGACATATTGTGATGACCACCTACATTGAATCATGCTTCCTAAAATTTCCAGATCTCACTCAGCTGTCAGACCACAAGCTTGCCAATTGTCATAAATTGTTTGCTGGTAAATTGTCTCTTACCTTTCTGACAGCTAGGGTGGGTGGTAGTCACCATCACTAGGGGATTGATGACAGACACTTTATGTAGGTCCCCAGATTACTCTTATGCTTTAGTCACCCTGTGCCAATTATAGGTGTATGTTTAATTTATATGTTAGTTATTTTCCTCCCCCCTTTCCATGTTGTTTTCCCAGAAGGGTGTTATCCCATTGTTCCAGAGACACTTCCATGCTAGTATAAACTGGCTGCTCTACCACAGCCTTAAATCTCAAATGTGGTCCTCAGCCCTGCTATTGTCTGTCCCCATCCTGCCTTGTAAACACATTACTAAATTTACACTACTGTAATTAAGCTTTGTAATGTAATTGGTTACTAGCTTAAGTCCATGCTGCTATTGGTTGGCTTGAGATATGCAGTGTAATTGGTTACTGCCCAAGTCCATACTGCTATTGGTTGGCTTGGGCTCACTGTGCTGTTTGGGAGAGGGTTACTGGGGAGGACCTGGTGTGCACCACTTTAACCCTATTGTATGTAAACGAGGCAGTGGAGTTATACCTAGATGTGCTGTTTGCAATAAAGCTGTGTGTGCTAGTTACTTTTGGAACTGGGTGTCTTGTGTGGGTTTGTTCAGAGATCCCAGTAACAGAATCTTCTGACCTGGTGGCTGGCTGCATGGTCCCTGTAGTACGCAACCATTCAAAGAGAGATAGGCCTGTGAGCTGCAAGTGTCTTTGTAAAGACAAGAGCTATCACAGTGCAGGCAGAGGTGGATACCTGCTTGGAAGGAGGGCTGCAGGAAGAATAGGCTGAGGGGACAATATTTGCCTGAAAGGAGAGAGAGAGCACCAGAGAGATCTATCACGGTAGTTTACCCCTACATGCAAGATTTAGTTCAACAATCGACAGATAGAGCAGATACGACTTACCGGACCTTAGAATGGCCGGACTCGCCGTATAGCAGAGAATAGACAGAGTCAAGAACAAGCCGAGGTCAAGGGAACAAAGAGACTGCGAGAACAAAAACTAGCCAAGGTCTGGTACACAGTAGTCAGTAAGCCGGCAAATAAGACAGGGATAGAGAGATAAACGGAGTCAGATACAAAGCCAAGGTCAAGCACGAAAATCACAACTGAACACAACAAGCGCTAAAGGGAACTGAAACAGAAACCACGATAGGGCAGGGAGTTAAGGGAGAGGTAAGTATAAATACCCTAAACTTTACTTTGATTGGCCCCTGTCATATCCACGCCCCCAAAATGTGAGTGTCTGGGGAATGTGGGATGACAGGGGCCAATGGGAGCAAATTTAATCTTTTGGATCCCACTGCACCTTTAAGAGCGTGCCCGAGATGCGCAGCACGCTCTTAGAGCTAGGCAGGACACGTGACCGCATCTTGCGGTCCGTGCCCGCCTTCATTCAAGAGCCGCGCGCTGCAGGAAGTGAGGACCTCAGCCACCCCCGGGTAAGGTAAGTACCGCTACAAGATCCCAGTCAAGCTTCGGCGACTGTATCTGAAGTGGTCCAGGTTGCAAGCTCCCTCCCCAGCAGCTAGGAAGCAGTACAGGAGCTCAGTCACAGTGCCCCTGTGTCAAGTTAGTGGAAAGTGAAAAGAGTACCATTATTATTTGGGAAGTAATACATGCACCTTCAATACAAGCACCAGAAATACATATACTGCATGGTTAAGACTGCCTCTAGTGGCTCGCTCACATTCAGCCACTAGAGGCACTTCCTTCCTTTTCATGGGCCAGTTTAATTCCATGCAACAATGCTTGACATTCTAATGCTTTGCATAAAAATGTCCAGTATCAATGCTTTCCTATGGGAAAAGCCTAATGCGTGCACGGAGCTTGTCACACATGCCCATTAGGTTACTCCCATTCAGGTAAGTGTTAAAAGGGTTGGCAGAGGAATGCTATAGTGTTAGGAATATAGTTTTCATTTCCTAACACTACAGTGTTCCTTTAACACTCCATTGGACATCATCTCAACATACAAGCTTGTGCTCCTCTCAGTGAAGATGTGGACATGTTAGAACAACTGGTAAAGAACTGAGAAGAATATTAGATGTGGCACTTAATTAGAAGTAACTGAGAGTAAATCTATTTTTGCTAATGTGAAGTAATTGCATTGAAATGGGAACTCAATTTGTTTAAACATTTAATAACAGCCTAGAGAGCTTACGGCCTCTGAGAATTATGTAACAATACATTTTTAATCTGTAATGTCTCGAAATAAAGCCCAAAATGAAGGAGTCTGGTATTTCAGGGACTACATTTCACATTAATCATTTAACAGACCTATACTGAATTTCCATCCTTTTTATTGATTTTCAAATACATTTTGCAGAACTAAAAGGAGATAATAGAGAATCTGTATGATATACGGTCTAAAAGGACCCCTGTACAGATTCAATACATGCAGTGATATAAAATATCTCTACATAAACCTTGTTTTACACATCATAGAACCTTCTTCATCCCGGACTTTGCATTTCGTGAAGCAGGATCTTATTGCTGAGTTGATTCCTCTGGGAACGTGCTCTAGCTAGACAAACCGAAGATGAAGATCAGTAGATGGCATTGTAAATTGGAGTGACCTGAAAGAAATAAAGTAAGTTATACTTACAACACAGAGCACTAAAGTTCGATAGTAGGAGATACCATAAAGTGTGCCATTCGAGAGTAGTGTCATATCTAGTGGCGCCAATTGGATTAAGAATGGATACTACTCAGATTAAAATCTCTCTAAATGTGTTTTCAGCTACTTCTCCACTTCTTTCTAAAACAAAGAATGCCCATCCTAAACTTTCTGAACAAAGAACACAGCAACAGAGAATAATTGTGTTATTTGTTGGTTCCTACAATAAACCCTTTAAGATTTCCCATAACACTAATCATAACCATAAAGTTAAGTCCAGTCCTTAAGACTTTTCTGTCCAGGTTAAGACCCGTTGGGTAGGTGTTAACAATACAGCCATTAAGGCTCAGCTGTACGGGTTAAGACCCTTTGGCTAGGTGTTAACGATAGAGCCATTAAGGCTCTGCTGTACGGGTTAAGACCCTTTGGCTAGGTGTTAACGATAGAGCCTTTAAGACTATGTGGTCCAGGGTAAGATCCTTTAGCTAGGTGTTCCTAGTAAGTAAATTTCATTAATTCAAGACATAAATGTCTTGGGGGAAAAAGAGTTAGCAGAACTATGGTTGAAATTTACTGAGCAATATACACAAAACATTTCCCCGTCTAAAGCAATTGCCAACATTTTGCATTCATACAATGTTACACAAGTATGAACAAACCCCCTAGCTCCTGCCTTCTGGGAACTCAGTAGAAATCTGGCTGAGGGCACAATTAATCCTGGGGACTTTTAAGTCAATCCGTCAAGCTGGTTGTTCAAAAGCCACAATGATATTTC
This sequence comes from Pelobates cultripes, assembly GCA_933207985.1. Classification (NCBI taxonomy): domain Eukaryota; kingdom Metazoa; phylum Chordata; class Amphibia; order Anura; family Pelobatidae; genus Pelobates; species Pelobates cultripes. The sequence goes on along the minus strand of OW240915.1, from coordinate 21,669,801 downwards.
CTGTTTAATGTTGTATGAATAATATAATATGAATCATATTTTTTTTTTTTAAAGTGTCAGCCAGTAATATTGATGAGAGGTAGGGTTGTACGCATCTTGTTGAGTTATTAACAGATGCACAGGTGAACTGTAACTATTGCTTTGCTAACAAGGCACTGCTAACTGTGCTGCATTATGACTGTACACAGTAGATGCATGAGTGATAGAGTGGAGCTGACTGACTGCTGGGGCACGCGTGACAGGACTCTGGATTAGATCGAGTCTGTCCTCCGAGAATCGCACCACCTTAAACTGCAAGGAATTAATGTACAGAGAACAGAACCACTCGGCTCCTAAAAACAAATGCAGCTGTAGCTTATGCTACACTACATGAATGTCTGTAGGTTTTTTTTTTTTTTATAGATCCTTAAAAAAAACATTTCACTTTCATTAAATAAGGAAATGTTAACACATTACTCATTGAAAATTAAAATACTGTTTAGCATTACTTTTTTTCTGTACAAATCAATATAAATATTTTTCGTTAATTTAGTTTAGTGAATTTAGAATAAATTTTCGACAAGTGTAGGTGATCTTTTTGACAACCCTATTCGTGGGTTTTTATAGTGTTTGTTAATGTACTTTTGCTTTTGTAGTACCAGCACCATTGAGTTCAAGTTTATTTAAGGACCGAAATATTTTGTTTGATGTAGTTAACTCCAACTGGTTAAAGGGTAAGAAACTTTTTCTGATGCGTGTGTGGCCACTCCTGTAAGAACGCGAAGGCCATAAATAATTTGGAACCATCCTTCCTTTCGAATGATTCTCAAAAGTTTATTTTCCCTGCTGGAACCTGTTCAGTCTCAGAACAAAACATTTATGTGTTATCCAACATTTTAGCACATGTTTATTCTAAAAACAACACTTTAGGAGGATGACAATTATGATTTCGGGACACTTTTTATATAGTCACACCATGCATTTCCAGTGTCCAATTTGTTCCTGACCACCAGAATTCTAAAGGATTCTATTAATGCATGGACTGAGCATGCATGATAATCAGTGACTGAAACTGTGCTGTACAAGCTCCAGAAGAGGAGGTCGGAGTCTTTAGTAGTCAACTTCAAAGGACCCTGAATACTGTTCCGCATACACTGGCACTGAAAGGGTTAATGAATCTACTTGTGCTTATTAAGTACCGAGCGCTCAAATCTGCATTTGAGATTTTCTTTGTGAGCAGACCAAAATCGTTAAATGTGTATCTTCATAAAATGTAGGCTGTCAATAAAACCATTGATGGAAAAATATCTAGAGGGAAAAAAAGTGTGAAAGCAAATCCATGAGAGTCATGCATTGAGAGTCATAATAGTTGTATTAGATTTCAATAGAGAGCTGAACAAAACAAAACAAAAAAAACCTCAAAGGCGTCAAACAGCTGGTCCAGGCTGCCATCTTTTCACGCCGTTGTCTGTGATTGACAGTTAGAGTCTTGGAGAGCCATTCATTGATTTTCTACTATGATGTTCTCTCTAACAGTCAGCTTGCATAAATGTTTCTCTATTTCCCTTAGCATAATGCCATATTTGTTTTGTTACTGGATTATCAACAAATATTTTTTTTAAAAGCTCTCCACTCTTCTGGTTACTAAAAGGGGCCACCCCACCCCCCTACATACAAATTTCTGAAAATAGTTACCCTTATTAATCTTCCACATTGGATTTATAAAATGTAAGCTCTGGAGGTATTGCTCTCCACTCTTCTGGTTACTAAAAGGGGCCACCCCACCCCCCTCCATACAAATTTCTGAAAATAGTTACCCTTATTAATCTTCCACATTGGATTTATAAAATGTAAGCTCTGGAGGTATTGCTGATAAGCAGTAAGCAATTAATCAAGTCACAGTTCCTAGGTAGATTTTCAGCTGAAATAACAGATACCTGTATAGTTTAATCAAATTACTTGTGAAAAATGGGCTGCGATGTATAGGCGATATAGTGTGAAGGGCAATGAAGGATTGTGTAATCATAGACGACCTTACGAAAATTATATCTGTCTCAGGCATTAATTAAAGTAAGATCTTATTAAAAACGTAAAAGGCTTGATGCAGAAATAGAACAGGACAATTTACGTATTAACAGCATCCCACGTATGTCTTCAACCTGACGGTTTAAGTGGAGAATCAAAAGACTAATCATAATTTTGCTCTTTTGAAACAGGAAAGTTAAAGTATCTTGTCTAGAAGTTTGGAGTTCCACTAATGAGAAGAAAATAGTTTTCTCCTACTTAGTATAGCCTTCAAATTTCATATCCTGAACCTGCAGTTATCAGCTATTTTAATTTCATCAAAGGTTTCAGTGCATTTCATACATCACTAACCATGAAAGGTTCAGTGTTAATAAAGTTGGCAATATAATATTTCCCAAAATGTAATGCTATGGAACTGGGAGAGGGGATATGACCCTCAATGGGGCATGCATAGGGGAATAAATCTAAGTCAAACCTGCACAGACATAGAATGTTGTTAAAGCACCCTATTCATTGGCTGAATGCCTTCTATATACTTTTACATTGGCTGAGCTTTTTATAACTTGATCTTTGATCGTTCCTGGTGAAGGACACCAGATAGTAAATTTAGGACTGGACCCCAGGTCAGGACAGGCCGGCAAACTCTGCACTGTTTGGAGGTATGTTTAATGGCTTAGATGTGAAATGTGTTATAGATTCTAGACATCGTGGCAAATTAACTATGTGGATGACCTGCTCACCTTTTAATAGGTTTTTATATAAACCACATAGTGCATTACCAAAATCACCTCTAAATGTGTGAGTGTCTCTCTAGAAATTTTCACCCCATATACCACCTGGTTTGCAGTAATAAACCCCCCTCCTTACTTGAATTATTTACCTCTATTCCAACAACAGAGAAGAAAAGTCAACAGAGATAAAAAATATTGTAAAAAAAAACAAACCTAAATCTTGTCATTTGCTAGTAAATTGTCTTGGCTGACTGACAAGTATTTCATTCTTCATCCTTTTATCTTTCTAAAACAATTTTCTGACACTATACAGATTGCATTACACACACTATAGGGTATAAAGTCACTTGTGTAGTTGAAAATGTACGTTATTAAATACACTGCCTTGTTTTATGTGTATCTGTCAGGTTTGCCATATTAAAATCAGAAAAACATCATATTTTTTATTCTGTGAAACCCACTATGTAAGTAGACATTAAGGGATAGGACATTAAATTTACAAGTTTCATCCATACAGAAACTATTACTCTAGGAAGCTATTATACTACTGGTTTAAATAGCAAAATGCAAAAATTACTTAAATTGTCCATTCAAGTCATTCTGGCGCTTTAAATAAAATGCTTATTTGCAAACGTATTGAATTACGAACATGTGATAGCCATTTAAAGTTAATTTGTTACTCTTAAAACGTGTCGACCAATTCAGTCCAGTGATAAAAGTGAATCTATATGGTCAAGTAACAAAGTAGCCAGCCAAAGTAAAGATTAATACTATACTTGTCTGAAGTTATGAGCTGATAGAATTTTTTTAAGTGTGATGCTACCAGTCTGGATTTGCTAAATTAATCCACTACCATCCAAAACATTTAGGACTTTAAAATCTGGACATTTATCACAAGTTTCATCAGTGTGTGAATTTTCACATTCACCATCTGAACAGAAATGAATGTCGGCTAAATTTTCAGCTGTCTGACTGGTTTACAAATACAACAATACAAAAAACTGCCATGGTTCAAAGCAAAAAAATAATAATTTGTGGGTCAGTATGACTGACAGATACCTATTAGAAGGATAAATACCATCAATACCCTCCACCCATCATACGGCAGGTGGGAGCATGTCAGATGTGCAATGACATGGGGTATTACAATAATGAAAATAAGGGCGACCCCTGGAGGCTGGTTTGCTCTTCGCTCTCTCTACTGAGAGTGGGAGAAGGACCACAATCCAAAATAGACTTTTGTTTAAAATCTTTATATATCCTAGAAATTTTTCTCTATTGTTATGTGAATTAAATTTGTGTCTAACATGACAGATACACTTTAATCAAACTGCGGGGATTATTTAGATAATATTCAGAATCTAAAATCTCAGACCCTACTAATGCAATCAACAGCCTAGTTTGTCTGTTAAAAAACAAGCTCTGATCGTATTATTGTATCGGTGTTAAACTGTTCTGCATCAGATTCTCAGATACTTATTATGCTTGTGATACACGTACTGTGACTAAAATGAAATCTAGCAAATTAAACCATAGAATGTGGTAAAAACAGCACTTCCTTCAAATTACTTATATTATGAAGTCATATGAGACTTTTTTTTGCCAAACTGATTTTTGTTGAATTATATTTCTTCTATCAACAATAAAAAGCACATAGACTGC